>PITA01000150.1:268345-355044 GCA_004023965.1 Spilogale gracilis | reverse complement strand
CATATGTTATCCACTCTTAATAAATATTATCAAGCACCTACTATGTGCCAAGCAAGTGCTCAGTATACAGGGTACTTAGAAATAAAAAAGAGACAATCTCATTGAGGTGTTCACTTTACTGTTTCTATAAATAGACTCTGAGATCTTGTTTTGAGATTCTAGTAGGACAGATAAGCTTTAAGTGGGCCTTGGATCTAGGAACCCTCTTTATTCTTGTAGGAGGAATGTCTTTCTTTCCTTTTCTTTTTAAATATTTTATTTTTTTATTTGACAGAGAAAGGAACACAGTGAGAGAGGGAACACAAGCAGGGGGAATGAGCGAGGGAGAAGCAGGCTTCCTGCTGAACAGGGAGCCCGATGCGGGGCTTGATCCTGGAACTCCAGGATCATGACCTGAGCAGAAGGCAGATGCTTAACAACAGCCATCCAGGTGCCCCGAGGAAATGTCTTTCTTCAGTGAACCTTATATTTGGGTAGGATCACATGATCCAGTTTAGCTGACTAACTCTGGTCTCCCAGAAAGTAACAGATTAACACGGCCAGATAACCCTTATTTCTTGAAACAAAGTCTAGGAAAAGACAGACGTGGGATGCATGTTGTTAATACCATAGTAGGAGGGGACTGTGCAAGGTGCTGTAGAAATAGGAGAGGGTGTCAGAGAGGGATTTCTAGGCAGCCTGGCAGCTCACCAGATGTGAATGTGGGGGCACACTGCTGGCAGGATGAACACTGTGTCCTTGTGAAAGAGCATTCGTCAGACTCTGTCTTAGGCTTTCTGCTGTCCTGTCTCAGACTGTAGGCACCTCCAGGCCTGGGAAGGTTGTGTCTTTGTGTCCCATCATCTAGCAGAATGTCTTTCAAATGGCTCGATGGGCCAAAGTTACGCTAATAACTTTTTTGAATAGATTTCACAATAGTGAGACGATATATATTAATAGGCAGCATGAAGTCCAAGACTTTGCTTCAACTCTTGGCTCTCCACTTACTGGATCATATCATCTTGAGCATGACATCCACCCTGAAATTTTTCCTTATAAGAAAAATGAGGAAAAAATAAGATCAACATCATATATTGTTTTGGAGATTATAGGCTGCTGGTACAATGAGAGACATCTTATTCCATATTAATTTCCCATCCTCACCGGTAATACTCTTCTTATACTGACTTGGTATTTAGTTGCTACGTTTATTGGAAGAAAAATTTAAGAACCTGGAATACAACCCACTAAACAGTAAAAAATTCCGCTTTTGTGAAAAACAATTGTTTACAGCTTTATACACTGTGACATATCCACATATTGCAAGTAGATCGTGTTTAGATAATTGTCTTGGGAGGATGCTTTTGTTGGCTAATGGTCATGCTTGATACCCAGATGTGTTCTGCTGATGCAGCATCTGGAAATCAGGAAGTTATTTGCAGTATACCATGAACATTTGAGTGTCAAATTAAAAAAAAAACTAAATATATATTTTGTTGTGGAATCATTGTAGATAAAAAATAACCCATGAGAAGTGTTTTAAAAAATAATTTTTGGAAAAAGCTTAGTATTCTTTCCATGAATCCTTGTGAATCAGAAAGATCTGGCCATTGATTTAGAGACACGGGAGGACACCCATATTCCTTAGCAGCAGAATTTGACAATCTCTGATCTGTTAGATTAACAAGTTTCAGTGAAAATTATTTCTACATCATTTCAAACATTTCTTGAACTGGTATCTTTTGAATTGACCCAGCCTCGAGAGAGGCAGAACATTTTGAGGAATAGCTAATTTCTGGAATAACAGAGACTTAATTTACATACTCAGGACATTATTAAAGGCTATGAAAGGCCCCATTCCCTCACCTTCCCACCCAAGTCAACATCATTTTTGAAGAGGGAAATAATGCATTTCACATTAAGTCTCCTTATCTTATGAATCCACCAACTACCTGTTCCCTCCTGGGACCAAAGAAAAAGCTGAGACTCAAAAGCACTGTCTTTGACAATGTGTTTTCCACTTCCTTTCTCTTTCTTTTTTTTTTTTTTTTTTTTTGAAGATTTTGTTTATTTATTTATTTGAGACAGACAGAGAGAGCACAAGCAGGGAGAGGATCAGAGAGAGAGGGTGAGGCCAACTCCCTGCTGAGCAGAGAGCCTGACATAAGACTGGATTCCAGGACCCTGAGATCATGACCTGAGCTGAAAGCAGACGCTTAACCGACTTAGCCACCCAGGCACCCCTGTTTTCCATTTTCTATCCTGGTTCATCTGAGAGTCAATTTCAGTGTTTTTATGTCTCTTCCTCCCCTCTGTCATCTCTCTTGATTAAAACACCAAGGACAGGGGGTTTAAGTGACTTGATCTGTGAGTTAACATATTTGGGAAACACTAACTAAATAAGAGAGGGTGAGTGGATCCTGTGGGACCAAAGAAAGCCTGGTTCCTCTGAAGAATGTTTTTTTTTTTTTTAAAGATTTTATTTATTTATTTGACAGAGAGAGAGAAAGATCACAGTAGGCAGAAAGGCAGGCAGAGAGAGAGGAGGAAGCAGGCTCCCTACTGAGCGGAGAGCCCAATGCAGGCCTAGATTTCAGGACCCTGAAATCATGACCTGAGCCGAAGGCAGAGGCTTTAACCCACTGAGCCACCCAGGCACCTTCCTCTGAAGAATGTTACTGCATAACTCCCAACTGTATCCTCCTCTCTGGCCACATCTCCTGGCTTATTCTCCCTCTCCCAAACATCCTGGACCCCAGCTATGTTGAGCTGTTAATGATGATACTGTAACCTTGGGGTGGGGGGGGGCATGGACTTCACAGAGCTGCCAAACAGAAATATATTCCAAACACTTTGTGTTTGCATGTGCTATTTCTTTTGCTTGGATTATCTTTCACCCCAGTATCTATAGGAAACCTCCTATTCATCCTTCAAAACCCTCCTCTAGCATCACCTCTTCTGTAAAGCTTGTATCGACATTCCAAGGCAATTACTCAGTTCTTTCCCTAGGCTCTAAGAGCACATGTAATTTCTCAATTATAGTACATATCACACCATTTTATAACTTACCTGCTTATATGTCTGCTCCCTGGGACACCCATCATTAGTTACGTACCAAAAATTTTCTCTACTTCTTCTTATTGATAGAAATTTGATCTTGTCCAGGTATCCAGCTTCAAGGAAGATTGGACCCACTCCTCTGCCCTGGAGGTGAATTTTGGTTACTTTATGCAAATAATGGCAATTCTTTTTTTTTTTTTTTTAAAGATTTTATTTATTTGGCACAGAGAAACACAGCCAGAGAGGGAACACAAGCATGGGGAGTGAGAGAGGGAGAAGCAGGCTTCCCGCAGAGCAGGAAGCCCGATGTGGGGCTCGATCCTGGGTCTCCAGGATCATGACCTGAGCCAAAAGCAGTCGCTTAACCAACTGAGCCACCCAGGCGCCCCAATAATGGCAATTCTAATCTGCCTGCTAGTGATTGGTTTCAGCTTGAATGTGGGATGAAATGCCAGCCAACAAAGTCAACTGTGGATGTGTTTCTCCAACTTGTTTGTGCGTGTGCATCCTCTGGGTTTTTGCAGATTCTGATTCTGGAAGCCCAGGGTGGGGCCCGTGTGTCCCACATGCTGCCAGTCTGAGGACCACCTCTCACATGAAAAGTGAAGGGACTTCTAGGTTAAGTTTCTTTACTTTTAGAAAGAGATCTGAGAGAAGAATGGGTCCTTTCATGTCTCTGAAAGCAGCTGTGTGAGGTGTGTACCTGGAGCTGCCGCAGGGGTCCCGTGAACTAAGCAAGTAGCCCACGTGCTGAGGACGGCAGAATGGAAAGAGGGAGAGCCTAGAGCTCATGCTGTTAAAATGTTGAATTAAGCAACTCTGGAGCAGCCCATCTTCTGTGTGTTATATTGTATTTGTACACAAATGTTCATAACAGGATTATTCATACAGAAAAAGGCGGAGACAACCCAAATGTCCATCAACAGAGGAATGGATAAACAAAATATGGCATATATGTGCAGTGGACTCTCTGTCTTAGAAAGGAAGGAAAATCTGATGTGTGCTACAGCACAAATAAACCTTGAAAACATTATGCTAAGTGAAATAAGCCAGACACAGAAGGATAAACATTGTAGGATTCCACTCCAAGAGGCACTTAGAGTAGTCAAATTCAGAGAGATAGAGAGGGGACTAGATGTTACCAGGGCCTGGGGAGAAGGGGAGCTGGATAGTTACTGTTTAATAGGTACGTGTTTCAGTTAGGGATGATGGAGAAGTTCCGGGGACAGATATTAGTGACGGTCGCGCTACAATGTGAATGTGTGTGGTGCCACAGAACACCTAGAAAATGTTAAGATGGTAAATTTATATCACATTCATTTTACCACAATCCAGCAAAATACATTAAATGGTCAGGAAGTTGCTAGTCTAGATCAGTAGGGATAAGATAGTGGCTGTCTTACTGAATGGAGAGAAAAGATCGAGGCGTTTTCTGGAACTCAGGATCAGGGGCCTGTGGAATGCCTAAAACACCGCCTCCTTCTCTGCATCTACACAGAGATACAGGAAGTGGCTAAGCCTGTGGTTCAAGAGAGCCCAGGGTGCCTGGAGTGCCCAAGAATCACAGTCTGAGGGAGCGAGGGAGTTCTGTCCTGTCTGTTTTTGGTTTTGAAAGTCTGCTATGGAAAGAGGCTGAGACCACTACTCCACATCCTGTGTTAGCGAGAGCACAAGCCCCGACCGCTGAGATCACGTGGGGTCCATGTGCGGGGCACACAGGCTAACAGTACTGGCCCAGGCATCTCCCAGGACAAGAGCTTCACATGGGATGGGTGTCAGTTTCTCATGGAGGCCTATTGGCCTGGAAGAGCCCCCGCTGCTGGGATGCCCTGTGTGGAATGTGCAGGACAGCCACCCAGAACTGGTGACCTGTAAGCTGCCAATACTTTCTGAGTGAAGACCCATCTTTGAATCCTAGGACGTGAGCCACATGAAGGAGACAAAGGCTTAAAAAAAACAAAAACGACAACAACAAAAAACCACCTATTTTCCTGTTGCAAGAGAAAATCTCTCAGTTTAGCAGAAATGAAATAAATTTATTCTCATGGCATTTGGTCCAACAATGGTGTCTGCATTGTCTTTACCTACTTTTATTACTCTGAATTGGGAGCCCCCTCCTCCCTTCCCAGAGCTCCGCCCAACCTCCCACCTCCCAGGGCTCCCTTGCTCTTCTGAAGGTCCTTGCATTGTGCCAGAGGCAACGGTTCTCACACGCTGCAGGTGTGACTGTGTGGGACTTGTTAGAACCAGAGACTTCACCCCTGATCTTGATTCAGTGGGCCCAGGATGGGGGTTTATGCTTTAAAAGCACTCTTGTTGACATGTAATTCGCACAGGCAGTCTATTTCAAGAAGCACCTCTGGTGATCCTGATGAGCAGCGAGGTTTGGGGACTGGTGGCCTGAGGTGGAATTCAGCCTCCCCTGGCCCTGGTCTAGGTCTTGGTCAGAGAGTTTGTGCTTTATGATAACCATCATGGGAAACCCCTAGACAGTTTTCAGCAGAAGAGTGATATGATCTTTTTTAAAAAAATATATATTTTATTTATTTATTGAGAGAGTGAGTGAGTGAGAAAGAGCATGAGAGGGGAGAAGGTCAGAGGGGGAAGCAGACTCCCTGCAGAGCTGGGAGCCCGATGTGGGACTCAATCCCGGGGCTCCAGGATCATGACCTGAGCCGAAGGCAGTGGCTTAAACAACTGAGCCACTCAGGCGCCCTTGACATGATCTTGTTATAAAGATCATATGGCTGCTGTATGAAGGGCAGATGGGGCACTGTTGCAGAAATCTAGGTGAGAGGTAATGGGGCTTGGGTTACAGTTGTGCCAGTGGAGATGGGGGAAAGTGATTGGATTCGGGATCAATTTTACAGGTACAACCAAAGAACTTATTAATGGATTAGATATTGAGTATGAGGAGAAGTGAGGATTCAAGGATAATTTCTAGGGTTTTGGACTGATCAAATCGACAGAAGGCTCAAGGGGGGTGGTGAGATGGCAGGTTTGGTCATGTTAATTTTGAGATGCTTATAGGACTTCAGAGTCAAGAAGTTAACAGGCAGATGATATATAAGTCTTCATCTGATGCAACAGTTCTTGGCTGGAAGCACATTGAGATTGAGTAGTATAGATGGTCTCCAGGGCTGTGGAACTGGATGAGTTAATGGGTAGGAGAGTATAGACCCAGAAGACCACAGACCTGGGGTCACTCTGACATTAGAAGTTGGTGGAGGAGGCTGAGAGAGAGGGAGTTGAAAAGGGTGAGCTATGAGGTGGGAGAGAACCAGGCGATGTGTCCCCCCAGCCCAGACAAGGCAGTGTTCGTGGGGGGCAGAGTCAGCCTTGCTGCTGCTGAGACAATATGTAAAAATGCACAGAACTGACCAGAGCTTTGGGCCACGTGGAGGTGGTAAGTGGCCTCAAGAAGAGTCGCGTTAGTGGTGTGATGAAAGCGTGACTTCAGCGGAGTGGAAAGAAAGCCCCTTGTCCTAGCTCTATGAGAATAGTTGCTTCTGCCTTTTGGGAAACCTAAGCCATCAATGATAGAGCTCAAGATTGGTGGGGCCCAGAGGAGGCACTCAGGAAGAATAGCAGTCCTGAGGTTGGCAACAGAGAGGCAATTCCCCTGGAATTCAGAAGGAACAGTGATGAGAAAGGGACCACATGCACTCGAGTCTGAGAGCACCCCAGCAACTATCGTAGGCTGGAGCTAAAGGGCCTTCTCTCCACTTTCCAGGCGGTTCTTAAGCCTCCTGGATTCTAGAGCAGTAATTCTGATATTGAATATCTTCTAATCCATTGGGGTAGACCTTAATTCAGACTTATGTTGACCTAAATAGTATTTCCCTTGCACCTGAGTTTGTGGGCTGAAATTCATTTCCACTGTGCTTTGCAGTTTTCTTCAAGCTCTTTCTCTCCTAAATGAAAAGCATTATAATTAATTTACATGCACCCGAGCACAGGGGTTTATACAGCAGCATGATAAAAAAAATGTGGAAATGCTTTGAAAAGTTACCAACACCAAATAAATGGGAAGGAAGAAATAGCAATGCCCTGCTCGGAAAGAAAACCACCATGTCATTAATCTAGAAAGCTCTCATTTCTCATAGGGAAAACTAGAACGAGTAACACTGTAATAGTGTATGATTAACAATATTAGTTTGAAAATGTTCATATCGTATCATCAGAAGTCTCTGGAGAGCGGGAGCTAGTATGGAGCCCAGCTAAATAAGTCATCACGTTTTTGTTACAATTTTTCATTAAACAGAAAGGAAGGGAGGGAAGAAAGGAGCATAAAAGATTGCTTTCTCTACCTTTTTCGTGAAATGTTACCTGTACCCTAATAGGGTAACTATTTCCGGGGAGGTAGGGAGTAAGCAGTTTATCAATCATTGATGCTTATACTCTGCTCTGTCACAGGGCCTGAGCAGATTTGCTGGAAAGTGTAAACGCTTCGAGCAGTTGGAAGAAGCTCCCTGTTAGGAAAAAGCACCTCCTCGTGCCCCAGATAATTCAGAGGGATGAGAATAAACTTGGGTGACTTTGCAATTTGACTGCGGGCATTTCAATCAGCACCAGACCAATCTGCCTTGGATGCAGATGGTAATATGATCATTTCTACAAGGAATGGTTCTGATTCTTCCCCTACATGCCAGATAGGCTTCCATCTCCACGGGCTTCCATTTGTGTCGAGGGTCATTTGTCTTCTGCCTGGAGGCGTTCTTGAGGTGGGCGGCCACGCTCCCTGCGGCACGGGCAATCCTGCACGTCGCTGTCACCCTGTCCCAGCAGAAACAAGTTCAGAGGAAACATTAATCAGGTGTGAATCTTCCAGACGAGAAAATTGGGAGGGGCGGCATCTGTCTAGTGTTTGCCGGATCACCAAGCCCAGGAGGGTGGGTTGCCTAGCAGCTCCCAGTCCCTGCAGGCCAGTGCTAGGCAACAAGATACAATCTGTCAGCCGCAGGCCCTTCTTGTTTTCCTCCTGGTTTTCAGAAGACTTGTAGGTATTTCCGAAGCATCTAATTATCTTCGATCTCCTTCCCTTCACCGTCTGCTTCAAGTGTCCTCTGTCAGCGTTCCCCCCTGACCCCCCGATGTTCAGATGCACCTCTCACACAAGAGAAGAACTACACCTTGCAGGGGAGTTTCCTGCATTTCAGAGGACAGGAAAATGAGAATTTTTCACTTGGGATACATGAAGCCAAGCTCTCTGTGGTCTATTTTTTTTTTTTAAAGATTTTTATTTATTTGACAGAGAGAAACACAGCAAGAGAAGGAACACAAGCAGGGGGAGTGAGAGAGGGAGAAGCAGGCCTCCTGCCGAGCAGGGAGCCCGATGTGGGGCTCGATCCCGGGTCTCTGGGACCATGACCTGAGCCGAAGGCAGTCGCTTAACCAACTGAGCCACCCAGGCGCCCTTCTCTGTGGTCTATTTTTGAGGCTTCTCATACCCACAAACAGACTGTTAGATGTACAAAGGAAAATTCACGGATGGATGCTGGGGACCCCGGGAGCCATGCTGTGTTGTGCGAGAAGCAGCTCTGCTACTTTGTTGCTCCTCAGTACAAGGAGAGAAAAGGATGTGGTGCAGGGCTCCTCTGATTTCCGTGGCCAAGCGATCAGTAGTCTTTCTTGTGTGCTTTCTTTGTGTTAATCCTTTTTGACTTTTTAGTTCTCATGATAACCCTACGAATGTTTCTATTTCACAGTTGAGGAAACAGAGGCTCCGGAAGTCCATGTCCCCAAGACATAGTTGCTCAGTGGCTCTAAGTGTTACTTTGGTGCCTCCTGAAGTTGTGGGAGACATGACCTCCGCCCATTAGGAAAACTTTGATCCAGTTGGGAAACTTGTGATGACTCTGAAGTATTGCTTTTTTTAAAAGAAATCCAAGACAATATGTAATTTAGAGGCATTTGGGGACATGGAAGTCTGTGGTTGGGTATCTTACAAAGGAGGAGCCTGGAAAAGGCTCAAAAGATTGAGGAGGAGAGTTTCATGTCTCCTGAATCTTCTTCTAGTGAAAGTTCTACCCAAGAACAGGAGCATCTGTAGGCCAGTCTTTAATTTTCAGAAGGCAGTACAACTATTGGAACCAAGATGAACCTAGATTGTACTCTGCTCCCTGGTTTTGGTTGAATTTCAGTCTCATAGATCCATGAGCCCTGGTATGTGTGGATCTATCATCCACCCCTACCTCTACCTTAGAGGTCCTGTGTGCTGAACATGCATTCACATCTTCAGAAACTGGGTTGAAAGTTGTGTGTGTGTGTGTGTGTGTGTGTGTGTGTGTGTGTGTGTGTGTAAACCCTTCCTGGTATTGCCATGCTCAATTCCCTAAGTGAGAACCAGGAAACAGGGGAGCTCAAGTGACCCAGAGAACAGAAGTTTGGGGTGGGGGAGGGGGAAGAATCAAGAGACCTGGTTCAAAGTCTAAGTGAGGATGGTGAGAATTTACAAATGTACAAGCTATCTCTTCATTTATAAAATATCCTCCTTAAAAGTTCATTACGTTTGGAAAGCAGGTTTATGACTTTGGTTGCTCTAAGACCTGGATACTATCCTTCCACACACATGCATGTAAACTACGGTTTCATTAATTCTCAGCCCACCTGTGAAGGGTATTATATAACAGAATGACCCTTAAGCTTTAATATGTGTACATTCAGTCTTGTCAAAATTTGGATTTTTGGCTGGGGTGGGTAGATGGAGAGTGGGGCTTAAGGCTCTGCATTTTTAATAAGCTCCCAGGTGATATTGATGCTGCTGGTCCAAGAACCACACTTTGGGTGGCAAGGCTGTTGGGGCTTCCTGATTGGGGGAAGAAATTCAGGCAGAAGACCTCACAGAGTGTACTTAAAAGACAGACTACCAAAGGCACAAAAATTGGCAGACTCACCAAATTTCATTCTCTTTATTGTCTGGAAAACTCCTTGACAATATAATCTGTTTTGTTTTGTATTTTCCTCTCGGGCAGCGGTGAGCTTTGAAGCAAAGCCTGACATCATGGTGTGGAATCTCTGTGACTCTTCACCACAGCTCGTTGAGGTAGCAATTGTTATTTTTATGTTCAAGATGGGGAAATTGGCGGTAGAAGCTGAAGTCGGGGCTAGAACCCAGATCATTTGCCTGCACATCGCGAATTGTGCCTCTAAACCACACAGAAACACTTCACAGACCCTAAAGGAAGCGATGGGTTGAACAGGTGTTTATAAATTCTGAACTGATCTGTCTGCTGCGGTTGGGACAGATATTTTGGGCTGAGGGTGGGGAGTTGCAGGGAAAGCATGGTGAGATCGCTCAGCTCTGCCAAAAAAGCCTAGGAGATGAGACTGTGTTCAGTGTGACCCTCACCTCCCGGTGCCTCCCTTTTCTTGCCTCACTTCCTCTTTGTACCCTTCCCCTGTGCACACAGACATGCTGCTCTCAGCCTCGCCACGGTGGCCTGGTCTGGGCTCAGAGGGGAAGGACTGCAATTCATTCAAGATGAGATGTATTTTATTTGTTCCTTTCCTCGTTCTAGAAGTAATTTGAAGACATTAATAACAATATGTACTTACTGTCTCCCCCTTTCCAGCTTAGTTGGGGGGGATGTTTGAAAGAAGATTGTTCAGCTTCAAGGATAGAATGTCATAGAGTGGAATATGAGAGATTTTCATCTGGGTGCGTGGGAGGGGGTTAAGGGCAGGTGACAGCATTAGGCAGGGACAGCATTGCCCATCCTCAGCGGTGCCCGCCCAGATAGGGGAGAGGGCACCGTCCCCCCTCAGCAGCACCATGTCCCATGACTTTGGAATGGCACTTGACACCATTTAGAAAAACAAAGTCAGATTAGGTGAGTTTATTCAAATGCGTTGGGAAATGTCCATGAAGTAGGGGCACAGGCTGTGGAGAAGTAAACAGTGACTAATAGCAGTTTCTGCCGGGCCGTCAGGGGATCTTTATTACGTCTTATCTAACAGCCTCATTAACGGTCTAGAAAAGGTAGACGCCAACAGAATTTTAATTAAATTCATGGTGGATATTAAATTGGGAGTGATTGTGAATCTCAGGGAAGGCAGAAAGGCAACCTAAGCGTACGTGAGAAGATAAAATAAAATTCAGGATTAATAAGTGAAGAGAAATGCCTTCAAGACGATTTGTGTGGAAGTGAGGGTTTCAGAGATTGGCTTGTAGTGTGCCGAGCACTGTCCTGCGGGCTGTGACAGTGTGGCACATTTGTTCTTTCCGATAATACGACGCGGGAGGTGCGGGGCAGGAGAGTGAGGCAGGAAGGGGTGCAGGGGTCTGCCCAAGGCACGCAGGGGACAGATGGTCTAGAAATTTAAAAAAAAAAAATCCTCTTCAGGCTTTCTTCCTTTTTCTCTTTCTTTCTTTTAAGATTTTATTTATTTATTTGTATGTGAGAGAGAGTGAGAAGAACAAGCAGGGGGAGCAGCAGGCAGAGGGAGAAGCAGGCTCCCCACTGAGAATGAAGCCCAATGCAGGACTAGATCCCAGGACCCAGTGATCATGACCAGCCGAAGGCAGACGCTTAACTGACTGAGCCATCCAGGTGTTCCTCCCACACCTTGGGTTTTCCTATTTTATACTACTTTTCCTCTAGAGTTACAAGGCTGTAACAAAACCATGCTTTTAATAAGTTTCTGGGGACACACGGCACCTAATGCCAGTTATCATGCAGTTAGACCCTTACGCTGTGCTTCTCAGATTTGATATCATCCCCAGGACACTGGAAATGTGTAAGCTGGTTTAACCACTCAAGTAAGTTTAGTGTGATACTGAGCTCGTCCAAGGTAGGGGCACTCATCACTTAGGAAGGGATGGCGACAGACTTGGCTTTCTTTCCAGGTGAACTTCAGAGTCTTCGGGCACAGGGTCCAGGAATGTTGTTATTAAAAAGAGTATATACTAAATTAAATTTTAAAAAAAAAGGTTATATACAATTGTGATGTTCTACCAGGTGTGAGTAATGACAAGTTCAAGACAAGAGCTGCTTCCTGAGATGATAGTTGAAGGGGTAAGGCTGGGGGAGCTCATGGTCAGAAGGCAAGAAAGTGGCCAAAGGATGCAGAATTTTGGGAACCTTGATGTTCAGCAGGCAAGAGGTCATAGGAAACGATGTCAAAGTCAAGGCCTGAGATTGTGCCTTGCATAGTGAAGGCAAGGGCTGAGAGCCGTCTGGGGTGGGCAGTGTCTGTATGAGCAGAGGAAGCAGAGTCAGTAATTGCTAGTTGAACATCATCTTGCAAATAGAGGTGAGCTGTTTGTAGGATCAGCCTTCACGCCACTGACTGAGCTCCTATACCTAGAAACGTTGATCAGTTCCACTGTTCACTGTGCCCTCTGACCCAGCCATCTCCCCAAGACCAGTGGTGGGTGTAAACCATGTCAGCTGTGGTCATTCATTGAGCACCTACTATGGGAGGCCCTGAAAATACAGACGGAATAAAACAGACGTGTTGCCCCCTCTTAGAGCTCATGATGAAGTAGGGAGATGGACAGGAATGAAAGAATCAAGTAAATGCATATACAATTTAAAAAGTGTGTACATGGCATGAAGACAATGTCTAGGGTCCATGAGAGTTTACAGCCGGGTCTGTGTAGGGACCTTGTCTGTGATGCCATTCCTGAAGAAGCAATGACTGACCTGTTCTGGAAGGGCGAATGGAAACTACCAGGTGAAGGGGGTCAGGGAAAGAGTGCTCTCCATGGAGGAAGAACTTGTTCAGAAGTGCTCGGGTGTGAGGGACATGTCCCAGGAAGACCAGTGTGGCTGAAGAGGAGAGATGGTGGGTCAGAGTGTAGGCCAGACAGGACCCTGCAGGCCCCATAGGCTGACTTAGGTTGGCTTCTGGGTTTGCGCCCTAGTCCTCAGGGGAATGGGAGCCTTTGGAGGTTTGTAAGGAAGAGTGGCAGTGGGAGGTGGGGTTGTGTGTATGAGGAGGGGAGATGGAGCGAGGGGGGAGAGAGAAGAGGGTGGGGAGGGAGAAGGAAGGAGGGAAGCTATGTTAGTTTGCTCAGTCTGCCATAATTGAATACCACAGACTGAAAGGCTGAAACAACAGAAATTTATTTTCTCACAGTTCTGGAGGCTACAGTAAATCAAAGTGTCAGCAGGTTTCTCCTGAGCTCTCTCTCCTTCACTTGAAGGTGGCTGTCCTCTTATGTCCTCACAGGGCCTTTCCTCTGTGTATGTCTGTGACCTCATGTCTTCTCATGAGGCCACCAGCCACACTGGCTTAGAGACCACCTAATGCCCTCATTTGAAATGAATGGCCTCTTTAAAGACACTCTCTCCATATGTGTTCACATTCTGAGGTCCTGGGGGTTAGGACTTCAACATAGGAATTTGGGATTAGAGCACACAATTCAGCCCAGAACAAAAGTGTAAACATGTTTATTTGAGGAAAGGCTTTTCAGGGTCCTGGGTGGTAGGTGAGTGGAGGGAGGAGACTGACAGCAAGAGGCCCTGCCCAAGCTGCCGCCATAGTCCAGGCTTGGAGTCCCCACAGCAACAAGGTGACCGGTCATGCCTATTCAGGCAGGCTTTCAACCCTCCCTTCTCCCTGTTATTATGACTTCATTGCATTTTCATGCCGAATATTCTAATGCTGTGGAAATCTAAACACTGCTGTACAAACTGTACTTTTAAAGTAATCAAATGAGGCACTAGAAAATTTGACATTGAGGGCGTCTGGGTGGGTCAGTGGCTTAAGTCTCTGCCTTCAACTCAGGTCATGATTCCAGGGCCCTGGGATCGAGTCCCGCATCAGACTCCCTGCTCAGTGGAGAGCCTGCTTTTCCCTGTCCCTCTGTCTGCCACTCTGCCTACTTGTGCTCTCTCTCTCTGTCAAATAAATAAATAAATAAATAAATAAATAAATAAATAAAATCTTAAAAAAAAATTTACATTGAAGCAGTACTTCCAAGGTTGAGTTTAAGAAAGAAAAACACAAACAAAACCAATTCCCCAGACACGTAAAAACAAAAAGAATGATTTTTGTGTGTGTGTGGGAGGAAGAGGGAATGATTTGTTTAACTTAATTATGAAAACATCAGATAAATAAAACGATTTTATATTATTGAATTTTTTGTTGAAATGTCACTTGAAATAAAATGAATAGATACTAGCTGTTCTTTAAAATATGCTTCTCTGATTTGTCAGTGTTTAAGAGAATGAAAGCAGAAAGAAAATATTATTTATCTATTGAAAATTCATTTTTTCTGGTACTTGATAATATGAAGAGTTGGAACAGCAGCAAATCAGAACAAATGAGAATTGTCTCCCAATTCAAATAATAATAATCCTCACCACATATTCATCACAGGGCGATGCTCTCTAAATCTCTAAAAGGCAGTAGTCTCAGGGAAAATCCATAAAATCAGCCGTGGCCTACAATGGAGGAGATGAGAGACCAGAATCACTGGTCACTGAACCATGTCTGCTTTGTAGGGACTGTGTCCAAGAGCAGGTCACAGATACAGCAGATGGCCCACCTACATTAGAAGCACTAGGCAAACTTGTCATAGATGTAAATTTGGGAGGCTCATCTCAGCCCAAATCCAGATGTCTAGACAAAAGACTGAAGAATCAACGAACTCTAAGCCACCAGAAAGGTCTAAGCCCAGGACCTCTGTTAGAGACAAATGCATGCGGTGCCTTGTGGGTAGGAAAGGGGGTACCATTTCCTTGTGTCTGCCCTGAGGATTTACTACTGGGTGGGGAGCCTGCATGGAGACATGAAGTCATAAGGCAACGCACCATAGCATAGAGTTTCTTGACGTCAAGAGACCACCACTGTCATTTAGCCTAATCCTTCCGCTTTGCAAAGAGCAACTAACATGGAGAAAGCTTACTGACCCAGGACACACATGCTGGGATTTGAATCCAGGCCTCTGGACCTCTGGACCATTTGGTCCACTCTGTGATGATAGGTTGACTGCTACGCTCGCGTCACCTCAGATACATTCAGATGGATACCTAGTACATAGTACAATGGTGCTTGCAAAGGTTGGGGGCTAGCTTCCTACTTAAGATGCTTGGTTTCTTTCTTTCTTTCTTTTTTTTTTTTTTTTTAAAGATTTTATTTATTTATTTGACAGAGAGAAACACAGGTAGAGAAGGAACACAAGCAGGGGAGGTGAGAGAGGGAGAAGCAGGCTTCCCGCAGAGCAGGGAGCCTGATGTGGGGCTCGATCCCAGGTCTCCAGGATCATGACCTGAGTCGAAGGCAGCCGCCCAACCAACTGAGCCACCCAGGTACCCCAACTTGGTTTGTTTCTTAAGGGGACACATAATCCTTGCTCTTTTCCAAATTTGTAATAATAAAATCATGCACACATTCTGCAAAGGGTGACGCTGGGAGACGCTGACCAGCTATGCTGGTTGTTGACCAGAACACTGAGGGAAAAAAAAGTTTCCCAAGCAGTGCATGTGACCTCTTGAACTTCATCAGTTTCTGGAAGGCTGTAGTAGCCTCCTGGAATTAATTTTTTATGTATCTAGGTATATTTCTTAAAATAAAATCTTGATCTTACTGAGCTAAAAATAAAGGGAATGGAGATTATTTTATCCTAAAAAATTGGGGAGGAGTTAATATCATCAAGAATGCAAAGTGCTTTATATAAGTTAGTGCCAGAGAAGAAATCATTATATGGCATCAAGTAGGATTTGGGCTCTAAAAGAGGAGAACCAGTGCTGGGAGGAAGGTGATGCCATCCCCTTTTCAAATGGACTTTGAAGACAAATGGACAAATCCTCCTTTGAGAACCAGATCCTGTTAACCTACAAAGCTTGGAGATACAGGGATAAGAAGACATACTTTCCCACCTGGTGATAAATGGGGCCAATCCTGCTCCTACACTTTGGTTCCCAAGCCCGTGCAATTTTCCTATTCAGGCAAAGCATTACACTGGCCACTGGTTTAGCCTCTACACTGTGACCTGCAGATGGACCCACTCATCAGGGTATTATGTCCTAATAGGCTCCTCAGTGCACCTTCAGCAGATAATTCCGTCTTGCTGTTAGGCTGGCAGCTTCCCTGTGATGTATGTGAGAGGGCAGTGGGTCTCATGGTCGTGTGCCCACTGACAGATCTCATGCTGCAAAGTGGGGGCTCTTGATGGCATGTGGGCTACAGTGTTCTGTGGGTTGTGAGAGTGCGGGGCAAACACTCTAGAGCCTTCCAGTAGTGCTGGTTGAGTTCCTGTGAGAAAGGCAAACTCATATCAGAATATTGTCGAGTCTTTCAAGAGGAGTCACGCACTCTCCAGGGTAGAAGCGGTCCCATATAGTCATTTTCCTAACAAGGGGCTGGGCTGGTCAGTCTCCTTGAGGGAAGGTGCCAGGCTGGGGCCTCATGTTGGTTTGTTTTGTAGGGTTTCATTCAGCAGCGGCAGTAGTCAGATCAGCCTTGGCCAGAGAGAGGCCATACTCTTGGGCCCATGCATGGCCTCTATCCCTGCCCCATGGGTACTCTGTACATGTGACTGCTGGGTCAGTACAACAAAAACATCAATGTTTGAAAATCCCCTTAGTTTAAATGTCAAATGTAGTAAATATTTATAAATATAGTTCACACATTCCAAAGTTCTTAGGGTCCTCCATAATTTTTAAGGACCCCTTAAGAGTCTATGGGACCTTGAGATCAAAATGTTTAAGAAGCACTGCTCCTAATAGGGGTGTCCCTGATTGGTCAGAGCTGCTGGGTCATAGCTTATCCCACTCATGGGCTGGGGATGGGGGCTGTCATCAGCCCCCAATGAAATATTGTGGACAGTAAATGAGGGGCAAAGGGCTCACCAAAAGGAAAGCCACCAGCTGTTGTCGGGAAAAGGGGGAATGCATACTATTCCCCAAGCCAAACAGAATACAAAACCAGACAATGGGTGTCTACCACATTAAAGGTCTTGATTTCACTATTTTTGAATCCCCAGTGCCCAAAACCATGTTGAACAAATACTGTTTGTTCAATGACTAAACGAATGAATGAGAGAAGGAATGAATGACCTGAATAAATGACTGAGGGAATGAGGGCATCAACAAAGGCAGGGGAAAGATCCAGATAATGTTTTGTGGTCAGCCCTTCTAATAGCTTGATTTCACATCTCTCCCATGGCATAGCATGAAGTGTTTGTGTGATATGGGTGGTGTGTGTGTGTGTGTGTGTGTGTGTGTGTGTGCACATTAAGCAGATAGGAATATGGTAATATTCCTGGGAGGTGGCACTTTTGAAGCCCTCTTAGCCTGGGGGCCCTGAGAAGATGAGACCAGGGTCTAACTGGGAACCTAAAACAGGCTAGCAGGTGGGACTGTGGCAGCGTCGTGGGTTCATTGCCACATGCTCCCCATGCCCCATCAAGGCACAAGCAGAACCAATCAGAAAGCCAAACACTGATAGGCAGCCGCTGACCCATCTGCTGCAAGGTCCCATTAGTTCACGGGGTAAAAGACAGGGTTGACTATGATACTTGAAAATTAGAAGGCAAGAAGGCAAGTCCCTGGGTCAGTGAACTACAGTTAGCATTCAAAAGAAATCACCTTTCGGTGGAGCTTCGGGCTGTTCATGTATCTGAATACCAAAGAATCACATTTGGGGATGAATTTGGCTATTCATGGGAACTCAGAGGAAAGTACAACTAACAGAGTCCCCCGGGACTGAGTGGATGCCAAACAGTGACGGAAATGCTTTTAACAGGTAATTGCACTGAGGGTGCCCAGGGCTGGGAAACTGCTGAAGTGCGTTGGAGCTTTATGCTGGGCCTGGAGGGTTTAGCTGAGATCACGGATCACATCCTGGGCGCCCAGCGCCATCCGTGCTCCCCGTCTCATGGGGGCTGCTGCCGGGACTCCAGCGAGTCAGCACCATGGAGGGTTTGCCTACTTCTCTTCCTTCTTGGAGAGAAGGGCCAGTGACTTCCAGGTTTCCAAATGCCTCCGACTGAAATGTGTGAAATTGGGTATCTAGCAATTTCCTGAAGGCCGGCAAAGCATTTTGAAATTCTAATAGGGACTTCATCACCCAATAGAGACAGATAACTCCTCTAAATTGTAGGGAAGGCTCACCTTACAACCAAACCCCAGAGAAGGGGAGAGGTTTCAGGGGCCACGGTGCCCATGGAATATGATGTCTGAACCAAGCGAGGCCTCACGAACTGGGGGGGGGTGGGAGCTTGATAACTGGAATGTGCAGTTATGAGGATGAGACTTGCCGCCTTGATCTGTCCTCAAGGAACAAGCATTTAAGAATCATGCTACATCAGAACTTACGAAGATTTTGTTAAAACTGCATCTGTTCTTAGCAGCTGTAGGAACGTTATGCTTTCCCATCCTGTGATTTGGACTTTTATCATTTTTATGAATCTGGTGGGACCACACTTACATGAGCAGGGAAAGTCCAAAGTAAAAATATGAAGAAGGAAAAAGTCACTGCTAAGTCTGCCTTTACAGATAGCTACTACTACCATTTTAACCCATATCTCTTTTTTGACATGTCAATTGTATACATTAAAAAAAATAAAATGATAAGGATGCCTGGGTGGCTCAGTCAGTTAAGCATCTGCCTTCAGCTCAGGTCATGATCCCAAGGTCCTGTAACTAAGTCCTGCATCTAGCTCCTTCTTCAGTGGGGAATCTGCTTCTCCCTCTGCCTGCCACTACCCCTGCTTGTGCTCTCTCCCTCTCTCTCTGACAAATAAATAAATAAATAGTCTTTAAAAAAAGGAAATAAATAAAAATTAAAAATGGTAATTGTGTTTTGAATAAACAAACTAGTGAAAAGATAATGGGGAAATATACACAAGTGCATAGATTCTTAAAATGAAGGCCACCTGGGAGACCAGCACCTCTGTCAGGATAAGGGCTTGGAGTACAAGTTCTTTGAGCTGGAACTTACACTTGCAATACAGAATTACCCTATGTTCTCAAATTATGTGTCCAAACAAACCACAAAGGACTTTCCTTTAGACAAATGGTTGGACAGCTTTCTGTCCGGGTACACATACGTCTAATTTTAAAGGTCATAAAAGTTCACGGTCAACAGCACAGATTTCCTATCTAGCATGTCTGGGGGTTGGAAAGACTGAAGGCAGCAGAATACAACAACCTGAGGTAGAGGTCCAGGTGGTGGGGTCGGGGGACAGCAGATGGCGTGGTCCCGGGATGCAGGAGACACTGACTGAAGAGAACGGTGAGATGGAGGCTCTAAGGCAAACACTTTCTAGAAAGGGTTGGGCTGTGAAAACAGCGCAGGGACAGAAAAATGGGATATGTGGGGCCGTTGTGGGAAATGAAGAAATGAATGAACAGGAGGGGACAGCAGACAATAATCAGTAGGAACAACGGCCTCTTCTGACCTGATTGGCCCGTGAGCTTACATTTGGTCCATCTTCATTAGTGTTCATTATAATACCCTCTCAAGGGTTATTTACGGTCACCGGGAAGAGAAAGCAAGCTCTCAGGGCCCCTGGGGGTGTTGCAGCTTGCTGCCTTAACTGTATTTCTGGACATTTTCAGATCGTCCACAAATACCTCTTCTGCCAACACTAGTTAAACTCTAGGTAAGGGCGTGCAGACACAGATAAGAAGATAACTAAAATCTGAAGGCAGTTTGTGGCAGATGACAGACGAGAGAGCCAAGTGATGGGGTCTCAGGGGTTCAATCCTGGGAGAAGATCTCTGTGGACAGAGCAGCTCAGTGCGGGGATCCTTACACACAGGTTTCCAGACCCAGAGGGAAGCTGCACAGAAAGATACTTTAAAAAAGACAGATTTGGCTGCAGATTAAAGTATGAATGAAGGGAGATAATGGCAAAGTGCCAGGTGGAGGGCAAAGAGGGCTATCTGCTCATGGTGATGGTGGGGTCGGAGAGTAAGAACCCAATGGAAAGATCCACAGAACTTGGTGGTTGGATGTGGAGGTCAAAAGGGAAGGAGTTAGTGAGAGGCAGCTCCCAGCCTGGGAAACAGAACGTTGTTCTTTGCAGCAGGCATAGATGCTAGTTTTGAAGATAAATAAGGTGCTTGTGATGTGGCAAGTGGAGGTGATGGGAGCTATTCCCAGGGGTATGTCTGGCAGGCTCTGGTGGCGGCTTCTGGCCATAGCTCAGAGCTCACGGGTGCCTGGGGGATCATGTGGTCGTTGTAACTGAGGGAGGACGTTTGGAGAGAAGAGTGGCTAAGGAGAGCGTTTCAGGGCGATGCCTACAGCTAGGCTACAAAAGAAGGCAGAATCATCAGTGAACGAAGGCGCAGAAGGTGCCTGAAGTTCAAGGTAGGAGAGAGAGTTTCAAGGAGGAATGAGTGAAAAATGTTGTGAATTGCTACAAAGAGGTCCGAGAGAATCAGGATAGAATATTTAATAACTTTCCAGTTACAAATAGAGCATTTGCTTTATCTCCTCATTACTTTTAAAATGTAAACTATTTAAAATAATATAAACTCTTCTTTTCAGAGCTATGTTAGGTTAATGTCAAAATCGAGCACAAAGCACAGAGATTTCCCACGCATCTCCTCCCCACCCCAGTATCAACACTCCCCACCAGAGTGGCATGCTTTTCACAATTGATGAAGCAACATTGACATATCATTATCACCTGAAGTTCATAGTTTAAATAGGATTCACTCTCCGTATTGTACATTGTATAGGTTTTAACAAATGCGTGACATGTATTCACTGTTACAGTATCACACAGAATAATCATACTGTCATTCATTTTCTCCTTTGTCCCTTACTCTTAGCAACCACTAATTTTTTTTTAACTGCCTCCATAGTCCATAGTTTTTCCAGAATGTCATGTGCATGGAATCATAGATTATATAGCCTTTTCAGATTGGCCTTTCCACTTAATAATATGCATTGAAGTTTCTTCCATGTCTTCTCATGGCTTGATGGCTCATTTCTTTTTAATGCTCAATAATATTCCATTGTCTGGATGTACCACGGTATACCCATTCAGCTACTGAAGGACATCTTGGTTGCTTACAGGTCTTGGTACTTGTGAATAAAGCTGATCTAAATATGTGTGTACAAGTCTTATTTATTCGCTTGTTTTTATTGTGGCAGAATCCACATAACATAAAATTAACCATCTTAACCATTTTTAAATGTACAGTTCCATGGTGTTAAGTACATTCATATTATTGTGCAGATGTCCCTGCCATCCAACTTTAAAACTCTTTTCACCTTGCCAAGCTGAAACCCTCCACCTATTAAAGAGAAAATCCCATTCCTCTTCCTCAAGACCCTGATAACACCATTCTACTTTCTAGCTCTGTGAGTTTGACTCCTCTGAGAAATTCTTATGAGTGGAATGTGCAGGACTTACTCCTTTGTAACTGGTATATTCTACTTAACACATGGCCCTTAGGGTCCATCCATGTAGTAGCATATGTCAGAATTTCCTTCCTTTTTAAGTCTAAACAATATCCCATTGTATGCATGTACTATGTTTTTAAAATTCAAATATAAATAGCATATAGTGTTATATTAGTTTCAGGTGTCTAATATAGTGATTCAATAATTCTATATATACATTTCTCAGTGCATAAAGATAGGTATACTCTTGATTTGATTCTCTTTATCTATTTCACCCATATTCCTCATCCCCTTCCCTTCTGCCAGCCGCCATTTTGTTCTCTTATTTAAGAGTCTGGGTTTTTTGGTCTCTTTTTTTTCTTTCTTTCTTCATTTGCTTTGTTTCTTAAATTCCACATATGGATGAAATCATGCAGTATTTTGTCTTTCTCTGACTTACTTCACTTAGCATTATACCCTCTAAGTCCATCCATATTGTTGCAAATCACAATATTTCATTCTTTTTTTGGCTGACTAATATTCCATAGTATATATATGCCACATCTTGGATATTCATCTATCAATGGATACTTGGGTTGCTCCCATCTATTTACAATAGCCAAGATATGGAAGCAACCCAAGTGCCCATTGATAGATGAATAGATATAGAAGATATGGGATACATACCACATTTTGTTAATCTGTTCAGCCACTGATGGACACTTGGGTTTCTTTCACATTTTAGCTATTGTGAATAATGTTGCTATGAACCTGGGCACACATATTTATCTTTGAGACTGTACTTACAATTTGGAGGGGCATATACCTGGTAGTGGATTTTTGGATCATAAGGTGATTTTGTGTGCAGGTTACTGTATGGGCATGTTTTTGCTCATTTGAATAAATACCAAGGACCATGACTGCTCTATCATGTGGTTAGAGTGTGGTTTGTTTTATAGGAAACTGCCAAACTGTCTTCCAAAGTGGTGTTTTGCATTCCTCTCAGCAATGAATGAAAGTTTCTGTTGCTCTACATCTTCACCAGCATTGGGGTTGCCAGTGTTTTTGACTTTTACTGTTCTAATAGGTGTGTGGTGGTATTTTATTGTTGTTTCAATTTGTAGTTCCCCAATGGCATATGATATTGAATGTCCTTTATTTTTTTTTAAGATTTTATTTATTTATGTGACAGAGAGAGACACAGCAAGAGAGGTAACACAAGCAGGTGGAGTGGGAGAGGGAGAACAGGCCTCCCTTCTGCTGAGCAGGGAGCCTAATGCGGGGTTCAATCCCAGGACCCTGGGATCGTGACCTGAGCCAAAAGCAGATGCCTAATGACTGAGTCACTCAGGTGCCCCTTGAGTGTCCTTTAATATGCTTATTTGTCATGTGTACATCTTCTTTGGTGAGATGGTCTGTTCAGGTCTTTTGTCTATTTTTTACTTGGGTTGTTTTTATTTTCTTATTGAATTTTAAGAGGTTTTTATTTTTTAATATTTTGGATAACAGTCTGTCAACAGATATATTTTTTACAAATATTTTCTCCTAGTCTGTAGCTTGTCTTAAGTATTTTGGGATTTTCCACTTATTGTTCTGGTTTTTTTATTTTATTTTATTTTATTTTTAGTTTAATTGTAAAGTGGTCTGAGAGCAGACATTGTATGATTTCTATTTTTTAAATTCATTAAAGTATGTCTTATGGCCCAGAATGTGGTCTGTCTTGGTGAATGTTCCATGAGCTTGAGAAGGATGTGTATTCTGTTGTTGCATGAGGTGATCTGTAGATGTCAATTATAGCCCATTTGTTGATGGTGTTGTTGAGTTCAACTGTGTCCTTACTGATTTCTATCTCCTAGATCTGTGCATTTCTGAAGAAGGGGGTGTTGAAGTCTCTGACTGGATAGTGGATTTATCTATTTCTCCTTGCAGTTCTATCTGTTTTTACCTCAAGTAGTTTGAGGTATGTTAGGAATTGTTACATCTTCTTGGAATGTTGACCCTTTTATCATTAAGTAATGCCCCTCTTTAATCCTGACCACTTTCCTTGCTCTGAAGTCTGCTCTGAGATTAATACAGATCGCCAGCTTTCTTTTGCTTAGTGTTAGCATGTTATATTTTTCTCTGTCGTGCACATATGTGTTTTTATATTTAAAGTGAATTTCTTGTAGACAACAGACAGTTGGATCTTGTTTTTTGATCCCCTCTGACAATCTCTGTTTTCTTTGTCTTAAAAGATTTTGTTTTGTGTATTTAGATCACCAATGTTTAAACAGATTGTTAACATTGTTGGATCAATATCTACTGTATTTGTTACTGCTTTCTATTCGTTGTCCTTGCCCTTTGTTCTTAATCTCGTTTTCCACTCTTTGCATGACATTTGTGGTTTTAATTATTTTATGTGATTTCATATTCTCTTCATTCTTAGCACAGCAACTATACCTCTTTTTGTACTTTTATAGTGGTTTCCCCTAGAGTTTGCAAAATATACATTTACAACTAATCTAAGTCCACTTTCAAGTAATACTATACTGCTTCTGATATAGTGCAAGAATTATGCAATAAGAAAGTGTTCCTAATTCTTCCCTCCAATCCCATGTATCATTGCTGACATTCATTTCACTTATATATAAGTTATAACCATCAAATACGTTGTGGCTATTATTATTTTGAACAAATTATTGTTAGATAAATTAAAGAAAAAAGGTTTCTTTTACTTTCACTTATTTCTTCTCTAAAATGCTTCCTTCCTTTATGTAGATCTGAGTTTCTGACTATATCATTTTCCTTCTCTCTGAAGAACTTCTTTGGATATCTCTTGTAAGGCAGGTCTACTGGTAACAAGTTCTCTCATTTTTTTATTTGTCCATACTTTGTTTCTCCATCATTTTCCTTTAAAAAAACAAAAGATTTTCTTTACTTATTTGACAGTGAGAGAGGGAGAGCACAAGTAGTGGAAGCAGGCAAGGGAGAAATAGGTTCCCTGCTGAGCAGGGAGCTCAATGCAGGGCTTGATCCCAGGCTATGAGATTGACCTGAGCTGAAGGCAGACATGTAATGACTGAGCCACCCAGGCACCCCTCTCCATCATTTTCAAAGGATAATTTCACAAGATATAGAATTATAGGTTGGTGAGGTTTTTTTTTTTTTCCCTTTCAACACTTTTAAATATTTCACTCCACTCTTTTTTTCTTGCATGGTTTCCAGGAGAAATTAGATGTAATTCTAACCTTTGCTCCTCTATAGGTAAGGATTTTCCCTCTGGTTTTTTAAAAGACATTTCCTTTATCTTTATTTATTTATTTATTTATTTTGCAGTTTGAATATGATATGCTTAGGTGTAGTTTTGGGCATTTATTCTGCTTGGTGTTGTTCCCTGAGTTTCCTGGATCTGTGGTTTGGTGTCTGACATTAGTTTGGAGAAATTCTCAACCATCATTGCTTCAAATACTCCTCCTGCCTCTTTCTTACCTCTTTTCCATCTGGTATTCCCTTTATGTGTATGTTATACTTTTTGTAATTTTCCTACAGTCCTTGAATATCCTGTTTCTTTAGTTTCATTCTTTTTTTTCTCTGTCCTGTCTTTTTCTCTTTTTTGCTTTCCAGTTTTGGAGGTTTTCATTAACATACCTTCACCTCATTAATTCATTCCTCAGCTATGTCCGGTCTATTAATGAGCCCTTCAGAGGCATTCTTCATTTCTATTCCATTGCTTTTGATATCCAACATTTCTTTTTGATTCTTTCCTAGAATTTCCATCTCTATGCTTACATTACCCATCTGTTCTTGCATGTTGTTTACCTTTCCTACTGAAGTCCTTACCATATTAATCATAGTTGTTTTAAATTCCTGGTATGATAATATTTCTGCTGTATCTGAGTCTGGTTCTGATGCTTGCCTTCTCTCTTCAAACTGTTGCCTGACTTTTAGTATGCCCTGTAATTTTTTTGTTGAAATTCAGGCATGATGTACTGGGTAAAAGGGACTTTTATAAATTGGCCTTTAGTATAGGGGTGGTGAGGTGTAGAGGAGGGGAAACATTTTATAGCCATATGATTGGATTTCATCTTTTAGTGAGATTCCACCTCTGGACTGCGAACTTCAGAAGTGCCTTTCGGTACCTGATCCCTCACCCCCATACCCACTCCATCTTCGATGGGACAGGATGGCTAGAGGGGGCTAGCATTGGGTGTCTCCTGTCTCCCAAGCCTATTAGGTTCTGATAAAACCCAGTAAGTTGGACTCTGATAAAACAGTTTCTCCTGAGGGTAGACTCTGTTAGGAAGAGAGTGCTTTGGTGTATTTCCAAATGGTTACCTTTTCCCTCTCCAGTGGGTAGCTCGAAGATATTTTTCTCCAATATTCATTGTGAGAAGCTAGTGGAGCTCCTGAAAGTAAAACTCACAGAAATATGGGCACATCCCCCTAAAACTGAGCCCTCCCTGGAGTTTTTTATCTTTCAGATTTGTCCATTCTGAGCCTCCAGCAATTTGTCAATAATACTTCAGGTTTTCCTACCCCGCTACTGGTTTCCACAGGGATTTCTACTCGTCAGTTTCTGCTCCAGTAAGTAGAGTCTCTGTATCTACCTGTCTTTTTTCTAATTTGGGGAACAATAGTTGGTCTTGTGGCCCAAATTTTCTGACAGATCTAAGAAGAGTTGCTGATTTTCAGTTTGTTTAACTTTTTACTTGTTAGGCTACGATAATGACTAGCAAGTTCCTTACATGTCAGACTAGAGATCTGACTTCCAGAATTCTTTTAATTATTTTATGACACTCAGTGAACATCAATTAACAGTGCTTGGTCTTCAGCCAGCACAAATAATAAGGAAGTACTTAAGGTAACAATTTTGAGATAGTGGGCCGCACAGAAATCAGTCTGTTCTGGGAGGGGATTGTGGATTCTCTGCTCACTTATTTGACTGGTGTTCCCTGCCAGAAGCTGTAGGGGGAGGGCACAACAGAAAGGAAAAGTGGAAGGAAGAGAAAGTAAAGGTCTTAAGAAATGCTGACAATAAAATGTAGTCATTTACCAGATGGCCTGTTCACAATGAGTTACGACTAGCGAGAGAAGCATTTTTCCCTTTACCAGCTTCTTTTTTTTTATTGTAGCATAATGGGTCATATTGGAATGTTTAAAAGTTATTTCTTGATATAGTAAACTTGGGATAATGACAACTGGCTCTCAAAGCAAGGCATTATACTTTTAAAACTGAAATATATGATATTTGTCTGTATGTTACAAATATGGACAATGTATAGATTTGGGGGCTTTTTTTGGCACATGGGCAATAACGTAAGCTTTGAATTTTGCAGTAACTATGACTCTCAATGAAAACAGAGAAATGTATCACATGGAACAGTTTTTCTCAAAGGCGAGTCAGAATGCTCTGGAAACATTTTCCCTACAGATCTGGGAAGAGCTCCATGGAGAAACTTCTAAGCTACACTCTTTTCAGTGCCTTCCTTGGGATCTAATCTTTTTTCCACAGTATTCAGCACCATCACTTGCCTTTTATTGTAGGTGGTCTCTGGCCAGCTCATTCAGGTAGTTTAGAGCAAGGGAAAATGATGGAAACATAGATGCTTGCCCTTAAGCAATAAATTAGCCATTCCATCTGTTCTTTTCTTG
Source organism: Spilogale gracilis (assembly GCA_004023965.1). NCBI lineage: Eukaryota > Metazoa > Chordata > Mammalia > Carnivora > Mephitidae > Spilogale > Spilogale gracilis. The sequence goes on along the minus strand of PITA01000150.1, from coordinate 328,080 downwards.
TGTTTTGCCATCTTGTTTACAATATTTTTATTTAACGATACCTCCCTATCTCATTAGGTAGTGATGTTCAGGGACATAAAATTCTGTCTTTTACCTTTTCATCTTCTACAGGACTCAGGCCATGCCTATTACATATTAGGTGCACCATAAGCATTTGGTGGAAATGAGCTGAAATGAGGTAAATTGAACTGAATTATGCTAAAAAGAAATGGTTGTCCAAGGTCTGTGGCAGTACAACCTAATGATGAGGGCATTAAGTTCTCCAGTCAAGCCAGTGAAGGCTCCAGAACTTCCATACTGGATATGTTTTGGGGGCGTTGGCTGTTTAGGAGAGACGACAAGGGGATGACAAGGTGTGCTGAAGTTACACTTACACCTTGTTTTGACTAGATTGAGTTTCTCAACCCAATTCTTGATACCATCTCTGCCTCAGATAGATGTGGGTTAAAATGATTTCTCCAAGTCTCAGTTTCCACATACATAAAATGGAAATAATAGTAACACTGACCCCAACAGAGTATTGTGAGGATTATTGAGATAATATGTGTTAATTAACTCTGTTCTGGTATATAGTAAACACTCAAAAAGCAAACTATCATTATTAGTAGTATGATATTAAAAGTTGGTTATATTAATAAAAGGTTAGAATATGAGAGCTATAAGGGGGCTCAGGCACAGCAAAGATACAGATTGTAGTCTCTACACATTTAAGTGGGAATCTTGCCTCTGCTGTCTCCCTCCTAGCAATGACCTTGGGCAAGTGACCCACCCAGTAAAACCTCAGTATGTGAGAATCACCTGAGCTAAAGTTCAAACTCCAAGGATCCTTGATAGATATTTTGATTAAGTTTTGTTTGTGTTTGTGTTTTTGGTTTTTTTGGTGGGGCCCAGGGATCTGCACTGTAGACATTTCCAGGGGATTCTGATCTCTGAACCCCATACTTTGTGGAATATTAACTCAGTCAGGTTCTCAAAGTTTCAGGCCTTCCCCCACACGGAGGCACAGTGGTTGTGTGTGGAGAATACGGTTCATGGCTCATGGTTTACGTATGGAGAATATCTGACCGTGAACCTGGCATATTGCAGGTGCTTGAAAGTGCAGTTCCCTTTCCTCTAGATATTGTCTATTCAACTATCCCATGCTGCCATGGAAATCCAGGGCCAAAGAAGAGACCAAATTCTCCAGCTTGTGCTAGAAGTTGACAGAAATCAGCTAACGCGTCAGGGAACATCACATTGCAAAGTGGGAAGAGTGTGCAAAGCACATTAGGCACATTTTGAATAATATAGGCTAGGACTAGGATGGATTCTCACTCCCACCCCACAGATCGGCCGTGTATGGAAATAAAAAATTCCACTCCGATGAGCACATTTCCCTGCTTCCAAATGCCAGAAACCGTGTCAGCAGCGAGCAGGACCTGCACCATTTACCATTGGCAGCAAACAGTTTTCTAATGAGTTTTGGAAATTTGACTACTTGCCGGCCTCTGATTCATTAATGTAATATTAGAAGAAAATTAACAGGGTACGGTGACCTCAGAGGACATCTGGGAAGAAAGCCAAGTCCATGCTGAACCGAGTCAGCTACAAAGAAATGAAACGTTGGTTTGCCCACCAGCCCCGGAGCCTTTAAGGTTCTTGTTTGCTATGCCTGCGTCCCATTATCTTAGCTGCTTGTTGCTCCCGCTGTTGCTATAGAATGGGAACTTTGAAGCCCTGGTGTCTATAATAAGCCGAATGAGCTCACTTGTCAGTGCTTTTCCTTCCTGTTATACTTTTCAGTATGGTAAGCTGCTATTTAACTTCAAATTGTCACAATCTGTGGCATTATATACTGATATAATTTCCTCGCTGTATAATTCGTAAAGAACTTGGTGATACTTCTGACTGCAGGGGGATGAAACTACGTAGAAACATAAAACTGTTCATAGAAAATTAAAAAAAAAAATCAATTCCATCCACTGTCCCAAAAACAAGTTGGGCAAAACCATTAAGACTTATTATTTTTTTCTTTCATGCAAAGAAGATACTTTCAAATGAATTTTTTCCCTTTTCAACTTCTGTTTGTGGACACAGAATACATAGCAGCAGGGAGGCGATGAGAAAACGCTGCTGAAAGCTGGTTCTGTTTAACAGATTAAATTCAAATTTGCTTTTAAAAAGAAAAGAGCTTGCAGTGTCTTATTCCGGTTCAGCAATGGAAGCATCATCAGGGTGGAAGCCTGCTTTACAGAAAGAATTTTGAATTTTGTAATTGGAAACTACAAAATAAAGCTTTGAAACAGAATCTGATTTGTCTATGGGCAGCTTTTTTGTTTGTTTTAATTTATTCATATATGTGTCGATTCATTCCGCAATCACAGGCTGCCGCCATCTGTGTTGGAGGAAAAGGAAGCAGAAAGGAGGAGGCCCTCAAGGACACTCTGATCTCTGCAGTCACAGTCCCAGTGACATCTGATTGAATCTACTGATTCAACAAACACTTGCCAAGTATTTCCTGTGTGTGGAGCCCAGGGCTCTCAGTCTCTGCCTACCGCCTGGGGCTACTGGGAGGAATATTCCGTCCCGCTGTAAATATTGCAGGCCTGGGGGCCTAGGAAGTCTTCGGCAGACCTGTGAGGCCTGGCTGGAGTAATGCTGGGAAGCTGGGAAGCTGTTGCTGGGAAGAGACTGGCAATGAGCCTGTGCTGGTGAGCTTCAGTGTTTGAGGTGTGGAGAAGGATCTTCAGGCAGCAGTAAGCTGCTAGCTCTCCTCCACTCATGATTTTTGACCTTGTGGTTTCCTTACCTTTCTTTAGTTTTCTCTTTTTGGCTTCTGCCATTTTATGACTTCCTTCCTCCCTCCCTACCTCTCTTCCTCCCTCCCTACCTCTCTTCCTCCCTTTCCTCCCTCCATCCTTCCCTTCTGGTGTCTCTCATAGTTATTCTGTATCTACAATTTCACTCCACCAACTTTATTCACGGGAATATAAGAGCGGCCATTAGGAGAAAGGCAGCTGCCCAGGAGGACCCTTTGGGTCCCCGAGTTATTGGCCACTAGGACTTAGGGCAGGGGACCAGACTCAGCCCCTTCAGATTGGGCTCATCTGAGGATGGGGGCACGGTGCTCCTTTTAGAGCCTCGAGAATCCAGATACGTGGACACACATTGCTATGTACACCTACACGTCAATCTTTTTCAGGGGAGTTTTGATATTCTGAGTTATGGAACAAAAGTGCTGATTCCTCTATGGGGAAGCACTGAACCCAGGTTGAGTGTCTCATATATTCGAAGTGAAGGAAATGAGGAGTTATTGATTCTTCAGGGGTGGGGGTGGGGAATACAGATGAAGAGTTCTGCTGTCATTTCCTTAGCACTCATTTGGATATTTTAATTATACAGGATCATAGATCAAAGGAATTATATATATTCTTGATTTAAGAAAAATTTTAATGAAGAAAGGACCTTGTTTCTTGCCTCCCAAAGAGTGAATCCCTGAATATAAGTTTTGCCCTCCATGAGAGCCATGCCATCCCTCTGGGCCTGCCAGTTCCCTACGGGCAACACCATGTCTGCTCTTTTCACTGTAAATCCCTAAACCTGGTACAGTGCCTGGTGCCCTAAAGTGCTCAACACACATCTACTAATGTAAAATAGTTAGATGTGTGAGTCATTTTGAAATACTGCATTGTTATAGCCCAATCCTCTAAATAGGATTCTTTACAAAATGATGAGCTAAAAAACTCTAAGAGGACATAGACAGCAACCTGGAGTGTGGTGTTAAGAAATAGTTCTACCAGTGGGATTTTAAACCAGTAACATATTCCATTTTTAGGTAATAATTGTTTAAGGAACTCAGAATCAACAGGATGACACCTACACTTCTACAGGGAAATTCGTAGCAGGATCCAAGGCTGGTTGTGACAGTGATGGTCGAAACATTCATTGTGAAAGTGGGATCAGTCTTCATTTATAGGGGAGACATGAGAAAAATAAGACAAACCATGACGTCAGCTTACCAAGAATAATTTTCTAGCTTTAGCATCAGCAAGTTAAATGACCGTCCCCAAGCCATATGAGTGGAGCCCGATAAGTGAACCCCGCAGGTTTGGTTTACTGACTGACTGGAATCACTATGTAGCCTGTGTCATCAGTAGCTCTTGGTTTTAAATCAGATCAAAATATGCTTGAAGGGCAAAGAAATCGATTCAGTGACTTACCTGAGATATACATTCTAGGGATGAGAAAGAAATTTAATTAAGCCTAAAAGAAATCCAGATGTGTCAAAAAATGTTTAGAAAGATACAAATGAAAAATAAAGTTAGAATTATATCTGCCAATGAATTACTAGATTACATCAATAAACTATTGGTAAAAGCTGAAGTATTTTGTTCTTGGATGGATTTTTTTCCCCACCTACTAGAAAACATTTTTCATGATATTACATTATTGATAGAGGGTTCCAAATCATAACCATCCAAGAATTGCTTCCTGTGTTAAGGATAATGACTTCATATAACAGAAAAGTTTGTTTTAGGGAACTAACAGAGTGTGTCTTTAAATAGGCAGCTGAATTGGACACAACTGAAAGATCTTGTTCTCAAATTTGCTATGGCTCATTAAGGTAGTATTTGGAACAGAGGGAAAATTACTTCTTGGATTTGGGTGCTTGCATAGTTGTATAAACAGGCTGTAGAGAAATGGAAGGACCAAATCTTTTCCTTGCATCTATTTAACAGTGCATAGTTGCATATGGCTATGGTCTTTGGTGCCAGTGAACCGGGGCACAAAAATATTATTTCTAAATATTGCCAATATCCTTAATGGAACTACTTACAAAATGAAACTTACAAAATAACTATATGAGGCAGTTTGTTATTCTATTGTTTTAACTTTTTTTTTGTTCAGTGTCAATATCCACCAGGTTCCCTTTTTTTTTTTTTTTTTTTGGTAATTATTGTTGAAATGCACAGCACTCACAAACAGAAGGAAATGTGTCTAGGGCATCTTTGTGTGAAGGTACAACTCTGGACTGCCAAACGTGGGCACAGAATCTTTTTTTTAAATTTTAATAAAAAAGATTTTATTTATTTATTTGTCAGAAAGAGAGAGAAAGAGAATGACTATGTGGGACTCCATCCCAGGACCCTGGGATCATGACCTGAGCCGAAGGCAGATGCTCAACTAACTGAGCCACCCAACCCCCCCCTGGTTATAGACTCTTGAGTGTAATAGTCATGACCTTGTCCAATCTCTTCTCCTTATGAAACAGGTAGGTCTTACTATTTTCTGAGGACAACAATAGAACTAGCTAAGGATGACTTGAGTCATACTATAGATTAGAGTGAAAACTACACACAGTTTACAAATAACTCAGGTTTAGTCATAGGAAGTGGGATCCCTCAAAGGGGGACCATACAGAATTCAGTTTATAATTAACATTTTGTTGTTGTTGTTGTTGTTGAAATGAAGCTGCAGTAGTTTCTCTTATGGTCAGGAATAGGTAGGGGTCACCTTGGAGCATACCTTTTGTGTGTGTGTGTGGTAAAATATATGTAAGTTATCGTTTTAATTACTTTTAAATGTAGAGTTTGATGGCATTAAGTACATTCACAATGTTTTGCAACAATTACCATGATCTATTTCCAGAACTTTTTCATTATCTCCAGCTGAGATTCTGTCTCCATTAAACACTAACCCCTAAGCCCCCTCGTCCAGCCCCTGCCAATTACCCTTCTACTTTCTGTCCCTATGAACTTGCCTATGTAAGGTAGCCTATGTAAGCAGAATCATGCAGTATTTGTCCTTTTGTGCCTGGCTTATTTCACTTAGCATAATGTCCTCAGGGTCCATTCGTGTTGTTTCCTATGTCAGAATTTTCTTCCTTTCTTGAGGCCGAATAATAATCCAAGTGGTTTGGATAGACCACTTTTGTAATTCATTCATCTATCAATGAACACTTGTGTTAACTCTACCTTTTATCTATTGAGAATCATGCTGTTACGAACACGGGTGTACAAGTATCTCTTCAAGACTCTGCTTTCAACTATTCTGGGTATGTAACCAGAAGTGAAATTAATGGGTCAGACAGTACTCCTATTTTTAATTTTTTGAGGAAACTCCATATTGTTTTTCACAGTGGCTGTACTGTTTTACATTTGGATTACATCTTTCTTGATGTGACTTCTTTTTGATATAAAAATGTAAGGCAAGCAGGTCCTCTGCTCTAAGGAGAAGGTGTTACTGAACTATTTTGTTGAACTTAGCAGTGTCTTTTCCATCAGTGTTCAGGGCAAGGGGAAAGAGGTGGGCTAATGGTGTAAGGAGGCCCCGGGGGCCATATTGATACGAAGAGGACCGTATCTCAATCCTTGTACTGTTGGTGTTACTGGGTGTATTTTCACAAACGGATTCCATGGTGGAGAGGAAGGAGAACATCATGGCATTTTTTGGGCTCTGCTCTGTTAGAACTCTCAGACTGTACAACCTCAGGGATTTACTACAAAATTTCCTGCCCACTGTCCTGTGGGCTCTGGTATAAAAGATCTATCAGGATACAAATTTAACATTATTTTCCTGATAAAATATTAAGCTCCATATTAATGGAAGAAATGTTTTGCTATTCAGCAGAGTGGTGGTTTGTGTGTGAAAAATAACACGAGGAATTGAGCTGCATTCTGAGTCCTATTAAAAAAAGATGATGCTACTATTTCATTTGTCTGAATGAGACCTAATGCTGTGAAAAAAGCACTGGGGAAGAGATATCTGTTCATATTTAGGTCCTTCTTTTAAAATGGAACCATTTTATCTCTTTTAAATGAAGATTCTCATCCCCAACTCCTCTCCCCCAACACCCACCAGAGTCTCATAAAATGGTTTTTCTGTATGAGTGATTCATTTCTTTATATAATTTTTTTGTGAATTGCCATTTTGTGCCTATGAAACAAAAGAAAATTTGATTCAGAAGATTAAAAATGCATTTTTGCCCACTTTAATTACAATGATTAAAAACATTGAGCTTTATGTTAAAAATGAACTTAGAGAATAAAATATATGTCTGTCCAGATGTGTGGCAAGCTTGCAAGAGCACATTTCTCTGGCCCCAAAGCTCCTGGGATGGAGCCTTCCCTACTATGCGCTGCATCCGTGAGCCATCTTGGGCGTGTGGGAGGACAATGATACATGATTCCAAAACCAGGGCCAAGGGAATGTCAAAAGGCACTAGGCTTCAGCTATTTGTGCACAAATAAAAACCATTAGATGTGTTCTTTGTAAGCGTTTATGTTTCATTGTACTCGGATGAATAAGAAAAGTTTTCTTCTCCACTTGTCTGAGTTAATAAAATGATCAAGAAAAAAAAAACATGTCCCATATGTATTCAAAAGCAGAAGAAGCTGCTAGTTAAATTTAGGATGCTATATATAGGAATAACACTAAAAATAGTTTCCAACTAGTGTAATTACTTCTTGATCATTGAGGATCTGTATATAGTTTTTCAATTTTCTAGGTTCCCATGTTGGTTAATTGTATGTGTTACTTGGAGGGTGTTTTGGGATGAGATTAACATTTACATTGGTGAACCTAGAGTAAGCTGGCTTGTCCTCCATGTTGTGGGTGGGCCTCATCCAATCAGTTGAAGGCCTGAGCAGAACAAAAAGAGTAATCTCTCAAGCAAGGGGAAATTCTCCAGGAGACTACCTTGAAACTTTATTTGCACCATCAGCCCTCTTGTGTCTTCTATCTGCTGGGCCACACTGCAGATTTTGAACTTACCTTCCTTTATAATTGCATGAGCCAATTCCTTATAATAAATCTCTTTTTCTCTCCCTGGTTCTCTCTGGTCTATGTACCTATTTCCTATTGGTTCTTTCTCTATAGAGAACTCTGACTAATACAATTTTCTTTCTTATATTTACATTTCCTTTTCCCCCGAATTCCTACAGTTTTGTAAGGTGAATGCATACCAGTGTTTTATGCCTTTTTTCTTTAAGTGGGAAATTAAGATAATTTATTCTATAAAGCCATAAAAAATAGATGTAAGAGTATATAGGCATAAAAAGATAAGGATGTATTGGTCAGTGTTCTAGCAAGAAATAGAATTCCCCCCAAAAGAATTGAATCAAAAAGTGGTAAATAAATCAATGTGTAGCCAGAGTCAAGGAAACTAACAGGTCATGGGGAGACCTTCAGGGGACTAACGTTAGCAGGAAGTGGTTACCACCAGCCCGTGGAGGAGAAACTCTGTTTCCAGAGCCCAGGAGTCCTGGAGGGGTCACTGGCAGGGGCTGTAATAGAGAAGGAGAAAGCTGCAGTCAGACTATGACTGGAGCAAGGAACAGTGGGAGAAATACCCTGCTCTTTCGCTCATCTGCCCCTCTGATCTCCTGTCAATTCCTCCTGTCAAACCCAGGCAGATGTCAAGGGCCAGGAGCTGGGAGACTCAGCCTGGAGAGGCCAGCCCCCCAGGGCATAACAGCGGGGTGGAGACAATGGATTTGGGGAGGCAAACAGAATAGTTGGCACACCCTGAAAAAATCCAAAAGGTTTTGCTAAGGACTACAGAATAGTCGCCCTTCACCACCAGTGACCCTTCCAGCTTTGCTGACCGCGTGGATGCAGAGCCTGCCGCACATGCTGCAGCCACCCCTGAGGCTGGACCTGCCCGTCACCTGCTCCACCGCCACCTCCAAGCATGGCTAACCCCACGCACCGTGGACGGATGTCCACCGCCCTCACTCGGATTACTTGGGGCTTGCCTTCTGCTCCTGTGGGCGGCTCTGGGCACCAGAGGTACTTTTCTCCATCTCCTCTGCGTATCCCAGCCTGGCTCCAGCCAGCTCCCAGCAGCCCCGAGAACGGAGTGCTACTTCTTGTGACCATCGCAGAGGATGTGGCCACCTGAAATTTTTTAATCTGTCATTTTATTTCAAGTTAGTGCCATAGATAGCCATGTGGAAATAAGACCATCTGAACTGATTCCGAAGAGCACAAGAGTGGCTAAAAAAAAAAAATCAATCAACTTTTTCTAAAAATTTTGAGAAGAATGCATATATGTAAAATTTCAAATCTTCCGGTTCAAAGAATAAACCCGGCTCTATTGTTACACTGGGGAAAGAATCTCCCAGTTCAGACTTGCAGTGTTTTAAAATGATTTATATCACAATCACCCAGTAGGTCTGCAACTAGATCATCAGGAAACCTAACTGTAGGAGAATAGAGCAGATAAAAGAGGGCCAAGGAGAAGAAATGGTGCTGCTCAAGCCTCTGAGAGCCAGGGTCACCTGGATGAGGCGCCTAGGACAAGAGACGCTCTGGGAGCACAGGGCCAGCACCGCGTAGAGCAGGTGCGCCTCGCCCTCGTCCGGTCGGGTTGTCCACCTCTCCTAAAGAAAGCGCCACCCAGAACTTCCCACTAGCTTATTCTTTCTGGAAAGTTGCTCTTTTATAGAGGCTTCAATATGATCTCGCTCACTGGATGTGGGGAGAATTTGTAAACCATGAAAAGAATCTTCTGGAGCAGCCATGCGTGATAAGATGGGATAGAACAGACATGGGCTTATTGGCAGAGATGGTAGAGGAGCCAAGGAGTTCAAAAGCTGAGCCCAATCCTGAGGCTTCAAGCATTTACATGCAAATAAAGCAAGCAGTTGGCAAGTGCAAGCAAGGGGAAAGTACAGAGATGCTGATGGCTTACGAGGCTGTCCCACTACCCCGAATCCTACCGTCCACCCATTCCTTCAGGTAAAAGCATCTTATCTGAAAAAGCAGACACTGTTGTTCAAGTTGCAAGATGGTGGCTGACCCACTTAGGTCGCCAACACTGTCTTACGAATTAATAGTTGAGATCATTTTCCATGAAAGGGGAAGTTGGAAATGATGAAGATACATTTCCTATAACAATAGTATTTCCTAAGGAGCACAAGATTCCAGAGGCTCCAATCAGCTGGCCAGAATCTTTTGGCTTTGTTTTCTCCTCAGGGTAAGACTCCACATACACACCGGAGGGAAAGTAGCCCAAGAAATCTTGAACAAAAATTTCCGCTAAGGAACTGCTGAACATACCTATCTGTTCAGTCCCCATCGTTATCAGCAATTACATGCGGCTTAGTCAGCTCCGGCTGCTAGAACAGACGCAGTGGCTAAAACACTAGACATTCATTGACCACATTTCTGGGGGCTGGAAAACCTATATCAAGGTGCCGGCGGGCCTTGTTCCCTGGCAAGAGCTTGCCTCCTGGCTTGCAAGTGGGAGACTTCTTGCTGGGTCCTCACGTGGCAGGGGGAAAGAGAGCTCTGGTGTCTCTTCCTCTTCTCATAAGGGCACTCATTGCACCACGGAGCCCAACCCTCATGACCTCATCTAATTAGCACCCAAAAGCCCCATCCTCAAATACCATCGTATTGGGAGTTAGGGCTTCAACATATGAATTTTAGGGCGGCACCGACATTCGGTCCGGAACGGCATGGTACCCATAACCTACCACGAAGAGGTTTGCAGAAGTACTGTTAGGAAAATTGCCAAAATGTTAGCTCTTGGACTCTAGTTTGACTCCGATCCGTTAGTCCGGTTTTGTCGATAGTTGGTCTTACACATGTGGTGGTTAGATGCATTGCATCCTTCCTCCTTTGCAAAGGAAATATGTGGTCCTCACAGCTCAGGAACAGATGGCCAAAGTTTACAAAACCACTAAGAAAACATACCCAATGTATTAAAACAAAGTTCACTGCTAACGTTGGACCATCTCTTTCATGTTTTGATTCATAAGGCAACAGTGCTCTAATCTGGAAAAAGAAAACACTGGACATCATTTACAAAGTAACAACACCCCATTTAACTGTTCCGAGCAATTTGTTTTTTTGGATTAAAAGGCACAAAGGAGGGGGCCCCTGAGTGGCTCAGTTGGTTAAGCGACTGCCTTTGGCTCAGGTCATGATCTCGGAGACCTGGGATCAAGTCCCACATCGGGCTCCCTGCTCGGCGGGAAGCCTGCTTCTCCCTCTCTCACTCCCCCTGCTTGTGTTCCCTCTCTGGCTGTGTTTCTCTCTGTCAAATAAATAAAATATTTAATAAATAAATAAATAAATAAATAAAAGGCACAAAGGAGGCTACTTCTGAAGGAGGGCTTACATGTGGCAACCTGAAGGCGAACACTGCGGATGTGAGCGGCATCCCACTGCGTTTGCTGGAACGGAAACATAATCATCTTCCTCCTTTTGTGGCTAAAGCTTTGCAGGGCAATATGGTACTAATGGAAAATATGGAAAAGAATTAGGAAATAATTACTGTTTACATGAAAGCTATTCAACTCCTTATGCAAGAAAATGTCTCACTTCAACATGATCTTTCTACAAATGCAAAGGGTATGGATACACTCAAATGTCTCCTGATTGTATATGTATAATTAATTATAGATGATCACTGTCATAGTTAATCAGAATATCTCGGGAATTGTAGAAATGGGACATCTAGGTAGAAAATACCTTCCTGGCATCACAATCATTGAATTAATTGAAGTACATTTTTAAAAAAAATTTATTAATAAAAACACTTTATTCTGTGCACAAACCTATCCAAGTTGGCAAGAGGATGCTCTGTGAAGAAGTTTGGGGTGAGACACTCTGCCTTGTTACACAGAAGCACACACACATGTCTCTCTGCACACCGTCCCACCCGTGGCCAGGATGCTGGGTGTTCTGATCAGGATGGGGAGGGTAGAGGGGCGAGGGCACCGAGCCAGGTCAGTGTCCTGACCAGGAGGCAAGTATAGGTTGTGTTTCTAGGAATTGAACTGTGACAACACTTACCAGGAGGGGTTTAAAATGAGTTAAAAGTCACATTACCTGTGAGTTTTTTTTTTTAAACATAAAAATGACTCTCAATACCTGGAATAAGGAAATAAGGTGACTGAAAGTGGAGAATGGGGGAGAGAAATAAAATGAAACAGACAGGCTGAAATTATGCCAAAGGGTGTATATTCTCTCTTACAAGGGTAAAGATGCTACGCGTGATCTCTGTGCTGGGTCTAGCCCTCACATCCCTGAAGACCAGACATGAGACAAAACAGTGGGCTGCAGGTGTCTCCCTTACTTTTTCTTGTCTTCTAATAATTTTACTAAATAATGGAATCATCTTTGCTGATAAAAAATTCACGGTGATCTCATTTTCAATCATTTGGAAGTATCCTAAAGCAGTTAGGCAAGGTAAGTCATATGAGATGATTTCTTTTGAGAAATATAAATTTGGATTAAATACAACGCAGGTGACAGTAACATGGATTGGATCTGAACACACCAGGCTGTTCTAAGTACATCACTTATGGGAATTAATTTAAATAAAGAGACAGAACAAGCAATGCAGAACATAGAATTTTTATTGTTGGCAAAGTAATTCATTTTTAAAATTTGGAATTACTTAATGTAATAAGGTGAAAATAAAACATTTGTGGTTCCCCTGGATCAGGGTGATGCAAAAGGGCAGGATATCTGTAATGTTTAAATCTGACAAGGGGGCCCCTGCGTGGCTCAGTAGTTAAGTGTCTGACTTCCGCTCAGGTCATGGTCCCAGGGTCCTGGGATCGAGCCCCACATTGAGCTCCCTGCTTGATGGGAAGCCTGCTTCTCCCTCTCTCACTCCCCCTGCTGTGTTCCCTCTCTTGCTGTGCCTCTTTCTGTCAAATAAATAAAAAAAATATTTTTTAAAAAATTAATCTGACAAGGGACTAATATCTAAAATATATAAGGAACGTGTGCATATCGACGGCTACAAAATACTCCAATAGAAAAAATGGGCAAAGTACAGAAGGGGCTGTTTACAGAAGAGGAAACTCTTTGAGCTACAAAACACATGGAGAGATGTATAAACATATAAGTAAGAGAAAGGCTAATAAAAAAATGAAACATCACTTTGTGCCCATTTGCCAGGAATTCATCAGGGAGCTGCACGATGTCCATGGTGGGCAAGAGTATGAGGGTAGGATCCCCTCTGCCCTGCTGCGGGACAAGCCGACGAGGGCAGCCACCCAGCCCACTCTGTGTAACTGAGCATATGATGCCCTAGAGCCCAGTCATTTCCCCACTGGAAATTCTCATTACAGACTCGTAGGAGACACATCGAAAGGGTATTGGTGGCAAGTTGTGGGGGCATCCGATGGATGTCCTTCGTGGAGAGCAGATGGTAAAAGGCAAAGATTAACACTCATGGAGGATTGTGCTTCAGTTAGAAACAACAGATTCTATTTTCATGTAGGAGCATGGATAAATCTTAAGAATACAATACTGAGTGAAAAAAGTAAGAAATAGAATGAGATATACAACATAATTCTATTTGTAATATTAAAGTAGATCTTAAAATTACCAAATGTTTAGAAGAAAACTTAAGGGGAAAAAAGCATAAGAGAAAAACTTTATGACATCAGCATTAGAAGAAATTTCTTGGATTTGACATCAAAAGCACAGGCAATGAAATTAAAAATTAATTAATTAATTAAGAACTTGTGTTCATAAAGACAGAGAATAGAATAGTGGTTGCCAGGGTTCAGAGGGAGATAGTGTTTAATGGGGACAGAGTTTCAGTCTGAGAGGTTGAAAAGATTTTAGAGGTGGGTGATGGTCACAATCCCACAACAATGTGATCGCACTTACTACCGTCTAACCATACACTTAAAGGTGATTAAAACAGTAAATTTTATGTTATGTATATTCAACCACAATTACAAAAATAAAAAATAAATTTAAAAAGACAAAAAAAGAAGAAGAAATATGTGATTCTGATAGTTTTAGAGTAGGAGTACAATCCTTTTAAAAAAAGGAGAAGGGAGATGGTGCTTGTTTTTACTTATGTGAAACAAAGCTACATGTAATAATTCAGTGGTCAGTATTATGCAAATTTTAAAATTCATGAACTTGTTCAAAAAAAGTTTTTTTTTAAGATTTTATTTATTTATTTGACAGAAAGAAACACAGCAAGAGAGGGAACACAAGCAGCGGGAGTGAGAAAGGGAAAAGCAGGCTTCCCACGGAGCAGAGAGCCCGATGTGGGGTTTGATCCCAGGACCCTGGGACCATGACCTGAGCGGAAGTCTCCGGGATCATGACCTGAGCTGAACGCAGTTGCTTAACCAACTGAGCCACTCAGACACCCCTCAAATTTTTTTTGAGAGAAAGGAGATATCTATACAAAACCACAAATACACATTTCAAGATATTTGTGAAACACACCAGCCTTGGCTAAGGGGAGGAGAACAGTTTGGCTATGGGATAAAAAGGAATAAACAAGTAAATGGAACAGGAAAAAGAAAATACTTGTGATCTCTCAACTCAATTCCATTTAACAAACATTTATTAAGACTCTGCTTTTCCAGACATTGTGTTTGTATTTGTGCTTTAACTGAGCCTAAATATGATTTACGTACATGGGATAATGAGACTCTTTATTAATTTTTGTTAGATTGCATGTGCCCTGATAACAGAGACAGAACAAAAAATTTATTACTGGAGAAAAGTGTCTTCTAAGATACTTTATCTTGTCTACATGGTGTGATACGTTGGCTATCGTCAATGTAGCTTTTCTGTCAAGTGATGCCATTAAACCATTAAAAGTCAAGAAACAGAATTAAAAATAAGCCATACCACAAAATAATGTGATAGACTCAGAGAAGATTAAATGATATTTAAATTATTTCTAGATTAGTCTCTCATGAAAAATAGGAGCTTAGAGGTATATTTAGATATTTCTAAGTCTCAAGTTAGCACAGACTCAACACATCCTAATAAAACTAACCTTTAGTAATCCCCAATCATTCATTAATTCAACAAATATTTATGCAACTTCTATCCTATGCCAGATCCTGGGCCTCAGTAACCATTTTACACCATAACTTTCGAGTTTATATCACAACTCCAGGCTTCTCTGAATTCCAAACCCACATCACAGCCTTTATATTTCTTCTTGAGTGTCTCAAGAGTACTTCAAACCCAGAACATCCAAACACCTGTGATTCACCCACACAGCTGTTATTTTTCCAGTTTCTTCCTCTCAGAGAATGGCCCCACTTAATTGGCAGAGGTCAGACACTAAGTGATCATCCTTGACGTCTCTCTCTCTAGCCCTTGTCTTACCCAGTGGCTTCCCCTTGACTTCCCCAAGTCCTGTTGATTTTAACATTTAAACATTTCTCAGATCCATTCACTTTCCTCCCACTTTAGTCACCATCAGTCCAAAGTACTACCACTATCTCATTTCCTGACAGGACTCCTGGCCTCAAATATGTCTGCCCAGCCCTTCACCTCTCTCTACACTGAAGCCAAATCTGGTCATATCATTTCCTATCCCTCTTCTGCTCTTAAAAAGCTGTGTCTCTTTAGTTGAAGAATAAAATCTCCAGGTAGCCAGGGATGAACTGATGATATTGCTCCTTCCTGTCTCTATCCTCATCTCATCCCATCCTCTCCCTCATTCTCTTTGCCTTCCGCATTGGCCTTAAGTCCCTTGAATGTGCTGTGTTACCACAGGGCCTTTGCACATGCTATTCTCATAAAATTGGAATGTTCTTTGTCTCCCTTTTTCCTTCCTTCTTTTGCATAGTTCATGCATTCACTCACAACATATTTACTGAGTACCTACTATGTGCCAGGTGCTAATTTAGTGTGGATACTCAGTGCCCTCTTAAAGATTTCATTTTCATGAGTTGAACTTGGACTCTGGTAGACTAATTCTGACTTAGTTCAATGTTCCTTCTTCAGAGAAGTCTGATCAAAGTAGATCAGATCTCCCTGTTACAAGTTCTCAAAACACTGTGCACTCCTTCCTAGTACTTACTGCAGCTTGTAATTATACATTGATTTGAGGGTTTATCTGAATAACATCTGACTCACCCATGAGTCTATAAGATTTCTTTAGGGTTGGGATATGCCTGTTTTTTTTTGTCATCACAGTATGCTCCGGGCCTTATCACAGAGCTGGGTGGACAGAAAAATCTTTGATCTAGTAAATATTTATTGATTGAATAAAATGTGCTAGGAAATGATCACTGCCCTAAGGTTGGTCCAGTGAGAAGGCAGATGAATGAACAAATAATAGAGCAGAGGAATAATGCTGACTCAGAAGTACATACAAAAGCTGGAGGGACACATACCATCCCTCATTTTATTATCTGTTTTTTTTTTTTTAAGATTTTTATTTATTTGACAGAGAGAAACACAGCCAGAGAGGGAACACAAGCAGGGGGAGTGAGAGAGGGAGAAGCAGGCCTCCCACTGAGCAGGGAGCCCGATATGGCACTCGATCCCGGGTCTCCGGGATCATGACCTGAGCCGAAGGCAGTCGCCCAACCAACTGAGCCACCCATGTGCCCCTTATTATTTGTTTTTTAAATTGGGAAGACAAGCACATTTATATGCTGCAGGTTAATAGCCAGTGGAGAGAGAAAAAAGACACAGAAGGGAAAGGGCCTGATGAAGGGGCAACTTCCCTGGAGAGAGGAGGGATAGGGTCCAGAGCTCTATGGAGGGACAGACATGGATCTTGGCAATGATTGGGAAGCTCTGTCTGATGGTTTCAACGTCTTTGTGGAGTTCAAGGCTAGACTTGCTTTGGCAGGTGCATAGTCACTTGCCACATGTGGCCACTAAGCTCTTTAAACATGGCCAGTCTGAGACATGCTCTAAGTGCAAAAGGCATATCAACTTTTGGGCTTAGTACAAAAACGAATGCAATACAGCTCATTAGTCATCTTATATTAATTATTTGTTGAAATGATGATACAGTCAGTTCTCATCATTCACAGCAGTGATGTTCTACAAGTTGCTGTGAACACTGAACTGGCAAATAGTGAGCAGCTTGGTCTGGGGAAATACAGGATTGGGTTCCTGAGAGCCTCTGGGCACATTTTCACCCATAGATCAATATCTATCCTTGTTGTATGTGTCCCTGCTGGATTCACGCATCACTCTGTGTGTTTCTGTTTAAAGATAGCCGTTTTTAATGTGGATTGTCCCATTAACATTGAACACACAGCCAATAGCATGGTAACTCACACCTGTAGGAAGCCGACATACATGATCTCCCTAAGGCACACCTGCTTTCTCGCTCTTAGAGCACTGGATAGCATGAGCACAGTGCTTGGGAGCTGTGTTTTTTTGTTTTTTTTTTTTTTAAGATTTTATTTATTTGACAGAGAGAAACGCAGCCAGAGAGGGAACACAAGCAGGGGGAGTGAGAGAGGGAGAAGCAGGCTTCCCGCCGAGCAGGAAGCCTGATGTGGGACTCGATCCCGGGTCTTCGGGATCATGACCTGAGCCGAAGGCAGTCGCTTAACCAACTGAGCCACCCAGGTGCCCCTGGGAGCTGTTTTAAACAACAAAATCACCAACAAAAAGCACAAAAGTGCAAAAAAAAAAAAAAGTAGCATTAACTTGAACACAAAAAGAACACCTGCTTATTTACCACAGCTGAAACAGGAAGGCAGAGTACTGCCTTGTCTGACCTCAGCTGGGAATGCGGATGAACATTTTTTTCATGAATTCTATTATCATTTTAAAAACCAAATAGCTCTCTTATGCCTTTGATGCTTCAGTCAATTCCTGCTCATTAATGCACACCACACTATTAATTTTTCCATAGCAATGCTCTATACTCTCTTTGTAACATGGTCTGGTGTCTTATTAAATTTCTGGCCAGCTGTCTCTGTTCGGCAGATGTCTTCATTTGGCTGCCCGGGACAACTCTAGGAGCTTTCTCTATGAGGTTTCGACCGAGTCCAAAGCTACTGGTGCACATGAATGGCTTACAATTTTTTTTTTTTCTGAATTGAACTTCCTTGCCTTTGTGAATCTTGAGTCTCATCAGGCAAACATGCCAACCAAAAGTCAGTTTGACTGCATGCTCTTCACACCTTATGAACTAAGTCAACAGTGGGATCCCAGCAGATGCCAGTACCTCCCAGAGCAGGTCTGAGACCTGGCAGGGTTTTATGCTGGTTGATCCTGCAATTCTAACACCAATGCATTCACCGCATGGTTTTTTTCTTGCCATTTTCTGATTTCTGCTGGGGTTGTTCACAACAGGAGCCCCCTAGCTATCTTACAAGCTTGATGCAGGTGTTGTTAACCAACATTTTTTTTTTTTCTGGTTATAGAACTAATAATCTAGAAAATTTGGAAAATATAAAGAGAACAGAGAAAAATAATTAAGTAATTTTAATATTTCTATCCTTGTCACATAGTGGGAACCAGTCTTAATATTTTCCTGATGGGCATTATTAGCCCTTCATGTGGCTCTACCAGCCGCCAAGAGTGTCTGGGGCCCAGGGGCAGGAGAACATGCCAGTTAGTGTCTCCACCTGAGAGTCAAATACGAGCCCATGTGGGGGTCCCTTCTGGAGGAACTTTTAAAGTTGAGTCCCATGTTTTACATGTGCAGATGGGAACAGGAACAGAAATTTTGACATATCAATACTATGTGATAGTGATTGTGTTTGTGGGCTGGTGACATCTTAGTTCCAATTATGTGTTTCTTCTTCCCATTTATTTATTCAAATTGGGATATATTCCATGTATAGTATTTTTATTCTGCTTTTTTACACTTAATGGTGTAATTTCCTCAGGCTATGAAGTACCTTTTTTTTTTTAAAGGCTTAAGCTTATAAAGCAAGCATAGGGAGAAAAAAAAAAAGCAACCTCTCCAGACATAAACCCTCTGTATCACCAAGATTTAGCATGTGGGGAAGATAAAATAGGAAAAGGGGAAAGCATAGGTGTCTGTTTATTTGAAAGCAATTGATGTTCATAGTCAGTGAATCTATGGTTATTGAGTTCTGACTTTTGCTAGGACAAAAAAGGTAAGAACAGACTTTGTCTTAAGAAACTTCATATGTAGTTTGGGATACAAGATTTGAACTTATAAAAAATCAAATCACACAGAAGTTAAATAATATTTAATAGTAGCATGAACATTTCATAGAAAAACTGATGTTAATACACGGTACAGATAATAGTGAGTCATAAAATAATCATTGCTGGAAGGAACCTTCAGAATCACAGCACCCAAACTTCTCATTTGTGCCACTGAGTGGGCACACAACATATTAGATAGTTGTTTGTTTATCTGTCTCCTCCTCTATCCATGACCCACTCCTGCCCCTCAGCCCCTTGGGCTTAAGGGCTGGGCTTGGGCCATTGCCGTAAGTCAGGGAAGCTCCATACAGAAGAACTCATTTTAAGCACTCAATAAAGTTTGTGGAGATAACACTGAATTGGCTGTGTCACGGTACACCTCTGTGCCCCCCAGGGCTTTACAATAATATGTGATTAATGGATGAAGTAGGAACAAACAGACAATGACAGGTGCTTTGAGAAAGAGGGAAGAGCATGGATTCTCATATTAAAAACATGATCCCTCACGTATTGATTGCACTGTCTTGGGAAAATTAGTGAATGATTCTGAGTCTTTCTTCTCAGTGTATAAATTCAGCTGGTATATATTTCTAGCTTTATTATATAGCCTTGTTTCTAAACCTATTTTAAAACACTACCTTTTCTAAGGTCGATGATCCCAAGGCATAGTCACCGTGGCGCATTGCCCCTCGCTGGGAGTCCCACTTGGAAGCTACTGGCAGACCTGACTTCCAAGGGAGCTGCTTTGGAGCTGGAGCAGGAGCCGAAGGCCAAGGTGAACAGAGGTGGCAGGGCCGGGGCTCAAAGAGGAGTTGCTACCGAGACTGGAGCCTGTCTCTGACCACCAACAAGGATGGACAGTTGGGTCATCATGGGTGGCTTTTTCTCAAGGATTTTTTCCATTCTTGATTGGAACCTGGGAAATGGGGATTTTAATTTTGGGATTGGGTGGGGCAGGAAAACCTATAATTTTGTACAGATTGTAGGTTGGACAAGTGGTTACTACTATTCCTACTATTGGATTTCATGTTGGGACGGTAACATACAAGAACCTTAAATCCCGTCTGAGATTGAGCAGGACAGAGAAGCATCAGGCCATACTGAGATGCAGGCATTTCTGTAGTAGGCAGTCGTGACCGAGACCGAACTGGCATTCCCAAATCAGAGTTAGCTGTCACGTCGGAGGAAGAGGAGCTGAGAAAAGACATTTTGATGGTATTTGCAAAAAGCAGGGCATGGAGTAGGCCATGACTCCCTCAAAGAGGGCATATTCACCTGAGTTACCTGCACTGAAGAACCAAAAATGGCAAATATTCAAAACTTGAGCAATCAAAGTTACTGGCCTCAGTGAGGCAATGAAATGCTGTTGGGACATTAAAGAACAGTTGGTAACTCGGTCACTTCTGTGCCTCTGAAATGAAGACCACATCACATATCCCTTTGGAAATTGTTAAGTGTGCTTCATGCTACTAAATATTAAAACTGTATGATTGTTGGCATATATTAAACTGACTGCAATATATATATATAGTAAATATAAAAATAAGTATTTGGTTGGAAGGGTAACTCACCATGATTGGACCAACTGAATGTCTGTTCTGTGTAATATAAAACCATTCCTTGCTTTCTTGTGTTCAGTATATATTCTATTCATATGGATTCTTATTTAAATATAGTCTTATTAAAATTTGTATTCTTACTGAGAAAAACCCTCCTATTTTTGAATTAGTAGGTGCAGCTTGTTTGTATAAACAGTCATAAATATCCTAACTCAAAGAAAAGGAAAGAAAACACTACCTTTTATCTTTTGGCTTAATTTCATTATAATCTAATTTATGTCATCAGTAAAGTTCTATGATATTTTGAAGATGCTTTGAACTTGGGTAACCATGAGAATAGAGGTCACAATAATGGACTAGGGATGCTAGAAGAAAAAACTGATTTTGGAGGAAGGTCATGACTTGCACCTGTAGGATTTGCTAGGGTTGTGATAAGAATGGACTGGCTTCCAACAAGAGAAGTGTCCGAACAAACCCATTCCATTCTTTTATCATCAGTTAGTTTTCATTCCTCTCTCCTCTCTCATAGTCCATATTATGTTAATCCATACTTGCTTGTATTTTTTTGAAGATTTTATTTATTTGTTTGAGAGAGAAAGAGAATGCACACACCAGCAGGGGACCAACAGAGGCAGGGTGAGAAGCAGGCTCTCCACTGAGCAGGGAGCCCAATGAAGGACTTAGTCCCAGGATCCTGGGATCATGACCTGAGTCAAAGGCAGATGCTTAACTGACTGAACCGCACAGGCATCCCCATACTTGCTTGTATTTTCTAAATGTCTTGGTAAGGGCATATCTTGCTTCCTTAACCAAATGGTAAGTTATCTGTGCTTTTTCTTATTTTTGAGGACAGGCTGGAGCACTGTAAGGGACCCATGCTGGGGAGTATGGGAAGCTTGGCTGTCCCAGCAATAGGTAATGGAAAGAAGAGAACCATCATGGCTCGTTGGTCAAGCTTTCTGAGGGAGGCTTTTGTAGCTAAAGTGGAAGGTCAGCCGTTATAAGAGGTCCTACTCCCTTACCCTGGACAATGTGAGGAAAGGCTATGCCTGGCAATGGGACCAAGAACAATGTGACCTAGTAACTGCTGTTAGGCAAAGGTCAGGGATGGTCTCTTTAGTGCAATGCCCTGCCTACTTCCTTCCAGTATTCTATTTGGAAGAGGAATAAGACATTAAGTTTCTTAAGGAATCTTTCATTTTTAGGAGGTTCTGGAAAGTAAGGATGTTCTGGAAAATAAATCTAAGAAGCTATTAGTCAGCCCTCACTGCCATTTTATATTCTTTCAACAGAACTTTCAAGAAAGAAGGGGCTTAGAATTCCCGACACTCCAGGATCTCCTCAGACCTGAGCCTGGGGCAGACCACCATGCTGAGTCCTGAAGCTGCTCTGAAGTTCAAGGTGCTGTTCAGGGACACCCAGCAGTCTAATAGATCACACTCCAAGCCCTGGGCCCAGCATGAAAACTGAAAACTGTTGGCGTCACTGGCCCAAACAAGGACGATGTTCAATAGTTCACTCAGTGTCTTAAAACTCCTGTCTAATCGCTGCCCTAACTTCTCATAAGAAAACCCTGAAGTCCTAGACAGACAAATCATGTGTATAGAACAAAATCAAGTACATGGTTCTATCAGCAGTTCACACTGCTGCACTTCTAGCTTATTACGTGCCATCCTCTTAATTCCATTGGGACTTTCTTTTACTTAATAATTTCATACCATTCATTGATAATTATCTTCATGTTGTAGGTACTGCCTTAAAAGCCAGTGTATCATTAATAGTGATGTCTGTCAGCTTGCAGAAATATGGTGAGACTTTCAGAGAAATGGACTAGGGATCTTTGATTAGGTTGACACATTTGTTCTGATTTCCCACCTTATCATGCCACAAATATTTAGATGCCTATTACACGCCAGGCACCAGATGGAGACAGGGCATCAGCCACGAGCATCTCAAAGTCCCCATTCTCATGGGACCTATATTCTAGAAAGATGAGATAGACAGTATACAAAGAAACAAAGGCCTGTGTGCTGTGATGTCAGGTACAACACATGACAAAGAAAATCTAGAAATGGTATGCGAAGCATTGCTACTTGAGATTGCACTGTCAACAGGGGCAGATTTTTCTGATGGCAGTTAAGTGAAGACTTGAATGTAGTGAGGAAACAACTTGTACAGATACACAAGGATAAACATTCTGAGAAAGGGAATCAGCAAATGCAAATGACCAATCAGAGTCAAGGGCATGCCTGGTCTGTTTAAGGCAGAGTTGAGAGTTCCATATGGGATGAGGGAAGAATAGCAGGACATGGGGATAGAAGGGTCTACATCCCACTGGGCCTTGTAAGTCACATCAAAGATTCAGAATTTTTCTGGGTATAATGGGAAGCTACTGGAGGATACTGAGCAGGAAATGATTAACTTGACATTTTAAAAGCATCAGTCTGGCTCCTGCTTGACGAATCAGGGAGCAAGACTGTAAACAGAGAAGGTGATTGCAGTCATCCTGGATATAGATTTCAGCTGGGGTAAGGATGATAGTGGTCAATATGGTGAGCACAAGTTCAATTTGGGGTAATTTATGAACCTAGAGTCCAATGGAGTATGCTGATGGATTGGATTAGGGATTGTCAGAGGAAGAAAATCAAGCGGTATGGATATAAATCGAATGGTAATCTTCCAATTCTTGGGTTAGGTGATGGGTTTGTAGATTCATTAGATTAGTTTGTGTTACATCTTGCCTGTATAACTTATATATTTTTTTGATGAGTCAAATGTTATATCTAAAAACATTTTAAATTTAATAGAGAAAGATAATGGAATGAAAGGAACTAGAGACAGTAAATGCAGATCATTCTTTCATGGAGAACTGCTCCTAAGAGGGTGGTCTTGGGGAGGCATAGAGGGGGATGCAGTGTCACTTAGATACAGCACCCCGAGTTTCTATGTCCATGTGTGGATAGGAATGATCCCCCAGTCAAAGGGGAAGAATGATGATGGAGGGGAGAGAAGGAAAACTTCAAGAATGGAGTTCCTTGTCATCAAAAGAAAATCTAGAAATGGTATGAGATGGGTGATGAGACAGGGTTGACCTTGGGCAGGGGCAAGACATTTCTGCACTGGGATAATATGGAAGGTGGAATATAAGCACAGATTTGTGTAAGATGGTAGATTTACTTTCCCATCACTTCTGTCTTCTCAATGACAAAAGAAGCAAGGTCAGCATCTTGAGAGAGGGGGATGGGGGAGAAGGTGTTAGAGCTTGAGAAAAGAGGAGAAGCTCTGAACTAGGGAGTAGAAGAGACAAGCTACAAGAAATGTGCAGTGTGGCTGGGCTGGCTTCAAGACCCATGTGTAGCTTATGGGAATAAATTTTGAGATAATCTGTCTGGTGGTATTTTTTTTCTTTTCTAACCTCATCCAGCTGTTTGGAGGTAGAAAAGGAGTAGATAGAGAGTTGAATTTCACCAGTTGCTTGTTTTTGGTATTTTTCTTTCTTTTTTTTTGCAGGCTTTTTCTTTTTTTTGAAGAGATAAAGATAGGGCCATTGAAAAAAAAGGATGTGATTATCATGGTGGACAAGGGAATCTCAGCTCTAGGAGGAGGGAAATGAGCTGTAGGCAGGGATGGGATGATAGAACAGTGGCAGGGTATAGGGTCAGGAGATTCCCAATCCTGGTGGAGCTGTAGAACTGTTGCCAGGTGAGTACTGATGGGAGTGAGACTGAAAGATGGCGGAGTGTGGTTAGAGAGAAGGACACCTAAAACTGAGAAGTGAGAGGTGGTGAAGTTACTGATAACTGCAAAGTCTAGGGTTTGACATGGACGTCTGTAGAAAAAGCAGGTTGGAGACTGAGATCATCAGAAAGTGAATTTAGAGGCCAGAGTGTTGGAGAGAAGCAGAATTCATGGGCATAATGAAACCACCTTAAGGGTGATAAAAATAGTAGCAGAGAGAAGGACTGAGTCAGGTGCTGAGTTCTTCAGTGAATGAGGAGGAGCTCACATGGTTGTGAAGGAACCACAGATACCACAGTCTGATGTCTTGCCTTTGAAAACCCCAGGGGTTGTGGGGAGGAGGGAGAAACCATTGTCTGGAGGAGGCGTGAGAGCAAGGAAGCTCCTGCTCAATTCTGCTTTCCCATAGTGTTCCTCACCAGTTTTCTTTTCATTGCTCTGCTCGGGTGCCTGTGTACACATTCTGCAGTTAAGATTTGGGATGTCTTGGGGCGCCTGGGTGGCTCAGTTGGTTGGGCGACTGCCTTTGGCTTGGGTTATGGTCCCGGAGTCCCGGGATCGAGTCCCACATCAGGCTCCCTGCTCGGCAGGAGGCCTGCTTCTCCCTCTCACTCCCCCTGCTTGTGTTCCCTCTCTGGCTGTGTTTCTCTCTGTCAAATAAATAAAATCTTAAAAAAAAAAAAAAAGATTTGCGATGTCTCCATTCTTTAAAACTCAACTGCTTTTTGGAGAAGTGACTAAACGAGTCATTTTTGAGTAAGTGTCCATGACCAGGGCAAGGCATAGGGAAGGTTTCCTCAGGAGAACTTTGCAGTTGAGTCCAGAGTGTGGCTGGCTGAGAAGATGCTTCTCTGATCCCACTCGGAGTAGTTAGATTGGGCCAGATGGAGCCAGGGCCTCAAGGCCAAGGGAAAGAGATCAGATGTTGACCTCTGTGACAGGAAGGTCCTTAAAGGCTTTCTTGGCAGTTTCAAAACAAGACTTTGGAAGAATAAGGAGCAGAGATAGGAATGGGAGAGACTGAAGCCAGGAAAGCCAGCTGGGAGGTTTTGGTAGTAGTTATGGGGGGGGGGGTGGAATGTGTGGAAAGAAGGAAGGGGAGGAAGGAAGGCAAATACAGGAGATATTTTGAGGAAGAGCCAACATGATCTATCTGATTATGGCATATTAGAGATGAGGGAAAAGAAGAATGAGAGATGACTCCAAGGGGAGATGGGAGAATATTGTTATACAGGAAGAAAAAAGGGCAATGAGCAGGGAGGCTAGATCTGGAAGCAAGATAATTGTTTTGTTTTTGAAAAAAACTTCTTTTTACTTCCTAAAGCAACACACAGTCAGACTGTCCTTGTATTATAAAATATAAGGAAATATGGGGTGCCTGGGTGGCTCAGTTGGTTAAGCGACTGCCTTCGGCTCAGGTCATGGTCCCGGAGACCTGGGATCATGTCCCACATTGAGCTCTCTGCTCGCCTGGAAGCCTGCTTCTCCCTCTCTCACTCCCCCTGCTTGTATTCCCCCTCTGGCTGTTTCTCTCTGTCAAATAAATAAAATCTTTAAAAAAATATATAAGGAAATAAAAAGAAAATATTAGAAGTAAAATCTTGGTATAAAATTTGGGTATACAATTTGGATATACATTTGGGTAAACATTTCGGGTATACAATTTGGGTATTTTATGGAAATAAAATGGGCATTTGGACATTTTATGAAAAAGTAATTAGAGATAAAATTTGGGTATACATTTTGGTATAGATATGTGTCAGAATTTTAAAGCACATGTTAAATCACATTTTACCTAAAATTGTACAATCTGCTTTTCTAAGAAACATTTATTTGAGAGAGGAGTGGGGGGAGGGGCAGAGGGAGAGAGAGAAAATGAAGCCAACTCCCTGTGGAATGTGGAGCCTGTCAGGGGACTTGATCGGGACTCAATCTCACAACCCTGAGATAGTGACCTGAGATGAAACCAAAAGTCCAAAGCTTAACTGACTGAGCCTCTCAGGTGCCTACAAAACCTGCTTTTGAAACATTTAATATGTTGGAAACCTTCTGTATCATTGCATGTCTACTACAATGCCATTTTGAATAACTATATAGTGGTCCACTGTATGGATAATTTATTATACCACCCCTCTCTTGTTGGATATTTAGAGTGTTCCAGTTGTTTTGCTACATTCAATTCTTGTCAGTAGCTACACTTAGAACTAAATATTTGTTCAGGATCACGATTCTTTTTTTTCTTTCTTTCATTCCTTTATTCTCCAAATACATATCGAGCAGTAAAACCACGGGATCAAAAGTGAATGTGATCTAGTCCTGAAATTTAAGGTTCATGTGGTTCAGGGCAGGGAAACAGATAGGGAGGCAGGCCCAAAGTTACAAGGTAAGGCTCACAATCTAATTCTCCAGTTGCTTAGAGCATTATATTGTTTAAAATTTAATTTTAAATTCTTATCTCCAACACTTTGTAAAATGTTGTGATGATTTCTTTGGGTAATTTTTAGAAATGAAATTATGATTCAACATTTTAAGATTTCAATCAATGTTTCCTAGTTGCTCTTACGAGAGCCTGCATCAGTGGTACCCCCCACCCCCAGAAATGGTGTGACAGTGCCTGCAGACATTCCCACAAGCAGCCACTATGCCTCTTGCTAAGAATAACAGATATCCTCAAATTTTAGCTGGGCACTCAGCTTTCTAGCTGTAGATTAATTTCCTACCTCCCTTTGTAGCTCGGTATGGCCATGTAACCTTACTTTGCCATGTGGGGTGTGTAAGAGAGGATGAATGCACCTTCTGCTTCTTTCCTGCAGAAATGCTTACTTTGGGCATTCTCTTGTCAAGTCCCTCACTGATGGCTGAGAAATGGTGATAACAGCGGCCATCTTGGAAATGTGGGCCATCTTGGAAAAATGGACTGGGGATAGCCAAGTAGTACAAACCATGGCTTATCTCCCCCTGGACTCATGTGAGTAAGAATTTAAGTCCTATGTTGTTTAAGCCCTTGTTCTGGTGTTATATCAGCTTAGTTGGCCCCAAACTTATATAAGCAGCATCTAAAAGTCTCTCTTAGCCTTGCTAACACTTTGCACATTTAAGGCCAAGAATATTCTCTCTTTTAATTAAAGTTTCTTTAGTGGCCAAAAAATTGTACCTTTTTTTTATTTACATGGTTAATGGTTATGGAGTTATGTTGACCTTCTTGGTTGGGATTTTAACAAGCAGTCCATGGTATACTTCCTGGTTGAACCCTATGCTCCTAATTTAGCTTGGAATTAGATTTTACTCCTCTTTCTCAGCCCCACAACTAATCTGTCAGGAAATTCTTGGCTCAACTTTCCAAATAGATCCAGAATCTGACTACCTCCCTCTACTTCTACTGCTAACATCCTGCTCCCAGGCCCTTACCCCACATTTTTTCCTGAATGAGCAGGCAAAATGATCCTTTAGAAGCCACCTAAGTTCATGTTGTTCCTCTGCTGGAACCCCCCAGCTGCTTCCCATAGTACTCAGGGTAAAGAACCAATGTTCTCTGTTCCTGCCCCAATGTCCTCCTTGCTGGTGTTGCGTGGGCCAGGCCCACCCTGAGGGGCAGCCTTTTGCATTGGCTGTTCCCTGTGTCCTTTATTCTTTTTCCAGATGTATCCGCAGCTCCCTCTCTCACCTGCTTCAGGTCGCTGCTGAAATGCTGCCCCCCAGGCAAGCTCATCCTCACCACTTCCCATCCACTGGGCAGTCCTGTTCTTGCCTCCTTGACTGCACATTTATATCCCTATAGCCCATGTCACCTCCTAACGTGCTATGTACAAAACAGTTTACTTAATATGCGTATTGTTTATTTCCTGTCTTCACTGGAATGTGAATGACGCCAGGGTAGGGATTTTGTTTATTTTGTTCGCTACTCAATGCCAAATGCATCGTACAATTCCTGGCATGCAGGAAGCATATTTATTTCCTACTGCTGATGGAACATTTTGCACAAAACTTAGTGGTTTAAAACAACACAAATTTATTAACTTACAGTTCTAAAGTCAAAGTGTTTGCCAGGTTACGTTCCCTCTGGAGGTTTCAGGGAAAAATGTGTCTCCTTGCTTTTCCCTTCTGTAAAGGCTGTGCCCATTCCCTGCCTTATGGTCCAACATGTGACCAGCTCTGCTGGTTTCACCTCACTGCCTTCCCTGAATCCTGTTTCTTGCCCTCCCATCCTGAGATTCCCTACCCTCATGACCTCATCTAAACCTAATTATTACCCAAAGGCCTCGTCCCCAAATACTATCATGCAAAGGGATAAGGTTTCCCTATATGAATTTTTAGGGGACAGCTAATTCAGGGCACAGCTCCCAGGTAATCCAAGATAATCTCTCTTGGTATCCTTAGGGACATTAGCAAAAAGTCCCTATTGTCATGTGAATCCTTTTTCTATTCATAGGTTCCAAGAATTGGAACATGGACCTCTTTGTGGGCACCCTATAACTGCCTATCACAGTAGATGATAAGTAAATAAATGATAAATGAGTGAATAAAGCCTTTGGAATATGAAATACATTCCTGGTTTGGGTCTGGTTGTCCTACATGTAATTCTAGTGCAGACCAGACTGTCCTCACCTCTGGCATTCTAGTGGCTAGTTGTTCCCAGGGGACCATGGCTGTGGAAGGGCTCTGCTCCTGGTCCAGTGACACAGCCTCTGGTCAGCTCTCCATCCACTGGGCTTCTGTCAGCTCTCTGTAAAATAGGAGCTTATAACAGCTCTCACCTCATTCCCTCCTGGTTTTTAGGCCTCTGGATTCTCTGAATATTTAGTACCTGTGCCACAATGTTGTCTCTCAGCCCTTAACCGTCTCCTCCGACACCATCCACAGGTCATGCTTTCAGAAGGGCTCTGGGCAGGCCTCCGTGGTGGGCAGCTGGGCCCAGTATTGGCACTTCCGTAACCATAATTAAAAGGAATAGGTTTTATGAGAGCGAGTGGTCAATCCAGCTGTGGTCACTGCTGCCCCTGAGGGGAGATGTAAACTGCCACTCATTTCTTTATTCATTCTGCCATGTTTACAGAGCGCTTTGTGCGGCATGAGGGCACCACGCTCTGCCCTTGAGAAGTTCACTGTGGATCCCAGGTCTCAGGAGGACAGAGGAGAATGAAAGGTTAGCGTGCGCATCCTCCAAACCACAAGGGGCACTGCTAAGCTCTAAGCTAGAGGCTCTGCGTGGCTTCTGGGGACAGGACCAAGACTCTGTGGTAGAAGGCACCATGAGGCTCATTTTTTGGAACAGTAATATTTGGTTTTTGCTGTCGGTGTCTGGGAATGATAAGGACTCTTCCCTAGTGGTGATTTCCCTGTCATAGGAAATGTTCAGGTGGAGGGCGTGAAGGGGTCAGTGAAGACTCCATCCATACCTGGTGGGAGTCTAAGATGCCGTTTTTGAGGAGGTTGGGGCACCAGGCTGAGAAAGCCCCATGATTAGTTCATAGTCCCTGTCAGTTGCAAACAAGGGAACCCACTCTGGCTGGTTGAAGCAGAGAAGGGATTTGTTTATTAAAGGACATTAAGTCGCTCACATGGTGGGATACTTGTTTTTTTTTTTTTTTTAATAATTTATTTTATTTTACTTTTTCAGTGTTTCAAGATTCATTGTTTATGCACCACACAATTGCACTACTGGGTATTTGCCCCAAAGATATAGATGTAGTGAAAAGAAGGGCCATATGTACTCGTGTTTATAGGGGCAATGTCCACAATGGCCTAACTGTGGGATGCTTTTCAAAACACAAGGGAGGTAGAGCTTCCAGGAACGGGAAACCACTCCCGCTCCTGTTGTCGCCAAGGGCTGGGCGCCACATTCCCAAGAAGGAGGGGATGAGGGCGGGAAAAGATTGTCCAGGCCTGGTCCCGCACCCCTTTCTTCCTTTCTCTGCTCCTCGCACCCATTCCTCAACTCTCCAGTCTTTCTTTCTTTCTTCGATATTGCCTTCATAGGAACACAAGCTCCATGTTTGGCATTTCTCTTTATTATATACCTGATCCTTTCTATGGGACATAAATAGAAGTGAAAAGAGGAAGGGAGATTAGTGATTGCTTCCATTCATACAGCATCGCTCTGCCTGCCGGTACACACGACTGAGATAACCCTTACATGATTATTTATCCCACCTTTTCCTTTGTTTGCTCTCGTCCTTTTTTTGCCCTCCTCAAAGGTAAGGGATGGGCGGAAAGTACTTATAAAGGAAAAAATAAGAGGGAAAAAAATCCCCTCCTCCAACTCCATGCCTCAGAGGTACGCATTTGGCAAATCTTCAACCAGGAGATTAAAAAAAGAAATCTAAATTTGTAACATAATTTATGTAAATTTCCCCTTATTGAAGAGGCACTGGGGACTCTCCTATTGTCTTCTATCACAAGCAATGCCTGGTGGCATTTGTCCACTTAGGTTTCTATGCATTTGTTGCTGCTATGGCTGTAGGATACAGTCCTTGAAGCGGCATTTCTGAATTACAAGGTGTGGGCATGTGTAGTTTTTATAAATATTGACAAATTACCCTCCTCCAAAGTTGTAAGGTTTGCTTGCTTATCAGTAGTATGTGAATGCACATTTTTCTGCACTCTAACACTAAATATGATTTTTTTTTTCTGTTTTTGGTATCTCTCTCTTTTGCTCTCCGTTAGTTTCGTAGTGCTTATTTGCTGGCTTATGTTTATTTGATATTTTAGTTTTTTCCTTTGTGACATGCCTGTTCATATATTTTAAAAGATTTATTTATTTACTTATATTAGAGAGGAGGGGGAAGGGCAGAAGGAGAGGAAGGAGAGAAGCAGACTCCCCACGGAGAGCAGAGCTGACAAGCCTGAGATCATGATGGGAGCCAAAACGGAGTCCAACACTTAACTGACTGAGCCACCTAGGCATCCTGCCTAGTCATATTTTTTTTTATGATTTTTGCACTAAGTTCATTGCTTGCTTGTTTTATCTATCTATCTATCTATCTATCTATCTATCTATCTATCATCTATCTATCTACAGGAACTTCATAGATGACAGCTATTAACTCTTTGCAGATATTTTCTTCCAGATCTGTCATTTGTCTCCAATTCTAAGTAGTGTCCTTGATTACTCAGTTAACATTGTCATTCTTTTCCTTTCTGTTGCCTAGGTTTTGCTTCATGCTGGAAAAGGCTTTCTTCATAGGATTACAAACTTATTCTCTTACATTTTTCTATTATTTTTATGCATTTTTTTCACTTTGCAAAATCTAAGCCATTAGGACTATTTTGTTATAATGGTATGAATTTGGAATCTAATTTATTATTAGTTTTTCAAATGAATGACCATTTTTACCAGTCTTAAAAATAAAAATCCCTCCCTCCATTTTAGCTTATGTGAAATCATTGTTAAATTATTGTATCTCTCCAACTATCTATCCCTCCAAAGCTGTTTTGTACATTCCAGTATGTTTTACTATTTTTTTTCACATTTCCTATTCTAGTAATACATTGCTTTGTTTATATTAGTAAAAATTCTTTCTTGATTTTTTAAAAAGATTTTATTTATTTATTTATTTAAAAGATTTTATGTATTGATTTGTTTGACAGAGAGAAACAGAGCTAGAGGGGGAATACAAGCAGGGGAATGAGAGAGGGAGAAACAGGCCTCCCACCAAGCAGGGAGCCCGATGCCAGGCTCACTCCCGGTACCCCAGGACCATGACCTAAACCAAAGACAGACGCTTAATGACTGAGCCACACAGGCACCCCAGCTTTTCTTGATTTTCTTGACTACTTTTGCATACTTTACATTTCTTCTCTGACACTGAATATGTGTCATCTTTATACTGTATCTGATTTGTTCTCCTGTGAGTTCTCTCTGTGCTTTGTCTATTTAAGCATGGTGACTTTGAGATGGGAGCTTGAAATTTCCCAGTTAAAGTGCAGGGGAGACTCTGTAGATGTGGAGTGAAAGGGCAGGGATCATATAATGGCTGAGGGATTCTAGTTTGTGACTCACCTCACAACTGAAACCAAGGAATAGATGAGCTCTTAGAAGAAGGGTTTCGAGAGAGAGATGGATGGAGGGCCAAAGACTAGCAGAGGAGGATGGTCAACAAGAGGGAAAGGAACCAAGCTAGGATAACAAAATTCATCCTGCAGCAAACAAACCAGAAAGTTCAAAGTGCCCAGGGTACATAGAGGTTCTTGCTGAAAAAATAAGACTTTCAGGTTCTCTGTTTAGAAAGAGATCACCAAAATAGTGTGGGTCCCACATCAGTACTGTTGGCCGAGGACACATAAGCCACTCAGCTGTCACTTGCTCAAGGGGACAAACCCTCCATCTAAATTTTTTTAGTTACACTAAGAAAGTGATGCATTTTGTGCCATTTTTCTATGCTGGTAATAAATTCCAACTAATTAATTCACTTTCTGCTTTAACCAATGCCCCTGATGACTCAGGACATCAATCTCAAGCCCATGGCAGGGGCAGAGTGGCAATCTTTGGAGTGGACCAAAGGGATGTTACTTGGACCATCCAAGCTCTTAACCATTGCCTTTGGTCCTAATCAACGACAGAGACAGGCCATGTGAAAAGAAAGAGTAAACTCAGTCTTGTATTGTTTGAAAAGTACAGTTGTGTTCTCTTTTCCGTGAGAAACAGGTTATGAAATTGTGAATTTAAACACAGGCAGTTAGACCATCAGAAATACTACATCAAGAATTTGAGATTAATGTGGTTTATATAGATAGTTACTTTACAAATGCATACTGTGTAGCTTTAATCTTGCTGTTGAGTGATGTCTCAGCCATCTTCAGGAAGTTCACTATTGGGACTTTTTTCACACTCATCCAGCTTCCTGGCTCTCAACAGCTGAACTAACCTTCTGCTCTACTAGAAGATAGAAACCATCAGTTTTAAGTTTCATGTCATTCATCTGACCACCCCCCATCAGCCTCTGACCTCAGAACATACATCTACACTTTCATCTCTGCCTCCAAATGTCTTTTTAGCATCAGCCACCTTTCTTCATTTCTTCTCTTGAGAAGATATAGATAGTCCTTCCTCACTTTGGACCAAAATTTATTGACATGATACTTCCTTTAATCTGCATACAAATTAAAATGACAGATAATGTTGGAAGGTTTTATTGAAAAATCACCAATCCCCTAATTTCACCCCTTTTGACTCTTTCAGCAGGAAGCAGTCAGAGCGGTCATTGTCCCATTCCCTAAGGGCAGTTAGGGTTACTACTCCAGGGGGAGAAATGAGTGAGGAACAGGTGGGGCTAAGTAGGGAGAGATAGAGGGTATGTGATCAGGCTCATAGAAATCCCCAGAATGTGGAGGTGTGGGGAAACCAGAGATAAGGGGACAAATTGGAAGGCTCTGCCCTAGGTGTGTGGGGGTGGGTCCTGTGTGGGTGGGTGGGATGGTGTCCTCAGGGTAATCATCTGTGACAACAAAGAATAACCAGACCCTAAAAAGGAAGTAAGCCATAGAAGGAGTAATCAATAGAGATGTTAAAAGGATTTAAGTTCTTTGGTTAGCTTTCTATAAAAGACCTTCATTGGCAACCCTGTCAGGACTCGTCTCAGTCTTTTTATTTTTTTTTTTAAGATTTTGTTTATTTATTTGACAGAGAGAAACACAACTAGAGAGGGAAGACAAGCTGGAGGAGCGAGAGGGGGAGAAGCAGGCTTCCCTCTGAGCAGGGAGCCTGATGAGGAGCTAGATCCCAGGGACTCCAGGATCATGACCCGAGCTGAAGGCAGACACTTAAGGACTGAGCCACCCAGGTGCCCTCCTCTCACTCTTGAGAGCTTTTCCTGTATCTTCACTTAATAAACTTCTATCGCTTTACTCAAAAAAAAGAGAGAGAGAGAGAGTCCTTTCTCACTTTGGACCAAAATGTATTGACATGACACTTCAATTTGCATACAAATCAAAATGATATCATGTTGAAAGCTTTACTGAAAAATCACCAGCCCCCTAAGTTTGCACCTTTAAACTCTTTCAGTGTGTTTTCCCCCCCTTGGTATTTCACCTCCATGTTTAAAAATAATGTGTATGTACCACTTTCTTTTTTAAAAATTAATTATTTATTTTTAGGTGGAGGAAGAGCAGAGGGCAAAGGAGAGAGAATCTTAAGCAGGCTTCATGCCCAGCACGTGATCCCAACGCAGGACTCAGTTTCTCAGCCCTGACATTATGACCCAAGCTGGTCAAGAGTGAAACACTTAACCCCCTGAGCCACCCAGGCACCCTGCACTACTTGCTCTTGAACATTTATACAATTGCCCAGGACAGTTATAATCATACTTCTCTATTACATTCATATAAAGTGTGAGTAAAATTAATTCACAGCTGAGCCAAGTAGTATACTATATGTAACATTTCCTTTATCATATAACTTTTTTTTTTCCTGAGGAAGTGATTGCCTCATTTTTTTTCTCTCTTTGAGTCTGGTCCTGATGCTTGCTTTGTCTTTTTAGACTGTTTTTTGTTTTTGTTTTTTTTTTTTTTTTTTTTTTTTTTTTTTTTTTTTTTTTTTTTTTTTTTTTTTTTTTTTTTTTTTTTTTTTTTTTTTGCCTTTTAGCATGCAGTTTGTTTTTTGTTAAAGTCTGGACATTGTGTATATATCGTCAAAGGAAACGAGAGATTTTATTGTGAGCTTTTATGTTTATCTGGCTAGGAGTTAGTGTGTGTTTACTGTGGTATCAGAAGCTGAAATTTCTTCCAGTGTCCTTGTTTTTTGTCTTTCTTATCATCTTTGGGTTTTTCTATAAACGTCTTAAATCAAGCCTGAGGTTTACAGTCCTGTTGGTTAGGATCCCGTATTATTATGCAGAGGTCCTCTGATGTAGCAGTTAAGGTGTTGGGGAAGGGTAGTCCCATGACTGGGTCTCCAGTCTATTCCTGGACCTGACTTGGAGATCTCTTTTCCTCCCCAGTGAAGGCTAGTGGGAGCTGGAGTTGGGTATTTCCTGTCCCCCAGGATGGTTAGGCATTGGGAATATCCCAGCTGCTCAGCTCTGGTAAAGCCGTTTCCCTTGAGTGCAGGTCCTGTTAAGGAGAACAGAGTGGTCTGAGTGGTATCAGAATGGTTACTTTCCCTCCTTCTGCCAGAAGCACAAGAGGTTTTTTCCTTCCATCTTAACAGCGAGACTCTGGTAGGGCACCTGGAGGTAAGTATGGGGGCCCCCCTGAATGTCCAGCTATCTATCAGTGGCTCCAGCTGTGGGTGCCTGCTTCTGGTAAGCTGTGATTACATCACCCCATTGGTCTTTCTAGTTTGGGGGGCAGACATTTTCCTTGTGACCTCACGTCTTTGATGCATCTAAGAAGAGTTGTTGATTTTTACTTTGTTCAAGTTTTTTTTCTTGATGTGAGGATAGGAGTGATGACTTCTGAGCTGTTTGCATGTCCAACTGGAAACCTGAAATCAACTACTCTGAATTTCTGGCTAAGTTTTCTCATTCACTTCTAATATTCCTTTTGTGTGTTTGTTTATTTCCTGGAGACATCCTCTGGAAGCCCTCTGTTCTGCTTCCCTCTAGAAGTCTAGAATGCTTATGCTCTAATTGGCTACATCCTGAGGCTTCTTTTAAATTTCCTATAAATTCCCTTTGCGTTTCATCTGCCTTCTACCTTCCGTTTGAGGCAACTCATATTTTCTCCTTTTTCAATTTACTTCCTTGTACTAGTGGAGTACATATTTTTATTGCTTCAGAAAAAAGATGCATTTGAAAGCACCTTTTAAAAGATCCCTGATATCTGATATCTCTCACACTTGATTACTGGTTTGGTGGGGCAAGGGATTCTAGGTTGAAAATAATTTTCCTTTAGAAAATTGAAAGCGTGGTATCATTGTTCTCTGATTTTCCATATAACTCTTGAGAAGTCCAGTGCCGCTTTGGTTCTTGGTTTTTCTTTCTTCATTTTTGTATAAATGCTGAAGCTTTAGGAATTTATCTTTATCCTCTGGTATTGTGAAATTCCACAATGATGTGCCTTACTTTGGGTCTTTTATTATGATCAGGCAGCTTAGACCCATTTCCCTGGAACCGCATTAACTTCAATTCTGAATTTCCTGTTTGTTCTCTGTTTTGAACTCCTTTAAGTTGGATGTTTGATCTAAATTTTCCTGAATTTTTATTTCCTATTTCTGAATACTTTATTTTTGCATAGTTTTTAATGTATTTTCTTATTTCCCAATGCTTTTGCCAAATTCAAAAATCTGATTTTTATTTGGTACGATATTCTTAATTTTCATGAGTTCTGTTTTGGATCTCTATTTTTCCTATTTTTATTCTTTTTTTTTTTTAAGATTTCATTTATTTGACAGAGAGAAACAGGGCTAGAGAGGGAACACAAGCAGAGGGACTGGGAGAGGGAGAAGCAGGCTTCCCGCGGAGCAGGAAGCCGGATATGGGGCTCAATCCGGAGTCTCCAGGATCATGACCTGAGCCAAAAGCAGTCGCTTAACCAACTGCACCACCCAGGTGCCCCTCCTATTTTTATTCTTATCCTGTACTTGTACCGGAGGTGCACTACCTTCTCTTACTTGAAAGTATGAATGACAGTTTTGTATTCCTGCATGGGGAGTTTTCCTGCCCATAGCTGGTGTTCCTTGGCTATTCTTTTATATCCAAGGATGAGTCATTAAAAAGCTGTCTGGAAGCTTTCTGTGCATAGGCAGAGCTCGTGGCATATGGAGCTTCATTGCCAGGTGTTCTATTGGAGTCCTGGGGCTAGGCTGGAGGAGGCTGGGGGTCTTCCTCTTGCTCTGCAGAATCTGATCTACTCTCCTAACACCTCATCCATGCTCTTCTTCATATGCGCTGTCCCCAAGGCTATAGCCTCTTTGGATCCATTTTTTTTCAGAGAGAATAAGTTCCTGTGGAGCTAGGGAATGGGTAATGCCAGACTGTGCTGAGAGCAGGAAATTGGGATCTCCGCATTCCTGTTTTCAGGCCCCCAGCTGCCTGTTTCTTCCATAGTGTCTCCGACTCCGAGCCTTTCTGGAGTGATGCCAGGTAAATCATCTTGCTTCTCGTACATAGCTCTCTCGGTAAATTCACGCACAAGTCCTTCATCTTCATTTCCTTTCCAGATACTAACCTCTCTCAGTTTCACTGCAAATAGACATCTCTCTTATTCTTGTATTGAAGATGGTTTTGAGAAAGGGAGTAGAGACATCTCGAGGGCAGCAACTCAGTGCCCTTAGCCCCTGGTGCCCCGCTCCCTGCCTCTAGACAGGACCTTGTGTCTGGGCATGTTTCGTTGGGGTATAATTAGTTCCGGGCTATGGAGGCGGCAGTGGCACTTAGAAGGACGGGTCGGGAAGGGGAGGGGTAGAGCTTCCAAGCCCTCAGGCTCCCTGCTCTGCCGAGGCAAGAGATGGAGCCATCCAGGAATGCGCACTTTCCACAGTCTGCAGAAACAGCCAGAGCCCAGGCTATGCCTCCACCCCCAGGTCAGCTCCTGTAGAGCTCAGCAGAGGGCAGCTGCCCAGGAGCCCACTTCCCGTGTTTCTCGAAGCCTTCATGGAACTCCCTTTGTCCCCCCTCCTTAGTAGCTTTTGGTCCACTTCCCTGAGGCACTTGCTCATGCCGCCTTCTCCCTCATTTCAGCATTCCAGCTGCACGCTCCTGTTTTTGTGGTCTTTATACTGTCTCCCTGTTTAATGTACTGGGACATCCAAAGTCTCCGACCATATACTTTAAATCGCAGCTGCTGCTGTACAGTATTTTGCTGACTCAAAAAGATGAATTCCTGGATTCCAGATTCTCCTTGACCTCTCCTCCTCTGTGCACAAACAGAGGCAGAATTCCTCACCTTGAAATATTTTCTCTCCACTGTGCAAACCACTCAAATGTCCGCCTTCTTGCATTCCTTCCCCTGGCCGACATCTCAGACGAATCTGTACTGAGAGCCTCTATCTCCTCGGCTCCCACCAACTCTCACTGATGTCTCACACCATAACCTGACGAAACCTCTTTTTAGCTTAAATAAAAATCT
This sequence comes from Spilogale gracilis, assembly GCA_004023965.1. Classification (NCBI taxonomy): domain Eukaryota; kingdom Metazoa; phylum Chordata; class Mammalia; order Carnivora; family Mephitidae; genus Spilogale; species Spilogale gracilis. Next base: position 289,909 of record PITA01000150.1, on the reverse strand, counting down.
GTCTCCAAAGTCAGCAAAGGATCTGATTTTTAGATTGGTCATCTTTTCTCAATGCGTCTAATCACCTCTCCTTTTTGAGGTCCTTTTCTTAGCTTGAAAAACACATGATTCTGTGACTTGAGGCACTCACTCCCCCGTGGGTCTTGCTCCCAACCCCCTCCCCCAATCGTAGATGGAGACCCATACCAACACCAGGCCCTTGGCTTTTAGTTGTCTCTTTCTGAATACCCTCATTTTATCCCCCATCCCAGTATCAAAATTTCTGGTCCAAATCTCCAATCCCTAACTGCCTATTCAGTTCACTATTACCCTGCAGAAGTAGGTGTTTTAATACAAATGTATGGGGAACACTTTTTTCTTCCAGGTTTTGCCTCTCTATTATCTTTGCCTCTAGATCTTGCCAATCTTACTCTTTAAACTCTAGATATTGTCCCATTTCATTGTGAAACCTTTCCATCCAACTCCAAATAGGGTAACTTCTCTTTCTTCTGAATTCCTGTGACCTTCATCATGTGTGTCATTTGTGAACGCTCAACAGTGTATTTATTACCAAAATGCTTTACCCTGCTTCTTCAGTCCAGTGTTGTCTTTGAAGGCAAGGGGTGTCCCCTGTGATTAGAAGTCTTAAGCTCCTCACGGCTGCTTTGTCCATGCTCAGAGAGGTTGTTGGTGATGCTATCAGGACCTCCCCGCAGAGGCTGAATGTCACAGCTGGTGAGCTGAGAGCTTGTGAGGTTGGTGTTGGGTTGAGGCCCGCACCGGTCAATGGACTCCCTTCTGCTCCTTTGGCCAGGGAGGGCTCTGGTGGTCCCCCAAGCCCACAGGAGAAGTTCTGGTAAGGAGGGAATTGAGAAGGAATGTGGATGATAGGCAGCTTGAAGACCACCTTTATCTAGGTTGTTGAAAATCATCACCATGACAGAAGTCAGTAAGTAAATTTAAAAATTTCCCTTCCTTTGATGCATCAATAACTCCACCTTCATACTCAAAATACAGCAAGGAATTAATCTCTTATTTGCTGGAGAAGAAAGCAGAGAACAAAGCGTTGAATAAAACTTGCATTTTAGAATTTGAAGGGGGCTGTGAAACCTGAGAACCAAAATAAAACTGAGCCAAATGAGGAGGGGTACCTGCAGATATTCACACTTCAGGAATCTAGAATCTAATGACCACACACAGAACCTCGAAAAAACAGCAAGTTCAGGAAATAAACCTTAATCATCATGAATCTTCATCTTTGGGTTAAATAAACTATCATCTGGGGATAACTGCAAATGCTGAAGTTCTGATGTCCACCTTAGGAGAGAGGAGAGATGAACTTCAAATGTGAGCTTTTAGGTCTTTTCTTTTTAATCACTGCTCCAAAAACAAAACAAAGCAAAACAAAACGCCTTTCTCATTTTTGTTGTTTTTTTAACCGTTGGTTAAATAAAAGTTGCAATAGATACAACCTGCCCTCAGCAAACAGACCATACATCAATAAGCCAACACTTATGTCAAAGCTTTTTTCCATGAGCCCCATGAAGCATTTCTAATTGAAACTTAACAAGCTACAATGCAGCAAATGATCTAGTCTTAGGCTAGAGAAGGGAAATGTGATCCCGCATGCAGATATAGGAGCTTTTCCATTTAGCTGGAAGGGACTGTGCCGATGTGTGGTGTAATTTTTTAAATTGCTAAGGTGTCACCTTTTGTTATTTCACATTTATTGAAAATGTAAATGCCACGTGTAAGAGAATAGTGATAGGTCTTGTTTCAGTCTGATGGCTTAATCTTACTAATCATGGTAATATATGCTGGCTGGAGTTGGGACCATTTAATAAGCTGTTGGAATAAATTTGTTGTGGTTACGTTAAAGGAAATTAATAAAAGCACCTGCATTGGCAACACTTACAACTTTCTTGCTTTTACATTTGTAAGAAACAGCACATGGATGATCATTTGATAAGAATGATCTTAGTGAAGATCTTAGTCATGGAGCACAGGTGCAGATGTGCCCAGAGTGAGGCTCAATGGACTGGAGAGGGAGGGAAGGATATTAGCACCATCTTACCTTTGTCTGTGTTTTCCATGACTGAGTCATCTGTGTGCGCATTTTTACATTAGCATTTACAGCCCACTAAGGTGACAGGGCAGACCTGCATTTAATTTAATTTTTAATTTTATTATTTTATTTTATTTATTTTTTTTAGAGAGAGAGCAAGAGAGGGGACACAAGCAGAGGGAGTGGAAAAGGGAAAAGCAGGCTTCCCACTAAGCAGGGAGCCCCATGTGGGGCTCGATCTCAGGACCCTGGTTCCATGACCTAAGCAGAAGGCAGAAGCCCAAGGACTGAGCCAGCCAGGGGCCCCCAGACCTGCATTTTACAGATGAGATTCCTAAGGCTTAGAGAAGAGACTGTTCCACCCAGGATCACATAGATGGGGCCCAGGCTGTTCACGCAGCCAGAGGTACAACAGTTACCCATACACACCTTAAAATGGAGATCGTGCCTCCATAGCTTCTGTAAAAAGGCTCTCTGGCAACTGGAAAAAACCTCACGAATCTCTTGTCGTAGGTGAGAGTGGTTGCTTGGGCTAAATCCCTCCAGCCCTTTCCCTTCTTAGCTCAGGTGGCATTCGTGGGACCCAGGGACCTTGGCCTCCAGCAGAGCTGCGTGCACTACTTTGCACGGAGAAGTTACTAAGTTCAGAGCTGAAATCTACCATGTGATTATTCATAACATCCATGCAAAAGGATAAAAAAAGGTGAAGGACAGTTATTCAAAGTCAAAACCTTAGTACTTTGCTTTTTCTTTAAAAGGTTTTTTTGTTTTGTTTTGTTTTTTTAAATAGGAACAATCAAAACTGTTTTGACATGAACACACCACCTTCCCTTTCCTTTGGGCGGTGGGCAAGTAATTCTGCAGGATCTAACTTAAGAACAAGTACTGGCTTGAGATGGCTATGAGGGAGAGCTAAGAGAAGTGTCAAGGCAACCCAACCATGTCCTTTACCTTCTCTGAAGGCTTTCTAGACTGGGCTCTCAGACGGACCATCCACCACTGAGCCAATGGGGCGGCTCTCCACAAGAGCATCTTACCTATTGACTAAGGGAAAGTCGGCCACAGGTCATTCTCTCACAACATTCAAAATTCCCACCTGGATCTCCCCACCTTGCCCTCCCGATAGGATTTGGGGAAATTCTTAATCGGTTCTAGCAATGGATAGTCTTAAACTGTTGTCGGCCTCCAAGTGGGAGCAGGGAGAAGGCAAATGCTTCTCCGCCGGCAAACGCCGAGAGGGCGGGCAAAGAACCCCCGCGAACTCGGGGAAAGTTGGTGGGCCGCCTTCCTCCTCGACCAGCACCGGCTCAGGTCTTCTCCCAGGGGTGCGCGCGGAGGGGAACGAGAAGGCGGCGCGGCGAGAACTCGCGTGCCCAAATCTCTGCCGCGGCTCCTGGGAGCAGCGAGGAACAGGTGCCTCTTCTCCGACGTCCCGGAGTGGCGCCCGCTGCACCTTGCCCGCTGCCGCGCCCCCTCCCCGGCACGCGCTCACCCTTTGCGCCCCCGCCCTCCCCACTCCAGGCCGGGGGGAGGCGCCGCCTCGCAGGTAATTATTGCCAGCGGGGCCCGGCGGGGAAGCGGGGGTGGGCACGCCAGCAGGGGCGGGCGGCGCGGCGGGGCGCGGGCATAAAGGGGTGCAGAGCGGCGCCCCAGTGCCGGGCTCCCTAGCAGCATGCCCACTCGCGCCCCGCCGCGCCGCCTGCCGCAGCGGCCGCCACCGCTACCGCTGCTGCTGCTGCTGCTCCTGGGCGGCGGCCGCCTGCACGCCGAGCCCGGCGACGGGGCGCAGACCTGGGCCCGCTTCGCGCAGCCTCCCGCCCCCGAGGCCGCCGGCCTCCTCCATGACACCTTCCCCGACGGCTTCCGCTGGGCGGTGGGCAGCGCCGCCTACCAGACTGAGGGAGGCTGGCGGCAGCACGGCAAGGGCGCATCCATCTGGGACACGTTCACCCACCGCTCCCCGGCACCCCCGGGAGACTCCCCGGTAGCCGGCCTGCCGTCGGGCGCCCGGCCTCCGTCCCCGCCCGCTACCGGGGACGTGGCCAGCGACGGCTACAACAATGTCTTCCGCGACACAGAGGGGCTGCGCGAGCTCGGGGTCACCCACTACCGCTTCTCCATCTCGTGGGCGCGGGTATTCCCCAATGGCAGCGCGGGCGCCCCCAACCGAGAGGGGCTGCGCTACTACCGGCGCCTTCTGGAGCGGCTGCGGGAGCTGGGCGTGCAGCCCGTGGTCACCCTGTACCACTGGGACCTACCCCAGCACCTGCAGGACGCCTATGGCGGCTGGGCCAATCGCGCCCTAGCCGACCACTTCAGGGATTACGCTGAGCTCTGCTTCCGCCACTTCGGCGGCCAGGTCAAGTACTGGATCACCATCGACAACCCCTACGTGGTGGCCTGGCACGGCTACGCCACCGGGCGCCTGGCCCCTGGCGTCCGGGGCAGCCCGCGGCTCGGGTACCTGGTGGCGCACAACCTCCTCCTGGTGAGTTCGAGGGGCCAGGCGGAGGGCCACGCGGGGAGAAGTTTCCTGGAGATGTCAGGGGCGGATAGGGGGGCCTGAGCCTCCAGCCTAGACCAGGCACTCTTTGACGTCATTCGTGAGATCTCCTAGGATTAGCATTCCAGGGGTGAGCTGAGCAGCTAGGACTTCCCTGGGAAGCTAAACAGTTGCGAATGGGGAGACAGAAAGGGGAGCTCGTTTGTCTGGGTGCAGAGGAATCACTAGAGGTAAGGAGGGGACGCTTTCCTCATAGTACCTACCGGGGAGAGCAAGGAGGGTGGGTGAAAGAAACAGGTTTGTTAGGGAGCCTTGCAGATAACATTACTCTCTGCTAGAATCTGTGGAGATGTCACAAGTTCAGTGTTAATCCAATAAGATCTGTCCTGTGTGTGGCCCATATACACACTACAACAAATGGGAAGGTGTCAAAATCACATCTCCTGGTGAGCCAGGCGTCAAACCCTTGGAAGTTCTTTCTGCAGCAGCCAGAACTGCATGCAGCAACCACACTAACCATCAGGGGTATGAAGACCTCCTATACAGTCTTCAACAGAACTAGCCATAAAATTACAGAATCAACTACAGGGTGCTGTAGATTGTGTCCTACACCTGTATTTCCATGATCTTTTCTCCAATTCCAAGGATTCCTTGGGGATGAGATTATTAGCCCAACATACTTGATTTTGACACCCTTGTACAAAGGCTTAATACATTTTGATAGCTGGATTGTTGATATGCCACGATAAAGGTGTCTCTGAAATAATTCTTTGCCCTGTTTCTCCCTCACTTAGTGCTCAAGATGAGGTCCCATTGATCTGAGTGTCCCTTTATAATGATGTCAGTCGTTGGTACATTTCATACAGAGTTTCACATCATGAGGGAAAGAATTTTTTATGTGCAAACCTTTTTAATAAAATTGTTGAAACATCAAAACTCTAGTTGTAAGCCTACTGAACACCTAGTTGAAATAGAAAATTATGCAACATATTTTGAACAAAAGCAAGATGAAAACCACTGCTACACACTTTTAATTGAAGCCATAGATAATTAGGCAGCACAGCACTGGGTTATTGAGGTGACTTAGTGCTTGAACTGCTACTAGTGTAGTAATAAAGGTTAAAATTGGGGTGTACATCAGCTCCCGTTTGCTATGACAGATCGCAGAAGAATGCAGGCTTTGTCGGTGATTTCAGATTGGTATATATTTTTTTCATTAAGATACTTTAGAGCAATGGTAGGAAACTTTTCCAGTCTGTCAATTTTTTAAAGGACTCAAAAGACCCCAAACATCATCTGTTCATGGTTGGTGATAGAAAAGGTAGGAGAAGAACTGGCCCCACTTCTGAAGAAAGCATAAGCACATTTTAGTGCATACCAGAAACAAATAAGAGATTTGTGGGCCAGCTGGAAGACCCAATAGACCATTCCTGCAAAATCACTATTTTAGATTTAAATCATACAAGTTCTGTTTTTAGAGTGCATGTAACAAACTCTGTATTTTATACAAAAGTCATCAATTTTTTTATTATAGTGACTTACATGATAATTGCATTTATAAGATCAGGAACTGGGACTATAGGAGCTCTCTGGTACTCTGATATTTGAAATGGTCAACATGCTTTTGATTCTTGTTCCCACTTTTGGCCCTCTGCTGAAGTTTTCAGTTATATTTTTGTATCTTCACACAAAAAGCTTGACCAACACTAACCATCCTTCCCAGAAGCACAGTGGACTTTGTATTCATAAGAAATTAGTAACAGGTGGAAACTTGGTTTTGCCAATGCTGTAAACAAAATGCTAGTTGCTGTAAAATATTAATTATGCTGTCGGAGTTCTTTGGTTTGGAATTCAGTTATTCTTGTATGCTATGAAGAGGGAACTTGTCATCATCAAAGACAGTATCTTGAGTTTTTCATATGAGATATTTTCCTTCTGTTTTCAGTGTTCTTTAGTGATGGGTGTGTTAGGGAAAGGTAAATAGGGAAGTTTTGATCTTATTTGAAAAGATAAAACATATGCTGCAGATTTTGGTAATAGAACATTTCAGCCAGGGCTTAGATATTGCTGTTAAGGCCACTAAGTCCTGTGTGTGTGTGTGTGTGTGTGTGTGTGTGTGTGTGTGTGTGTGCATAGTATTTATATATAAGTATTTATATATAAATATTTAACATATAATTATATAACATATGATTAACATATAATATAGAATTTATGTTATATTATTATATATATTATATATATATATTTGCATTTGGGGATCTGATGCTGGTGAAGCATGAAGCCAGCCAGTACCTCTTCCTTGCCCTATTCTGTGCCACTAATTTACAGGTGAGCTGAGGAGACCCCCTAACAAGACTGGGAATTTGAACCAAGCTTCCCACTCCCTCTGCCTTCTCCCCTTTCAATAATCATTGTCTGAGGGCCTAGAGGACAGGAGGCAGGCCAAAGGAACTGCAGAGTGAATAATGGTGTGTATGGGGGGGCTCTTCTCAAAATGGAGGTCTCCCTGCTCTTTTGGGGTCCTGGTTCTGAGGTAAACCTTGAAAAAACAGCCCGTGTATGTGTGTGCATGCATGCGTGTGTGCGTGCGTGTGTGTGTGTGTAAAAGAGATAGAGAGGGACAGAGACAGAGGCAGAAGGAGAAACAAATAAAAGAAGGGTTTCCTCACAGAGCTCTAGGACCCCAGGTTGTTTTGCTCATCTGAGCACAACCCAGAAAGAGGACACACATTTTCTCTGTCTTGAGGAGAGACTGCTATGCCTTCACAGCTTTTGGGAATGGTTCTTGATGTCCCCCAAAAAACTTGTACTGAGGCCTAGAGTTGGGATTCCAGCCCCAGCTGTGCCTTGAGTTTTTGCTCTGTCCATGGGTTTCTGAGAGGACCAGGACCCAGGTGAAGATACATGCAGGCCTCCCACATGGGAGTCTAGCAAATGTTTGTACAAGGAACCTGTGGAGAAAGCCACTGTCTTTCACTTAAGAAGGTGGGATGAGGAGAGAATACTTTGGACACAAATGGTGTCCAATACAGACACGACTGGTATTGAGCAGGGTATGCATTAAAAATCAGGGCTCCTGGCTTAGCTGATCTGTCTGCAGCATTGTCGAGACACTCTTCTGTTTTCTCGACCCACTCCCTCAGCTTGGCTCTCTTGCTTCCCCTCTCAACTCACTGGTGATTCCTGTGTCCTCCACACATTGCCTCTAGATATTGGAGGGCTCTTGGAATACCCTAGATCCTGATGATGCCAAGTTTTGATTCTCCAGCCAGAACTTGTGCTCTGAGCTCCAGGCTTGAATGGACAACCACCCTTTCCACTTAGATGCCCAGTGGGCGTGCCACATTGAACACATCCAGAAGCAAACTCCTCTTCTTCCCATGTCTGCTATGGCAACTCCGCTCTTGCAGTTGGTTGGGCCCCATACCTTCACTCCTCCCTTTCTCTCACATCTTACTTGCAATCCATCAGCAAATCCTACAGCCCTCCCTATCTTCCAAATGTATCCGGAATCCAACCACTCCCCCCTTTCCCTGCCGCCCACAGATCCAAACCCTTGCCAGATTCTGCCTGAGTAATGGGAGTAGCTGCCCTGCTGGGGTCCATGCTTCTGCCCTTGCACCCTGCAGTGTGCCGCGATGGACATTCTCAAGGACGTCATCATGTGTGAATGAGACAATATCCCTTATTTATTAAATTCCCACCTTTCCTTCAAGGACCAGCTCACATGTTCCATTTGGCTCCGCACCTGAAGGCCATCTCTTCCTTCTCTGGAATCCCACTGTACTTCATTTCTGATGCCTCCTACCACATGCCTCCTTCATGTAACCATTAGCTTTCTTTCAGTTTCCACTAGCTGGGTAATCCGTTAAGCAAGGAAACCATGTTCACTTCATCTATCCTAAAGTGCCATCTTGTCCTAGGTAGGTGCTCAGTACGCACCCAGTATGTGGCTCCTGGCCATTTAACAGCTTGATTTTTTCATTTCCCAAGTAAGAGTGAAAGCAATTTCTCTGCCAGATATAAGCTCAAATTATATATACCACATGCTTTTGGGAAGTGCTTTACCAATTTTCCTCTCATTACAATAAATTTGATACACAGATAGAGGAATCCACTGGGTTGAAAGTTAATATATTTTGTAGAATAGTACTGAATTTCTGAGTGTGTTTAATCAGAAATCGTTAAAATATCTTCCAAAGGGCTTGACGCACTCCTCTTTGAATATCTGATTGAATATAGTGTGTTTTAAAGGTCACGGTCAAGTCCAAGACAAATTTGAAGAATAGAAAAAGAACTAATAATTTCAAAATCATAGTAAGGTTTAACAATGTCAACAGAAGAGAGGGAAAATGCAAGCTACTCAGCATTCAAATAATGTCACTGTGTACTTCTTAAGTACAAAATGAATGAATGCACAACTGTGTACCTGACTGTGTAGTTAGTCATGCCTCTGGTGTATAGAATGCTTCTGAGTTATATTAATTTTTCAAAAAATATTATTGTTCTAAGCCAGAATTTTATTATAATTAATTTGTACAAAATGTGCCTTTCTTTCAATGACTGTCATCTTTTTTGAGGCATGAAGGAAAGTTTAGGTGTAGGAGGAGAATAGAATACATGCCTATTGGGAGGACAAGAAATAAAAGAGTGGGTGAGTAAAAATACATAATTACTGCCCTCCAGGATCCATGTCTTCTCAGGAAACTGCTAAATTATGCTTGTAATCCACACTTAAACAGTTAAGTATACTCATAGGGGAAGTAAGGTATCTGTTTGGCTTATAAGATACTTAAACAGGTGATGTACTTTTTATATACTCTACTTTGATGTATTCTGGGTACAAAGTTAATCTAAAGGATCACTGTATCTTTTCGCCTCTCTACCTTGGGATAAACTGTTCCTTAGCCTTGAAAAGCTCAATACAAATATTCCCATTATGTGATCACAGGCAGCATGGATCATTTACTCATTTGTGACTCCTTGAAGTCACGGACTATAGTAGCATGTTTATTTTTATGTTTAGTGCTTCTCTCAGTCCTTGGCACAGAGGAATATATTTGATATAATTTGTAATGAAGGAATAAATGTAGATGTAAAATAATCTCTATTTAAAAGTAAAATAGATGTTTAATATGTAAAATTTATTTCAGTATGTCCTTCCCCGCCCCCTTTATTAAGTAGGCTCCATACCTAGAGTGGAGCCCAATGTGGAGCTTGAGTTCACAAACCTGAGTCTCGATCAGGAGTTGGAAGCTCAACCGACTGAGCCGCCCACATGTCCCCTTTTTTTCTTTCTTCCAAGCTGAATACTTACAGTTTGCTTTCACACAGTGTCTAGGGAGGAGTTTAAAGCAGTGAGGAAGAAGAGGGGGAAAATTCCTATATATGGCCTTTGTGCATTTCCAGGGAAAATAATAAACCTTTCATCCAGTGACAGAGAAAGAGGGAAGGGGAAGAATGGAGCCTTGTAAGTGCCTGACCTGGAGAATGCATAATCTAATTGGCAAAACTCGGTCAGGTGGTGTAAGGAACCTGGGAATTCTAGTCCCCCCACCCCGCAGAACCAGAAGCTTGGCAAATAATTCTAATTATGTTGAAATCAGGTGGGAATAGACCATTCAGGACAACCAGCGATCTCTGCCACACGGCCTTCCTCCCAGATATATTGTGAGAAGGAAAACAAAATCATGAATGTCAACATGTTTTGAAAAATGTAAGGAACTCTGCAAAGTGAGGTATGAATGTATTGTCAGTCCTAATAATAAAAAAAGTGAAAGCCCTTGGGAAATGGCCCTCTTAAGTTATTTAGAAGAAAGGATTTAGGCAAATACTTTACAAATTGTTGTCCCACTTAAATCTTCATTTGCAATTGGTAATGGAGTGAAGTCTTTACAATTATTTCAATAGCATTTGACTATAATTTCAATAGCAATTCAAGTAGTTTTTGAAATTATCTATTTTACATAAAACATATTTCCCAGTGCCTTTAGTTACACCCAGCTTGTGTTTAAAAGCAGGATACTAATGTTCGTGATTGTTATAATTTGATGTATTGACTAAGCTAAAGATAAATATTTAGTGACCTGTGGTCTCTGAATAGATTTTTCTTCTTTTTTCAAGTATGGATGTCAGAACATCCTTCACGAGCCATTATCTTTGTGGTTTGATGAAATACTCAAAATAAACTGAAAGCAGGGACGTACATAAAGTTTAAATACAATGGTTAAGCAAATACTGTTTCCATGTCTACAGTGCACCTTTATTTGATAATTAGAATGTTGGAAATAGGGCGCCTGGGTGGCTCAGAGTGTTAAATCTCTGCCCCGGCTCAGGTCATAATCTCAGGGTCCTGGGATGAGTCCCACACCAGGCTCTCTGCTCCAGCAGGGAGCCTGCTTCCCCTTCTTTCTCTGCCTGCCTCTTTGCCTATTTGTGATCTCTCTCTCTCTGTCAAATAAATAAATAAAATCTTAAAAAAAAAAAAAAAGAAGGTTGGAAATACAAGGGACCGGCGTGGTCATCCCAGATCAAATTTCATCTCAGGACAAAATGCTTTCAGTGACCCTACTAGGATCCTTTAGCTTCTGCTCGCAAGAGGAACTCAGCTCCTCCCTAGTCACCCACTCAATTTCTTCTATTGTTGAACAGGAAGCCTACCTCTCATTTCAGGGTTTCAGGACAGGACTCCCCCATGGTTGGCTCTTGGTCTTTCCAAATCTCAAAGAACAAAACTAACTGCTTTTTGACGAGGCAGCCTTTCAAATATCTGAAAAGGCCACTCTGTTCTTCCTAAGTAGTTTCTCTTCATGCTAAAGTCTGCCCCGAAAAGAACTAGCGGGAGCTGGACATTGAGCCAAGACCCATTTCTTGGGAGCCTGCTCTGTGGCAGGCAGGTGTGTTGCTGAATTCTGAGAATACAGATGGGACCCTGGAGAGGCTTCTGGATCTTCTGACACTGGAGGGTAAGGTGGGGCGGGACATGGAACGGTTGATGGGTGATGGGGCTGCATGGCTCCAAAGCCACAAGGCGGGTGGGGGCTGGGGTGACAGGCAATATACTTGGCCTCCAGGCTCCTGCCAGCCTTTTTGGGGATGCTGCTTCTCCTTCTTGCATGATGCCCCCTTCTCTCTGGATTCCTCATCACATGGTCTTCTCCCTCCAGCCCCTTCTTCATCAGTGACCCTAACTCTTCACTGGTGTTGGCATCTCTTTGCTCAAGGTCCAGCCTTTCTGCAGGGGCTCGGCAGAGATGGGACGATTGTGGTGAACTCTTTCTCTCAGGGCTCAGGCATATGCTCCCTGACATTATCTCAAGTCAAGTAGAAGCCTTAGCATGAGTATTTTCAAAGCACACTCTTTAGGCTGTGTGAGAGATCCAGCTTCCTCCTGTTTGCCTCATGGGGGCTGTGCTTTCCGTGAGCCAGTCCCCTGGCCTTTTTCACCCTTCCTGGTCAGGGTTACATTTCAAAGCCTCCCTGCCCCACGAGGACAAAGGGTTCCTCTAGGAGTCGGGGGTTTGCTCCAGCTATAGAGGAGGATGAGGTGGGGAGGTGGGTGGTGATGGGTGGTTTAAGGGTGCTGGGTCACAAATGGCCACCAAAAGAAGGATAAGGTAAGACCCCTGCCCTCATATCACTTGCAGATTAGTAAGGAAGAGATGGTTGTCAGATAATGTGTAAGTGTCTTAATATAATAAGTACCAGGAGCAGTGGGGGTGCCAAGAAAGGAGAGATGGGTAAGAGTTTTGGGGGCGAGAGCAGGGGCTGGCAAACTTTTCCGCAGAGGGCAGTTTTCGGCTTTGTGTGGGTCATGTGGTATGTGTCACCAGTACGTAGTTGTGTCAGTGCTGTGAGAGGGTGGCCATAAGCAACGTGGGACTGAGTGGGCACGGCTGCCCTCCGGGACAGCTTCAGTTACAAACACAGGTGTGGGCTCACGTGGCTCAGGCTGGAGCGCCGGCGCCCAGCACAGGAGGGCTTTGTGTCAATCAGGGAGAGCAGCATGCCCTCAGCACAGATCAGACGAGGGGGCCATTCACCCGCAGGGTCAGGATGACTGAAGCATCAGGAGAAAGGGAGGGAATGAAGCTGGAAAAGGAAGGAAGGGAGCTAGAATTTGTTAAAGCTGCCCTTAAAATCCGATGCACAGAACAAATTTTAGCTGCCGCAGATGTTCAGTGCACATTTCTGGTCTGGACCCCGACCTATGTTAAGGCCGTCTGGAACGGCGTGCGCTGTTTCGGCTGTGCCCTCCACACGGGCTGGATTAGTGTGTTGTCGGCTGAAACTTCCCTGGCCCTCGAATGTTTCCCCATGTGAGTTGCTGGTGAGCCAGATCTCTCCCGAAATCTCCTTTTGTTGTTTACTTTTGAACTTTCAATCTTAGTAAATTCCATCTTCACTGTGCAAAGAAGAGAACTACCACAGATGGTGGATAATTCTTGAAAAATGGAAATTACCTAAATATATGAAGGCGATCAGTTAAAGGAATAGTCAGTCATACATGTGTACCATGGAATAGTTTTTAGCTATTAAAAAACTGATGTATGGTGATTAAAAATTGCATGTGATATGTTGTTAAGAGAAAAATGCCAGTTATGTTCTGCTTCTTCCCTGTCTCTGCTGACAAATAAGTGAGACTAAGTTGTGTGCATTTTACAGTTCTTGGGCTGTGCAGGCTTTCTAGCCTCTTCCTGACAAACCCAAACCTAGATCTGGTATTCCTTCTTTTTCCTCCTGTAAAATCTTTCTCTAATAACACTTGACCGATTTCATTGAAATGATTTGTTTGTCTTCCCTCAACAGATCTCAGCTTTGAGATTCCAGGAGCCATGTTGAACTTGCTTTCTATTTTGTACCCAGAGGCTTCCGAGGCCCAGGGAGAGGAAGCGTGCAGAAGTTTGTTGCAGGAATGAAAGAAGGCACCCCCTCCACAAACTAGGAAAGGAAAAAAGTTAATAGTGGGCTATTTCTGGATGGCGGGATTGCAGATGATTTTTTTCTTTTTGATTATCTGGATTTTCTCATTTTTCTATAAGCAAAATGTATTACGTATTACGTTTGCGATGGAGAAATAGTGTTTCTGGGAAAAAATGGCAAATTGAATTTACCCATTAAAATTTTTCTTTTCTCTCTTGAGGCCCCATAAAACTGTAGTAAAGAAAAAGAAAGAAAGGGGAGGAAGAAGTGAAGGCAGGAGAGAAGGAGGAAGGGAAGGGGAGAAAGACGCTTACAGTGGATAGAGTGGAATAGCAGCCAAGCTTTGGGAGCTGAAAAAGCAGATGGACAAGTGTTAGTGTCTGAGCAGACCCGAGAAGGCGGGCTGTTCAGTTGGCAGTGGGAGAAACCAAGAGCAAATCCTCTGATTGCAGAATCTTCAAGAGGCTCTTGGGGTTGCAAAACCAGATACTCTGGAACTGGAGGAGAAGGGAATAATACGTTCTCATAAGAATTGGTTGAAAGCTGTTTAAGAAAGAGCTAGATCTCTAGATCACCCCCTTTTCGTCACTGCTGGGCACCTGCCCCTTCTCCATTCAGGAGAAAATAAGATGTTAATTTTGGAGAATATAGAATGGGAAGTGTCTGGGCTGAGGGACTTCAGGTACGTTTGAGAGCATGAGCCTGTACAGAAAACAAGGATCACGTAAACATATGCAGCTGAAAGCTGAGACACCCCTTGTCCCCTGCTCACCGTCTTCTTCCACCGGGCTCTGAAGATGCTGGCAGGGTGGTGTACTCTCCAAGTAGGGGTGAAGAGTCTTCTTCGGGAAATCGGATGAGCTCATGTGGAAAGACCTAAGACGCTGATCCTACCGGCTCCACAACATTGGTTGAGGCAGATCCCTCTACAGTGAGACTCAAAGTCTACAAACCCCACCCACATGCTCAGATCTTCTACTAGGGCTTTTTGTTTCTCTTTCTTAAATTTGAGTAGATAATCAAAGATTAACAGACATCTGAGGAAAGCCTCCAATACAAAGATTGAGAACCACACAAATGAAGAAACAACAACAAAAAATCAGCTATCTCTGAAGGAAACTTGGAGAAACCGAGAATATGCATGGAGAAAAAGCTAAAACAGACAAAAACAAAAACAAAATCCTCAGTCAAAAGATAACAAACTTGCATTGATCAAATAGGTCATGGGATGTAATATACAGTGTGGCAACTATAGTTCATGACACTGTATCACATGTTTGAAAATTGCTATGAGAGTAGACCTTCGAAGTTCTCATCGGAAGAAAAAGAACTGTTACTATGTGTGGTGACAGATGTTAACTAGACTCATGGGCGCCATGGATGGTAACAAGCCCAGCTCTATAATGCCCTCTCCAGCTATCAGCCCTGGCCTGCAGAAAAGTCCCACTAATTTTCTTAGTGATGCTGGTACCTCCTCACTAGCATGTTCCTGATGGCCTTGATGAATGGCATGTCTCCCTCTGGTGCTCATATGAGACAACTCTGGTGGATTGTTTGCCCTTATCTGATATATTCGTTCCAGCAGGCCTACTTCTCCCAGCTTCTTGTATTCCTTCCTATATCTGCTGTCAGGGAAGCTCAAGCATTTCTGCCCACTCAACATTGGCCATCATTTTTTCCAGGCTTCTCAGAGGCATTCTAGCATCAAGCCTACTGTATCTCCTGAGCTCCTTGCCAAGAGGTTTTGGAGACAGTGCCCCCTAGCTATTGAATTCTGTCTTGTCCTTTCTTATGTTCCAGTCCCTTAGTCAAGGGCCCTCAAATTTCAATCCCAGTGGTACCTCTTGGGTTCTTGCCAGTACATTCTAGATATTGAAGCTATTTTGACATATAATACCTTTCCTCCTCTGTCACGCCCAGTGATATCCAGGTTTTAACCCCAGGATTTAATCCTTGTTAGTGGCCTGTCACCTCCTGAGGGAGCATTGCTGCCTTTGAAGGATGAGGCCTCTTCAGCAGAGGGAAGTGTTGTCTCTAACTAGGGCAGAGTAGGCCATCTCTCTAGTCTGCAAGTGTTCCAAGGAGTATGAAGATCCCAGCAACTGCTTCCCATGTTTTAGAGTCTTAGGTTTTCCCAACTAGGGCTTTGACCCTGGTATAACAGACCTACCGTGGTTGAGCATTTCAACATCCCTGGAGATCTGCATCTCTAGCAGGTCCTAGGTCTGAGGCGAAGTTGTGCCTATATTTCCACTGCGGGATATAAGGACCTCTCTGTGAGCTACCAGTGAGACCTTCTGGCTTCATATTCAGTCTCTGACTGCTTATTAAAGGCCTTTGGCTTCTCATGATCTCAGGCATTGGAACGCGTGGGTCCTTGCACCTACAATGACATTCCCCTCCATCAGGACATTTCCCCAGCTTCCTCTGATGAAATACTTGGCAATCGGGATACCATCTTGTGCCAGAAAGCTATCTACCCCCTAAATTTCACTCATAAGGGCAATTTCTTTGCCTTCCAGGAAGTGAAACCTCACTGGTGTTTGTTTAGGTCTTCTGAGATGCAAATGCAAGACAGGATTAGATGTGCAAAACTTTTACTGAAGGAAAAAACTGTGAGGGATAAACAGGAAGGAGCCACAGAAGGCAGAGCCTTTAGACCATGACATATGTCTAACACGTGTGAAAGAGAGTAAGCAAGAAATAGGTTTGGTTGGAAAGAGTCTCAGGTCCAGGAAGGATCCAGCCAGGCCAGTGAGGAGCCCTTGAGCCAACATTGCCTATGGAAGGGGTCATGGTCCTGCAGGAATGGGTATGCGTTAATATCCCTACCATGTTTATTCATGAGGGAGATTGGCCTGTGACAAGCATGACCTCAGGCTGGTGAAGTGGGGGCTACAAAGGGAGTAGCAACACTCCTCGTCGCCGAACAGAGCAGTGCGTTTTCATGGCAACCACAAATAACAGTGAGGGGTGCCATTCAAAGAAGGGAATGAAAAGTATTTCCAACCAGACTTTGAGATTTATTTAAACTACCAATCATTTGTGAAAGTAAAATAATGAGATTTCAGGATACTCAAAGTCTCAAAAAATAAATCTTCCATGAAGAAGAATGAACCCTTTATGAGGACCATAATGGAGACAAGACGGAAGAAGACAAAATAGTAGGCCTAACCCAGGAACGTGATGATGAATTGTTGACCAGCTGCGCTGCAGAACTAAAAGCAACCATTCCAGAGTGGGAGAAGACTCTAGAAGTGTGTCTCCAAAAAAAATATTGGAAGCTGATGTGAGCTTGCTGCTGACAGGCTATTGGAAAGTGTGGGAAGAATTAGCCACAGGCACAAAGAAAACCAAGGAAATGAAAAAGCAATGCAATTATTAACTTTAAGGAAAACAAAAATAAGAAAGAAAACAGATATGTTATAAAGCCCAGCTGTGAGTAACAGTCATGTTGGCAGCATCATGTCGGTATGGAAGACTAGTTAGTCAGACACAAACCTGCTCTGCAGAATTGAACTGCCTGGGCCAGAGAGCTAAGTCCTCACCTTTCATAACAGGAAGTCAGGGAATACTGTAGAAAGTATGGAAGTATAGAAATGTGTAAGTTTCAAAAGTCAGAAGAGTCAAAGATGTTTACCTCTGCAAGGGGGACTGGCAAGATTGGGGAGGGGAGTAAGATAACTGTGATTGTTATTAGAAGATGCATAAAAATAAAAAGAAAAAGGAAATATTTTTATCGCCACTTTAAAACTTTTGTTAGTTATAACCCATATTTATAGCATTTCAGTCTGTAGGACTCCTGTTGTGGCAAGCTTTTTTGCAGCATTTCCAAATTTTCAGATTGATGCTTTGTGAATTTTCATCCTTTTGATGATAAAAATGTTGAAAAGACATAGGGCTGTGAGTCAACTCTGTGAGATGTTGTTAGTCACCTTCTCTCAGCAGGACATCTCCTATTAATCAATATTGCAAATATCTGTCAGTGTTTGACAGTAAGCAACCAGTAAATTTTTGTTTAATCAATGAATACTCTTAAAATGTTGCTTTCCAGCCTCAATTATTCAAGCAGACAGTACTATGATAGATAGGTAGAGAGAGAGAGAGAGAGAGAGAATTCCTACCTTTCTTCTTTTTAACCCCAAGAGTATCACAAGAAGTTCTGGCAATTGTCAAAATTATTACACAGAGAGATACATCTATTATATTCCTAGGTTAGCTATACAACACCATAAAAATTATTCAAGGCTAGTTGGGGAGCGTTATGTTATGAATCCGTGTTGCTTCCCCCGTATCTTCTCTTCCTCAGTGCTGGCTGATGTAATTTTATTAAGCCATTACATAACTTCAGTCCTTGGTCTATTATTTACAAAGTCCACATTTTCTTCTATTTTAACATTAAGAAAAAGTTCATTCTTCCAGCATTGTGTTTTCCATGATCCCTCAAAATAACTGATAACTGTTTCATGATCATAACTGCAAATTCTTTTGCTTGGGTCCTTCTTGTAGATGATGAATTTGGAATGGCTTACAGAATCCTGATGTTTTTTCCTCACAATAGTTAGTAATTCAAGCTCAACAATAGGACATAGTCTGAGGATAGAAACAGTAGACGGCAAGAGATAACAGATTAAAAAATGCTGGTGACTCGAAAAATCAAAGAGATCCAACAGGTAGAGTGGATTAAGGAAGTCAGAGACTTAAAATGATCAGAGTCTATGACCTCAGAATGCAATGTTGATTTTCAAATCAACTTTATTATGTTGGGATAATAAATGATTTTAGAAATATTTTTATTTTATACAAGTAAATTCATCAGTCAAATTTTATGGAGTGCTTGTACCTACAGTACAATTAATGTTTCAGTTTGTAATCTTAGATTTTTATTTCATATAGATCCAGTTCTTTTTTTTTTAAGATTTTATTGAGAGAGAGAGAATGAGCAGGGGGTGGGGGAGGGGCAGAGGGAGAAGTGGGCTCCTCTCTGAGCAAGGAGCCCAGTGATGCCGAGCTCCATCCCAGGACCTGGGGATCATGACCTGAACCAAAGACAGACATTTAGCTGACTGAGCCACCCAGGCACCCCCATATAGATGCAGTTCTGCTGAGGCAGCTCAGAATGATGCATGTGTTGATATCTTGATAAATTCATGTTCTGCTGGGGAGCTGCAAAATATCATGTCTAACAGGGGAGAAAAGGTTTTAATTGCTTGAAGTGGGCCAGCTGTAGGAAAGCTTGGGGCCTTCAGTGAGCATTTTCCATAGACAAATTCCTGTCAGGAGGGATGATGTATGAGCCTGTCAGATTCTCTGTGATTTCAAAAGAAGCTAGAAATTCAGAATTTTGTGTGAAATTACCTGATTTTTAAAACTATCTCAAAAACATTTTTTTACGTGTGACAAAGACCAAATAAATCTTCTCTGGGATTTTGAGTCCACAACCTCTGACCTATGTCATCTGGCTCATCTTCATGAGGCCTGACTCCAAGACCTCCAGCATGCCTGGTCCATCATTTCCTGCCTGGGGTTCTCGACCAGCAGTGAAGCTTTCTCCCTCTTTTACCTCCTGCTGCAGTGCTGCTCATAGACAGTGGGATTTCCCCACATGGAGTGATTACAGAGCTTAGAGGAAAGGATTTTTTTTTTTAAGATTTCATTTATTTATTTGAGAGGGAGCATGAAAAAAAGAGCATAAGAGAACAGGAACATAAGTGTGGGGGGGGGGCAAAGGGAGACTGAGCAGGGAGCCCACGTGGGACCTGATCCCAGGATCATGACCTGAGCTGAAGGCTGATGCTTAATGGACTGAGGTGCTCCAGAGAAGTGGATTTTTGAGCCTAAAGCTCCCTAATGTACTGATTGGGTAGTTACATGGGTTACATCCTGCAAAACTAAATAGGTAATGGGTATTCATTTAAACTGCTTTATTCAATGACTTAAACAGGTTTTCATCAGGTCATTAAATGATCTACTTAATCATAGAGAATGTTCACACCCTGCCCTCACTCCCAGGCCAGAGACCGAAGGTTTACTTTTGGGAGAATTTGAAAGAGAGGGAAGTGGGAGTTCAGGGTGCTACATAGAGCAAAGGGCAAGGGGAGAGACACAGGGATGAACAAAGGGCCTCAAGTGGAATTCTATTTACAAACTTTCTGTAACTTCTCAGCCCCTCTTCACTCTATGAGCAGGTAGTATCTGTCTCCCTGGTGGGAAAAGGGAAGATCTGTGTTTCCTCATTGAAAGTCTCTGAATGGCTCCCAAGGTAGGATCTCACCCACTGACTTTTTGGGTGGGCCCCCTGACAAAATGACTGGCTTCCTGGCCAATCAGTGGAGGGTACAACTTGCTCTTTATAAGGTGATCACATACACACAGGTTTGTTTGTTTGTTTGTTTTACCAGTTTTTAAGTACATTTCTCTTAAATATGAATGGACAGACATGCATCAAAAATATTTGAAGAAAGTGCTCAACATGGAACAGAGAGAACAAAATAAATAAACAGAAAAGCAAACCAGGAAAAACAGATTGTGCAGGAAATTAAGTACACACAAAGTCAAAAAAAGAACAGAGAATATTAAATTCTTGGACATCAAGAATGTAATTCTTGTTTAGTAAAAAGTTTGAGGGATAAAGTCAAAGAAATGATCCTAAAGTAGTACAAAATAGACAAAGAAATGGAAATATTAAAGACAAGAGTAAAAGATTGAAAAGGTCAAGTACAAAAGTCCAACATCAGACTAAGAGGAGTTCCAAAAAGAAAATATGGAAGTGGACGGCAGGAAATTTTTCAAGAAATAACATAAGAATATACCCCAGAACTGAACATGAGCCTTCAGCTTTAAAGATCCTACTGAGTTCCTAGAACAGTGAATGCACAGTTATGTAGGGATTTAGAAAGCTTACTCTCAATATAATCTGTCCTAAGATGCCAGTGGAAGGCATGCACCAGCAAAATCACAGAGCAAATAATAGGAAGAAATTCGATCCAGAAGAATATGGCTTCGATCCATGAACAACAGAAAAATCCTAGGAGGGGAACAGCTCTAGAAAGCATCTAGTCCAGATGGAACCAGGAAGGTGGAAAGATCTAGCAGAGCAGTGAAGAAGTAAATAGAACAGGTAGTATGGCCCGGACTACCATGGAGAGTCATGAAAGCATTAAAACACATGGAGTATTTTCCAAGTTCAATAATGAGATGGTTATTTATTCAAAGGAAAATAAACAGCTGTCTGAAAAAGTTGGGGTGGGGAAGGAATGTTATTAGTGTTCTATTTGGCTTTGCAACAAACAATATTAGTATAAGAACCTTGATGTAAATACTGATTGATGATTTAAATAAGCACAGACATCTAGGAGGATAAGGGAAGAAAATGCGCAGTATGAAGAGCTATCTCTTCATTATCATGATGCATTATTAAATTTTGGAATAAGCATGTTATTTAGGACTATGGTAATTACTAGAAAACCCCAGCTAAAAGTTAAATGCGATCATCTGCAGGGAGCAGGAGAAGGAGTTTGAGAGGCGGGCGGAGAAAACACTTTTTCACGGCAGACCTCTGCTACTATTTGGTTTTAAACTACATGAATGAATTTATGTAATTACAATAATTTTTTTAAACCCGTACTACTGGATAATGCTTATAGATTCTGAAGTGCGTTTGTGTATTTGGGGTGAGGAAGGGGCAGGTAAACTAGTGGAGGGTCGCAGAGAGTGTAGCTGACTTTCCTATGGCTGCCAGGGTGAGGAGCTGGGATCCGCTTTCCTGAACGTTCCCACTGCTAGCCCCGTGACTCCATGCTGCCCTGGACGCCGCACTTTCATCTGGGGCTGTACCAGTGAATGTCTACACCAAGAGTAAGTTCCCTCCTTGTCCACATATTGGCCCTGCGAAGCAGAGGAGAATGGGAGCCCTAAAGGTCACCAATCCTTCTACCTTCATTAACATCTAGAGACTCACCATTACTCATATTTGAAAAAACACTAAACTGTATATATCTGTTCTACTTATTACTGCTCTGGGTCACCCCAAGACGTGGCGGCCGCCGCGGGGCACGTCGGGTTTCAGGAAGTTCTCTGTGCAGTCACTGAA
>PITA01000150.1:139647-268245 GCA_004023965.1 Spilogale gracilis | reverse complement strand
CTGGCAAGGTCACGGTTGTGGGCATCACGGGGGAGGCTCCCACTTTGAAAAATGCTAGCTGCCGCCTCCTCACAAGCTTTCCCCTGGCAGTGATCTGTGTGAAATGCCTTTTCCCATCTCCCCAGGACCCGCACCTCTTTTAATATATGGTTTGGAAATTACCTCCTACGTGAAGACCTCTCCACAAGGAGTCTTTCTTTTCTCTGAAGCCCGATTGTATTTTCTTAAAAAAATCGTTCGCATGGCCTTTTCATTTTCAATCTTGGCTCACCATTGTTCTGTTACCTGGGCTTTGTTCCCACAGTATATGCCCTGCATAAGTTGCCCGAGGCATAAATATTGGCTCAGTGAAATAATGATCGCATGATACCACAAATAATCATTGTGGAAAAGTGCCTTCCGTCGGTTCAGGACTCCTATTTGATGTTCCTTTGCAATTCTAATTTCTGAAAAATGGAAGGAAGCAAGCAAGTTCTCAGGAGGAGTTATAGAAGCAACTGTCTGTGGCTGCTTCCTGGTGTTTTCTGCTGTGAGAAAGAGTGGGGGGCGGGTAAAAACCATGCCATTTACACTTTGATTAAAAGCTTTTCTTTTTCTTTCATTTTTAATCCCTTTAAATTTTTTCCTTTTGTCCTAGAGGGTGGTTTAGATCAGGCAGGTATTACTGCCTCAGTTTCCTATTCAGGAAACATCCTTGCAGGTGCGAGACATATTTGGTCCCACCCCACCTGACCCTAAATCCACAGAATCAGCTTCCTCACCTTTTGGAGCTTGTGCTTAGAAGCCACTTTCTGGAATGTAGCACAGCCTGATCAATCCTTTCCAAGCTGCTTCTCCCAGAGACCCAGTCTCTGAGGACATAGAGAGATCTACTTCCTGGCTCAAGAAGTACTTCTGGGGGACCTAGTTCAGAGAGGAGCTCACTAAATTTATAGGGACTGCAAATAAAATGTATGGAGAAGAATTTGGGGGGTTTGGTTTTTAGCCTCAGAATGGAAGACCCTGTACAAGCAATTAAAAGACAAAACAAAACAAACAAGCAAACAAATTTCCTCTGGCTTAATAGTGATTATTGAAAATGCCGTCTTTGATTTCTTAGACCATCCCCAGACAGAAGTGACAGGTTTAGTAGTTGCTCAACCCTGTAGGGCCAAGGGGCTTCTATGTGTTAACTAACATCCCTTGAAGAGCATTTGTAAATGAACCTACCCAAACCCTAAGGAGAGCCTGTTTTATGGGGGGGGGAGGCGGGGAGAGGAGTGGGGAGTGCAAATAAAGAATAATCTTTGAGGGCGCCTGGGTGGCTCAGTGGGTTAAAGCCTCTGACTTCGGCTCAGGTCATAATCTCAGGGTCCTGGGATGGAGGCCGCATCAGGCTCTCTGCTCAGCGGGGAGCCTGCTTCCTCCTCTCTTTGCCTGCTTCTCTGCCTACTTATGATCTCTTTCTCTGTCAAATAAATAAATAAAATCTTTTTTAAAAAAAAGAATAATCTTTGAGAATTATTTAGGATCACAAAGGGAGACTGTAAAAAAAATTCCTAGAAGCAGAAATGGGACAGAAAGATTGGGCGTCTTCCTGAGCTGCTCTGCTTGGGTTAATCCCATTCTCTGATTCTGATTTTCTGGGGGTGCAGAGGGGAATATGCCTTTGTTTGATTTGTTATTTACTGTGAATTAGGGTTTTTTAAGTTCTGTGAGGGTAGATGTTAATGGACTTCATTCTTGTGAGGGCATATCCGGATTTTTCCCTGTAGAGCTGTAAGATGAGGATTAACACCGCAGTGGGAAAACAAAGGAAAGATTCTTGTGAGCACCACCAGAAAAATGCATCTCCTCTCCTTGGCACCCAGGCCACATTTCCTTTAGTCTGCATTTTCTGACCACTTAACACCTTCTGACCTTCTTTACAGTAATATTTATTATGTTCGCTGATTATTGGCGCTTCTGCTAAAATAGAAGCTCCAGGAGGGCAGCACTTTTTCTCCAGTTTGTTCCCTGTTGCCTCCCTCAGTGCTACAACCGTGCCAGGCAGACAGATGCTCCAGGATACTCATGGAAGGAAAATAACCCTTAACTTAGACCAGTGACTTTCGAATAGCTGGAAACTTGCCCCACAGTAGGAACGTTGACACATTTATAACTGAAATGAAAGCTTCATGAAGCAGGGCTTACCTGGCCTTACTCCACACAACACACTCTGATAATTTCTAATTAGATCTAGTCTACTTGGATTTTCAAAATTGCTATGGCTGCTCATAACTTGAATCATGACTGGAGTCCACCATGGAGAACTGGGGCTTAAGACCATGCGGAGCCTGCTACCACATAAGGCAAATGAGAAAGGGGGAGGAAAAGGGCAGGCAGGTACTTTCTACTACCAGCCTCCATAAATCATTATCACACACACACACACACACACACACACACACTTTTTTTTTTTTTTTTTTAAGAGAGGGAGAGAGAAAGGGGGAGAGAGAATCTTAAGCAGGTTCCACATTCAGCCCAGTGCCTGTCACGGGACTCAATCTCACAACCCTGAGATCATGACCTGAGCTGAAATCAAGAGTCAGCCGCTTAACCGATGGAGCCACCTGGGCCCCCCTCCATAGGATATAGTTTATTATTTCTATAATCTTACCCTGTCTGACAATGCAGAAACCCTCACAAGCTTACAAGACACTTTTTCTTTAGATGGAAAGTGTTCTCTACTTCAAGGGGAATTGAGTTATTTCAAAAGCAAACAGCCCTAAATGAGCCTGTGAACTGATAAATGATCTTCAAGTCTCAGAGAGAGTCAGTTGGCATCTGCTGCTGATAATTCCAAGCAGGAGAATTAGGTGAGGAGGCAGGGGTAAAGCATTTAGAAAAGTAAAGCTCACTATTATGAGAAAAATACTGTTCTCAATTTTGTTGAAATCGGAGAGCAGCTGTTTCATGAGGGTATTATAGAATTACGTTGGCGATTTTAGTAATAGATGTTTACTGAAAAGACTCCAGCTGATGGATGAACCCCAGGATGCTTTTGCTGACCATGTGATAAACATCCTTTATCTGAATTCTTTATCTTCTTGTCTCTTTTTTTCATCTAGCCTGTTGTCTCCCTACTTGTTCCTTCACTCATTCTCATTTTGTGGCTGTTAGAAAAACAGAGATAGAAAATCCAGGGGTTGGAACTCCTCTGTCCCCGAGAACACGGTGATTAATGGACTAAGTGAATTCTGGTCACAAGCCGGATATTTTGTTAACAACCTAGCATCAGTGACTTGGAAGGGTTTTTATAGCAGCATGATTTGTATTAAATAAAATGAATTAACTGATATTGATTAGTTTTGTACAGATAAATGAGCCACGAAACTTAATCTCTGATTTATTGATGTATTTACCCCAACTGAGTTATGAAATTTTTTTTACTTCATTTGAAGGAAGTTTATGCTTAAAAATAAATGAATAAAGCCTTTTATGTGAACTACTTTGGAAAAATCCAGACAAAATGATTATACAAAACTCCAGAATCACACCATGATTTAAGAAAAGGTCCCTTGGCCTTTGTCTTGCCTAGCCGTGAGAGCACACCTTTATTTCAGCAAGGTCTTAGAGAATCTCAAATTGGTTATATGCATATTTAGGAATTCTATATATGGGCAATGAGCAACCCCAGCTATAACTAGCTTAAGGGCAAAAAAGAAACTTGATTCTAAGGACACTGGGATAATTCACAGAATTGGAGAAAAGGTGCAGACACTTCAGGGATTGGACTTGCTGGTGATTATTACCCCGTGGGGGGAAATCTCTCTCTCTCCCTCTCTCCCTCTCTCATGCTCACATGCTTGATAGCAGAGGGTCTCTTCCCATGCTGACAAGTCCACATTTATTCCAGAGGCAGCAGAGACCCTTATCTCTACTACAGCCGAAAAATGTTAGGAAGAATCTTTCATTGGTCTGCCTTGGGTCATTCAACTGGAAGTTGAAAATGATTCCTGTCCTATGTCTATTTATTCTATATACGCACATAAAAGTCCAAAAAGTAGGTAATACTGCACATGCGTTATCTTTAGCTTACTATAGTTGATTAAAACGATTGATGATCCTTTGTAGCTAATAAATAATGTTCCATTTAATCCCTTAGTCCTGGATTATTTCAACTGATCCTTATTGTTGTCCCTTTAGATTGTTTCACCTAATCCAAGAGCTATGTCTGGCACATAGTAGCTACTCAATGAATATTTAACTAAAAGAATAAATAAATAATCTCATCATGAGATGTTCAGGTTGTTTCAGTTCAACTCTTGTTGATGGAGAGTATATGGGCTTGGTGAAGAGCCACTAATTTATGAAGAACTATGAAGAAGAGTGGTATCTACTCCAACTATATGTGTTCAGGATGTGATCAGAAAGGAATGTCTCAATGCATCCAGGAAGCCAAACAAGTCCTCACAGAGGAGATGAGAATGGAGCCGATTTTGGAAGGAGTAGACACTTACAGTGAATAACGGGAAAATAGTACCAAGAGAAAGCAGGGATAATTATGGACACTTCTTAGAAGAAACAAATCTAAAACACAAGACAGGGAAGGCTATAAGATAATAAAGGAAGAGGAGAATGTCATTTCAGGATTGATGAGTTGTCATCCAAGGTACAGCCCTGGGTGAGGGGTATCAAGAAATTGACTTGTCTGTGGTAAAAAAGTTGGGTTGAGAAGTGATGAGATATGAAACACATATGGTCTGAAACTGTACTAGTTCTAACTCTTAACATATGAGAGGCTGTAAGGCTTGGTGCTCAAAATTAAAATTCTACATATTTAATTTGCTAAGAAGTTCAAAGTGAAGACACACAAAGTCAACTGCTGCCTGTTTCCATACATCTGTCTGACTGGGTGTCAGGGGAGGAGGGTGTGAGGCCTCGGGCATAGGTTGGGGCCAGGACGACTGAGGCAGGTCTTGGGCAACATTTCGGGAAGGGCACAGAGACTATTGGTTACAGTATTTTTGTGCATAAAATTATAGATGGCTCTGTTTTGGAAATTATTTTTGTGCTCTTTTAGGTGGTGGTTTTGTGAAGGCTGCTTGAAATGCTACCTGCAGGAACTGCGGTTATAATCTACAGAGCTGTGCTGATAGAAATAAGAGGGTTTGGTTCTACAAATAAGAACACTGGGAAGTTGGTGTACTTTGGTACCAACAAAGGTTGGCAGTGACTTTGAAGAAAGTCCTTGGACATGAAATCATGATTTAAAATTTGTTGAGCGCCTTAACCTTTCTTAAAAGAATGTACCTTTAGGGGTGCCTGGGTGGTTCAGTCATTAAAGTCTTCAGCTAATGCCATGATCCCCGAGTCCCTAGATCGAACCCCGCATTGGGCTCGCTGCTCTGTGGGTTGCTTTGCTTCTCCGTCTCTTACTCCTCCTGCTTGTGTTCCCTCTCTCGCAGTATCTCTCTCTGCCAAATAAATAAATAAATAAATAAATAAATAAATAAATAAAATCTTTAGGAAAAAAAATAATGTACCTTTAATTTTGAACTAGACAACACCCCGAGGTCTCTTCTTGGGTGACCACAAACCAGCTGTTTGAATTACTTTTTGCTTATGGGCTGCATTTCAGTTCTTTGACCATTGGTCTCAGTCAATTTAATTAAGATTATTTGTAGGATTAAATTAATCCTTTAAGAATTATTTCATTTCATTAAAAAAAAAATCTAAGGAATGATAGCCAAAAGTGACCTTTTCAGTGTTACCTCTGAAATGTATTTGAATGATTGTTAATACCATCATCCATGTCTTCTCCAACTTTTGACTTACCTACCCAGCCAGGAGCGGGCATTTTCGGTGAGCTATCAGACCCATGACCCAAACAGAACTTGATCGCTTTCCTTCCCCAATCCCTTACTTGTTGCTTTCTCTGTTGTCCTTGATTCTTTCCCTACCTTGCAAATCATGTATAATTCATCACCAAGTTCAATGATAGTCTAAATCTGGCCACTTTTCATTATCTCCTTTGGCCCAAACCAACATCATTGTGTGTCTGGACAATGGCAACAGCTTCTCTTCAACTGCTTCTTACCCTGAGGTCTGGTTCTTGGGGAGCTAGACCTGCATCAGGCTGGGACCAGGTTGGCCCAGCCTTGCAGGGCTCAATGAGGAGTTTGGATTTTATTCTAAACAAGGTGAAATTCACCAGATGGTTAAGCATAGTGTTCAAGAACATGGGCTAAGTCAGAGTGTTCTAATTCTGTGTTTCCTTGCTCCTGTCTTGCCCTCCTGGAGACTGTTGGCCACATAGCAGCAAGTGATCTTTTAAAATTAGAAATTACATTACTACCCCACTTGAATAATAAACTTACTTGACCAGTCACAATTATAAGTGATTTTTATATAATTATTTAATCCCCATAAGAATTGGAATAGAAGGTGCTGTTCTTGTGCTTATTTGACAGACGAGGAAACAGAAGCACAGAGAGTCAGATGAGGTGCCCAAGGTCACACAGCTAATAAGGGCACAGAATTAGAACACTCTGACTTAGCCCATGTTCTTGAACACTATGCTTAACCATCTGGTGAATTTCACCTTGTTTAGAATAAAATCCAAACTCCTCATTGAGCCCTGCAAGGCTGGGCCAACCTGGTCCCAGCCTGATGCAGGTCTAGCTCCCCAAGAACCAGACCTCAGGGTAAGAAGCAGTTGAAGAGAAGTCAGTGAGGGCATGAGAGCAGAACCAGGGAAAGGGTAAAAGCAACGGATGCAGCCATTCCAGCTTGATCCCCTGGACCTCTGGACTGTAAGTTGTATCCCACAGTTGCCTTCCAGCTGGACTTTTGAACTCCCACGCCTGTTACTCATTGGCAATGGCCCCTCTTGGTTTGGAGGTGGGAGTGGGGGCTAAACACCTGTGTGTGATCTTCTCTTTAGGAGACACGCCCTTTTCTTTCTATATGGCTTTCCTCCAACCTGTCACATTCTCACCAGACACTCAGATCTTTCTTTACACTTGCCCAATCCTCTACCAAGAATGCTTTTTCTCCCCAGGTCTTATTAGCAACCTTCATTTATGCTGTAATTGATAGCTGTCTCCTCAAACACCCCTGCTCAAAGAAGCCTTTTTGTATTGTACCCCTCCATTCTGATCCCTGTCACCTCCTAGTCTCTTCCTCAGCTGTATTTCGAGGGTCTCTCTTTCTCTCTAGAATGTAAGCTCCATGAGATGAGAATCTTATTTTGAACCCTATTGATTTCTAGAAACTTAGAATGGTGCCCAAGACAACATCTGTTGAACTAACATATGAGTGAGTGCTTTGACTTTGTTTTTCCTTTTGCCATTTATTTGAACTGATCTGTGTCCTTTAAATAATCATATATATTTTAGAAACAATTCATCAATGTCATGTGTTGGGATTTTGTATGGGATTGTGTGGAATCTAACTGGGGAGGATAGATAACTTCCAGTGTTGAATCTTCCAATCCATAAACATGGTTATCTCTCCCATCCAAACTCGTATCAGAAGTCTGAACTTAAACAATAAAGAGATCATACAACGAAAGACAGAACTACAAACAAAAAAGTGGTATCTTTCTCCTTTTTCTATTCTTCTTGAGCCACTTTTGGTAATTTGTGTATTTCTAGAAATTTGTTCATTTCATCTAGGTTACCTTATTTGTTGGCATACAATTGTTTATTGTATCCCCTTATAATCCTTTTATTACGGATGTAGATATGCAGCAAAGATCAGTGGTAATGCCCCCACTTTTGTTTCTGATTTTAATAATTTGAGTCTTTTCTCTGTTTTTCTTAGTCTAGATAATTTGTCAGATGATTATCTGGATACTTTATCTTATTTACATCCACTCTAATTTTTATTATTTCCTTTCTTCTGCCAACTGTAGGTTTAGTTTGCTCTTCTTTTTTTGTTTCCTTAAGGTGGAAGGTTAAGTTTTGATTTGATGTTACTCCTTTTTTAATGTGGTCGCTTATAGGTATAAAATTTCCTCTGAGCCCTGCTTTTGCGGTATCCCATGAGACTGTGCATGTTTGATTTCTATTCATCTCCAAGTATTTTCTAATGTCCCTTGTGATTTCTTCTTTGATCCATTGATTTCTAAGAATGTGTTCTTTAATTTCCACATATTTGTGAATGCTGTTGATTTCTTATTTCACTTCATGGGGATACTTTGATCTCAGTCTTTTAAAATTTATTAAGAATTGTTTTGGGTCCTCAAGTATGGTCAGTTCTGGGGAATGTCTCCTGTGCAGTTCAGAAAAATGTGTTTCTGTTCTTGTTAGCTCTGATTGATTTATAGTGGTGTCCAAGGTCTCTGTTTTCTTGTTGACCTGCTGTCTAGATTTTCTTTTTTTTTTTTAAGATTTTATTTATTTAATTGACAGAAAGCATGAGCAGGGGGAGCAGCAAGCAGAGGCAGAGGCAGTGGGAGAAGCAGACTCCTTGCTAAGCAGGGAGCCTGATACGGAATTCCCTCTCAGGACCCTGGGATCATGACCTGAGCTGAAGGGAGTCGCTTAACCAACTGAGCCACCCAGGCGCCCTGCTGTCTAGATTTTCTGCCCATTATTAAACACGGAGTATTAAAGTCTGCAATCATTATTACCAAATTATGTATTTCTCCCTTCATTTCTATCAATTTTTGCTTCATTAACTTTGTTCTCTTGTTGGTGTGCATGTGTTTATAATATGTTTATAATGGATTAACCCCTTATCCATAGGTAATGTTCCTCTTTGTCTCTTGCAGCAATTTTTGACTTTAAAGTATATTTTGTCTTCTGTTAGTATTGCCACCCCATCTCTCTTTTGGTGCATTTAAACAATATTGTTGTGTTTGATCTCCAGTTATTTCAAGGATTTCTGCATATATATATTCCAGGGAATATAGATTTTTCAGAATATAGATTTCAGAATCAACCCTGAGGCTGGGAAGGAAGAGGATACCACACAGCAGTATCTTAAGCCCCAAATTGGATCATTAGTACATTTTGAGACAATGCAGCATTATTCTCAGAGGCCTACTATGCCAATTTCTTTCTAATTTATTTTCTTAATGGGGTGTGCCTGAAAGCTCTCTGTCTTTCAAGGTCTCAGAAATAAAATACAACCGGAGTATCTTATGAGAGAGTTTTCCTGTTCTGGATCAGAAAAATGTTTCTTTCTGTCCCAGAGTCTTTGGTCTGGTTCTCAAGGCCAGCCTTCATTCCTCCATGTCTGTTCATTATGCTTGTTCTGCCCCAGACACTTTGCTAGAATTTGAGAAGAGAGAGCTGAAAGACCCAGTCAATGTCTTGGAAACCCCTAGAACCTGGACACTTAAATGAATGCAACACAATATGGTGACGGTCTTTGATAGAGGTCAGCCATGGAGACACATGGAATGGACACTTAAGGGCAGAGAGAGGGAAGAAGTCAGGGAAGACTTCCCGGAAGTGTGATGCCAGAGCTGAGTTTTGAAATGGGATGAGGCTGGAGGGCCCACGGATTGGAAAACTTGGGAAAGCTGCACTTAGGAAGGCATAAAAGCCAAGGGGACTTCAGTCCTTCGCAGAGAGTTCAGTGTCTCTGGGACTCAGGAGTTGAGGCCGAGACCATAGGGCACAACAGAGAACAATTAGGCCGGGGTTATTTGGGCAACTGCTTTCAAATAACCATCATGGACATTTCAGCAGGGTCAGCCATCGGCTCCTATCAGCTACTTGCCTTTCTTAAATTTTAACTTTTTTTCCCTTACTTCTAAAGCAATACATGGGTATGGTAGGAAATGAAAAAATATAGATAAGCAAATTGAGGAGAATTAGACCACCCATAATCTTGCTACAAAACCTCTTTTAACAACTTATAAATCATTCCAGGTTTTTTGTATGTGTTTTTCTTTGATAAAAAATTACTGTTAAATTCCACTTACTGCTTTATAACCTGCTTTTCTATTCAGTTAGTATTTTAGATACAGGTTTTTTTTTTAAATATTTTATTTATCTATTTGACACGGAGAGATCCCAGGTAGGCAGAGAGGCAGGCAGAGAGAGGGGAGGAAGCAGGCTCCCTGCTGAGCAGAGAGCCCGATGTGGGGCTCGATCCCAGGACTCTGAGATCATGACTTGAGCTGAAGGCAGAGGCTTAACCCTCTGAGCCACCCAGGCGCCCCAATTAGATACAGTTTTGACATGTTAATGGATGTTCTTCTATATTATGTATAATGTCTGAATAGTAGTATATCTTTAGTCATACCGTAATGTGTTAAAACATGCATATATAGTGTGAATATATCTGAATATTGGACATTTCTAAAATATTTTGCTATTAGAAATAGTGTGTAGGTGAACATTCTTATGCATACCCTTAATTACTTTCCTAAATCCTTGTCAATGGCTTTATTAAATCTTGATCTTGGAACAACAAACTTGTAAGATGAATGTACCTGGAATAATTAGAAAGCAATGCAAAAACAAACATAGCCATGTCCCTCTTAATCATCCTTAGCTGTTGCCACACCTTAAGTGGTGACCTTCCTACACTTTGCCTTATAGTAGTTGATTACTCAAACCTACCATCTGAACATGGATTAGAGCTGAATGGAGTAAGCTTCAGTTCAGTTCAGCAGACTCTGGGGCCTCCACGTGCCAGGGAGGGGATGAGGGAACACGGGGCAGGGAGCTCTGTCTGGGCAGGAAGGCATCATTACCTGCAGTAGGTGATGCAAGAAAGGTATGCCCAAGACTCAGAGGGCACCAAGAGGAGGGATGTGCAGCTGGGTGTGGCAGGCTGGGTAGGGGTGGGAGCTTCCTGGAGAAGTTGCCATGCATGGGAAGACCGCCAAGTTGGGCTGCTGTGGAGAACAGTCAGATAACAGAGTTTGAGGGGTGGGGTGAGTGGTTAAGACAAGTAATACCCAAGATGCTTTCTGTATTAGTTTGCATTCTCCAGAGAAACAGTTCATTCATCCTTTCCTTTTTGCTCTCTTCAGCCCCTCATTGCATTGGTGATGCCAACCCACATTGTTGAGGCCGATCTTCTTTACTCAGCCCACCAATTCAAATGCTATTCTCTTCCAGAAATACCCTCACAGACACACCCAGAAATAATGCTATCACAGTTTGTTAGATTAACACTTGTTAAGTGGCACAGGGCCGTATGGTGAGCCTCAGTTCAACAACTGACCAGAAGAGAACTTGAAATGGAGAATTCTGTGACTCACAGGTCCTGGAAGAAATACACGGCTTAGGGACCACTTGGCGAGTGCGCAAGAGAGGGTCAGGACCTAAATACATGCATTTATTGAGGTTCCTAGGCTAGAGCCAGACTGGTCAATGCAAACCAAAAAATGGATTTTGGTAAGCCCCAGGGGGTTCTATCTAAAGGGTCCCTAAGCCATCCAGGTGCTGGAAGGGAAGGGATGTCTGTTGATCACAAGGGCAGATTGGGAGGTCATGTCAGGAACTTACATTTGCTTGTGACCCTGCAGGCTGCTGACTGGGGCACGCACTTGCTGGAGAGGCTGGTGTCACTTAAGGTCCCTGAAGGCCACTTGGCCAAACGAAACGGGTGCTGAGGCAGCAATACCGTGGCCCAGCTTAGCTAAACCCTTGACAAATGTTTTACCAGCTCTGTGTGGTGTGGGGGGCCCCTTAGCCCAGGCAAGTGAACACACAAAATTAATCATCAACTTCCCCAAATGTATACTTCTCTAAAATAATCAGCTACTTACTAGACACTTACTTGCCTCCTCTCCTTTCATCCTCATCATGTCCTTACAGGAGAACACCTTCTATTCCTATCTGTACAGATGTAACTGAGGCTCACCCTGGTAACGGATGGGGGAGTTGGAATCCAAACCCAAGTCTCTTCTAATCCAAAACCCAGGTGTTATCACTCCATCACTTGACTGTTCTTTGACTGAATTCCTCAGCAGGTGCTATTCTATGCTTTAGGCTGGAGTTCCCTCTTTTGGCCAGCTTATCCTTTAGGTAGAGAAGGAATTCATGGAGACCTTACCATATGCAAACTCCGTGTTAGGTGTTCTATGTCGATTATTTAATCCTTATCACATCCCTGTGAGAGACACAAGGAAGTCAGTCTCACCTGCCCGGGTCAGGTAATGTGGTTAAAGGCACACACAAAGAAGTAGCGGAGCAAGAATCATGCCTGACCTTGAAGACCATGTGTATACTACTGCGTGGCCCGCGGCATTCACTGCCTTGCCAACCTCCTCTGCTCTGTGTCAAAACAGCCAAGGTTAGAGGAGTGGCCCGTTAGCATGGGCCTTTCTGTTGTATGACGCCTCCTTCAACTACCTGCAGGCCTGACCCGGATTAAGAAGTTCTTGGGTTGCTTTCACTCTTGCCTGGCCCCTTAGGCTGTCCATCACAGCGTTTGTTTTGTAGAAGTGTGTCTGTTAGATTTAGGACAAGAGTATCTGTAGACCTCAACTGGCCAAGTTAGGAAAATGCCCTGGTCTGCCATCTGGAAGACTAGTCTGAGCTGCTCCCCTTTTCTGTTTAACTGTTAAATGGCATGGTGAGATTTCCTGACAATGCGGGAGAGAGAGGGCAAGTGGTGGAGGTGAGGAAAATAAAGTTGGGAGATGTCACAAAGCCAGCAGCCCACCACGACTGAGCCCGTTTCTTGAACCACGTGGGCAAATGCCAGTATTCTTCTGATTCACGTTTTATTCTCCATTTCCTTTTTAGCACATGGGTAGCTGCTTCAGATTATGAAAAAAATATATTCAGTGGAATGAAACATAGTAGATACTTACCAAGAAACTAAAAATGAAAGTTAGACATAAACTGTTTTATCCCATTGAACTATTTGGCTGAACTCATAAGAACAGTGATGAGATCATTCTTGGACACCTGCACTGAAATGAACCACGAGAAGAATATTTAGGAAAGATGAAGAGATATTTGGCATCCTGAGTAAATGAGCTTCTTCAGGCCCAGGGAGTGGGATGAAATTGGCATGATCGTTTTGGAGACTATGAGTCAAACAGAGAATTGGAATGGGGTTTTTCAGGGAGAATATATTAGGGGAGTAAAAGGCTGATAAACAGCACTTGTATTTATAGAAAAATAGGGGGAGTAAATCAAGGAATGCAAAAGTGAAGAGAAGCTTAATTCAAGTAAGAGAGGAAAAGCCCTGTAATCCTCACTAGTCTTTGTAAGTAAAAGGAAAACAAGTGAAAATAAGCTATCAGAAGTCAGTAAGATTTTATGGGAGTATGAAGTTAATCTTAAGGAAGCAAGCCCATTTCATTGCTGTAGGAAACTCCCAGCTGTATGCTGACTAACAGTGGACATCTGATCTCCTTGAAGCTGTGTTTGGGTGGTTCTTGCTCTTGGCTTGCCTTGCACCCTCCGTCCTGTGGGAAACCAGCCCTGTCCCAGAGTTCCAGAGTGTGGGCCAAGGTTAGATATTGGAGTTAGTCCTTAATTTATTGTGCTGATTCTTCTTAAGGAAGAATAAAGATTATGGGAACATGTGTTAGAATTTTAGCTGTGAGGCATGAACACAAAATATTAAATCGACTCCAACAACTTGAGTCAACTTGAAAACTTCCCATCTCTTAGGATAAAAAAAAAAATACATAATCCTATTTAGAAATTCCTGGTGTGATCATAATGCAGGATTGGTTCTTCTCATGAAGCCTATTAATGAAAAACTACATAATCCAAAGTCAATTAAGTAGTAGATATTTTAACAAATTCTTATTTCATTAACCTTTGGAAGTATGAATAATCACTTTGCATTCAAGACAAGAAATTCACATTTTCCACTGGCTCCTGAAAAACAATGGAAACAATTCCAGTCATGGTAGCAGTTCTCTGTGGGCTGACCCACCTCTGAAAATAATTTATTGTTTCCAGGTGACTTTTGCATTGTGAGGCTATTCATTAGGTTAGCTTGATGAGAAACAGATACCAAGAGATTTGGGGATTCAAAATGTATTGTATTTCTCCTCACAATCGGAGATAAATTCACCATGGCTTTTCTCTTTATAGGCTCATGCCAAAATCTGGCATCTCTACAATACTTCTTTCCGTCCAACTCAGGGAGGCCAAGTATCCATTGCCTTAAGCTCCCACTGGATCAATCCTCGAAGAATGACCGACCATAGCATCAAAGAATGTCAAAAATCTCTTGAATTTGTACTAGGCTGGTTTGCCAAACCCATATTCATCGATGGTGACTATCCTGAGAGCATGAAGAATAATCTTTCATCTCTTCTGCCCGGATTTACTGAATCTGAGAAAAAGTTCATCAAGGGAACAGCTGACTTTTTTGCTCTTTCCTTTGGACCAACCTTGAGTTTTCAATTATTGGACCCTCACATGAAGTTCCGCCAGTTGGAATCTCCCAGCCTGAGGCAACTCCTTTCTTGGATTGACCTTGAATATAACCACCCTCAAATATTTATTGTGGAAAGTGGCTGGTTTGTCTCAGGGACCACCAAGAGAGATGATGCTAAATATATGTATTACCTCAAAAAATTCATAATGGAAACCTTAAAAGGTAGGATTGGGGATAAAATTCTAATTTCCTGCCAAAATCCCCAGGAAAAACAATCTTTCAGATGATCTGTAATAAACTATGTGAATTTATAGTTTTTAATCGTAATGCAGAAAATCATTTGGCAAGAGCAGGAATGCATTTATGTAACACCTTTCTCGTTGGGGGCCCTGAGGAACTTAAATTCATTTTTAAAGCTCATTTTGTAAATGAGAAACTGGATTATAATGTGTGAAATAACTTAATTTTCAGAGTTACTACTCTAAATTTTTAGATTATATTAGGATTAAGTAAATCTCAGGGTATCTAGATCTCTGTACATGTTTTTAGGCTCTTATTATTTGCACAGAATAGAACAATTTTTAAAAGAAAAAATAACACCAACACTTTCTGAAGATTATAGTGTGTAGTTCATGCTTTTAAAGATTTTAATTCATTTATTGTAGCAGCCACAATGCTAGGATAGAAAATGGAACAAGACATCTTTTCAGGCATAAAGACCACCTACTGGAAATAAAAATATTCAAAAAAAACCCCACAAAAAAACAAATTGGAGATCATCCTATTTGTGACGACATTTATTTGTAGGTTATCCAGGTGTGATAGCCTTTCATTAGTAAGAAAGGTCATTGGCTTACCAAACAATAAGCATTATACATAACTTATCATACGTAAATGTCCTTGTGTCCTGAGGCCAGTGTCCAGGTAAGTGTCGGTCACGTTGTTCTCGTGTCCTCTCTTGTTTCTGCAGCCATCAGGCTGGACGGGGTAGACGTCATCGGGTACACGGCGTGGTCGCTTATGGATGGCTTCGAGTGGCACAGAGGCTACACCATCAGACGTGGACTCTTCTATGTCGACTTTCTAAGCCAGGATAAGAAACTGTTGCCAAAGTCGTCAGCCTTGTTCTACCAAAAGCTGATAGAGAAAAATGGCTTCCCTCCTTTACCTGAAAATCAACCCCTAGAAGGGACATTTCCCTGTGACTTTGCTTGGGGAATTGTTGACAACTACATTCAAGTAAGTCAGCTGACAAAACCAATCAGCAGTGTCACCAAGCCCTATCACTAGTAAGTAGTGCTTCCTTATTAGGTTATCATGGCTTATTGTCCATTCTTCAGGCCAAACGTGGTTCCTGAGTGAGCACGTTAAGAGCACAGTTTGGAACGTGGCACCCTTCTCTCCAAAAATCTTCCTAGCTTCCTCTTGCACTTTACGTCAGCCCCAAAGGAGGAACAAATTAAAAATCTATGAATATTTAAGATCTGAAAAGATAGGAAAATGATAAAACATTCCGCTTTAATATAGTGGTTTTCAATGTTTTTAAAGCAGTTGAGTTCTTCCATAAGCAAAAAGTAACACAGAACTTCAAATTTTCTGAGATCTCAATGAGGCAGCTGAGCCCGAGGCAGGAACATCAGGCAGAGCCCTCCCAAGGGAGAGCTGCACCCTGTTGTGGAAGCACCTTGGCAACGAAAACCTTTGCTGCAATGATTCACTGCTCCAGATTTCATTTGTAGAACTAGTCCTCGAAATGGTGAAGAAGTACTTCAAAATGGCCAACCAATATTTATTGAACACTTACCATTTAGGTAACCCTCAACATTATTTTTAACTTCCCAATACTAAAGGAATTTGTTTTCTAGACTTTGATGGAATATTTCAGTAGGCACTTATTGGATACTGAGTGTACAAAGCCCTCTGTTAATCGCCAGGGGTGCTGGGTTGAGGCGAGTGCTCGCTGAGATGAGTAAGGTTGACTTCTGCTTTCAAAGAGGCCTGTTGAAGGAAAATGCTGGATACACAAATGATATAACGGAGTGCACAGAGTAGGGTGCTAAGTGAGCAGGGTGGTGGTAGGGTGCTGCTAAACAGTGTGAACATTCCAATTCACTGCTTCAATAGTAAAGAAAAAATGACTTTCCCTCTAGCCTTCTGAGTTCTAGCTAGGATTCCCTATAATTAAAGACAGATTAATAAGAGAAAGACAAACAGAAGTGTATTAACATGTGCAGCTTACATATACACGGGAGATACTCAGAGAAAAATGAGTAACTCCTTGAGGTGACCTAGAATTCAGGCTTAAATACCATTTCAATAGAAAAGGCCAGAAGTGAGAGTGGGATATAGGTCTCTTAGGGAAGAATAAACAACTTTTAGGAAAGATGAATGGGCCCTTAGAAGAGTAGATGAGAACCACAATAGCTTGTGGAGAAGTCTATCTGGGTGTTGTGG
This sequence comes from Spilogale gracilis, assembly GCA_004023965.1. Classification (NCBI taxonomy): domain Eukaryota; kingdom Metazoa; phylum Chordata; class Mammalia; order Carnivora; family Mephitidae; genus Spilogale; species Spilogale gracilis. The sequence continues at coordinate 251,508 of PITA01000150.1, read as the reverse complement.
TGACCTCTGGTCTCCTCTTCTGAGATAAGACTCCATCTTCCCGGGGGGGGGGGGCTGAAACTCCCAGGAGGGGACTGATGACAACAGAGTTCCTTTTGGAGGATCTGTCTTTAGGCAGGTAAGGGGAGTTCCAAGAAAAACTTACCCTGCATTTGCTAATTTTTGAGTGCTTCCAACTTAAAATAATCAATATACCAGCGGAACAAACTTTGGGGTAGCAGACCCTGAACTCTTGCCATCACATTTTGGGGTTTCCATTACCCTTCAGGTCAAAAGAAGTATTTAGAAGAATGCTTGGATCTGAAGAAAGGTCTTTTTAGTTGCTGTTTTCTTCTAAGTATCAAATGGAAATCCTTTACTTATAAGGGAATAAATCAACACTATCCTTAACACATTTTTTTGCTGGCTTATATTATTTTTAGGTCTTTTGCAGACCTCAGTTGGCTTAAAGGGCAGTCTCAGACCTAAGTCCCTTCTTACATTACTTCAGGACACTGTTAGCAAAGACGTCTGAGCACAGGAGGAGGATGTCTAGCTCTGCCCTGTTTGTTGGGTTCGGGGGTTTTCCTCCCTCCTCTCTCCTTTCCCTCAGCTTCTGTTCCCAGAACCTCCCTTTCTTAATTTCTCTCCTGGAAGTGGGATCCACAGTAGGGTTCAAATAGGGTGCTGGTGAGGGGGAAGTGGACAAAGGGAGAGAGATGGGCTCACATTCCTCCTTCCCCCCCTGCTGGGGGAGGGGTCCCTGGTCTTTATTCTCTCCCTGACCTTCTGCCAGGTGCCACTCCCAGCCGGGCTCTGTGTCTCTTGTTGCCCAGGACTCATGCTCTGCCTGTTGTCTGACAGCAGCCCGACCCTCGGCGGGTAATTCCCAGTTCAGTTTTACGTGAAGAGAATTTTCTGCCAGCATCTGTGTGCAGACAGTGTGAACTTAGGGAGTTGTAGGACATTGTGGCAAGCACTTTCATTCCTGTTCTGTTCCCCATCCCAGGACTGTGTTTGCCTTGGGAACTGGTAAGTAGTGAGAAAGTTTTAAGAGTGCAACCTATTTCCTTGAGAGAGAGCAGAGAAACTCTGGCCAGACGTTGCAAGTCTGACAGTGACAGGACAGGGAGACAATTGCTTTTTCTACTCCTTAGGGGCAGCTGTATTAGAATTTGATCTGATGTGAGCCACACATCAGCTCTGGAGCCTTCCTCTGAGTTTGCACTGCCCTTTTACCTCATCAGTTGTGGGGGGGTCCCTACCCCTTCACCCAGCTGAGACACTCCCCCCAGTCTCTACTACACATAACCAGCCACATACAACTAATTCCATCTCAAACCCACGGTTTGAACTACCCCAGAAGCTCTCTAGTGGAAAAAGGTTGCAACTGCCGTCTTGTTCTTTCTGCTTTTCCCCTTGAGCCTTGCATTATTTTGGCAGTGCCCTCCCTAAGCTAATTTCCTACCTGGCAAAGTAAAAACAAAATTTGTTGTAGGGCGGCTCTGGGGAGGGTGTGCGTATGTTTTAATTTACAAGCTCTTCTCTACACTTTTAGCACATTACATTAAAGACCTGAGAAGTAATTTTTCAACTGTTGAAATTCATTTCTTCCCTCGTGACTAGCATTTAAAGTCCCAGTACAAATAAATTCCTAATATTAATCCTAGAAAACTTTAAAGAGTATCCCAGTAATGGTACCACCCATCTGAAGTCTGACCTCCAGCTTGTTCACATGGACGGTCACTGTCACTGGATCTAATTTCCCGGATGACAGGTTTGTTTTCCCACAACCACTAATGCTCATAGTGAACATAGGTACAGAACCTGCTTCATGTTGGGCACATAGAGCTTCTTTAAACTCGGCCACTATCAGGAGAAGGTTTTTTCCATAATATACTAAATACATACTTTATACCCATTTCTTCTGAAAGACCCCACTTGATTTTTAATTATTAAGAAAATCAACCAATTAATGAAGGTTAGATACAATTATGCACAAGTACTCATTTCTAAGTGTCCTGTATTTTCAAGAAATAGACTACCCCCTTGCCCCCAGAAACTATACCTTAGTTTGTCATATTTGTTTGCAGATGGGCTGAATAAAAGCTGCTGTCTTGGAAACATTGTGGTAGAAAAATTACAAATTCAGTCAACTCAGAGCTCTGTGAAAATAATTCAAAGAATTCCTTCAAGCCACGAACACTTTCACTTCAAAAGAGCATGCAAATATTTTCTCTTGCAAAGCTGAGGAAACAAGATTTGTGGGTGCATCACAGAGAAAAATGCTTCTCACAACATTCCCACAGTACTAGGGGAAATGCAAGCGTGGGTGATCTACAAGGGACAATTCTCCAGAGAAAGCAATTTCCCTCTGACACGCTGGTTTTTTATTACTTTTTATAAACATAGCACTGAGCCCTCCAGAGGAGCAGCAGCTCAGGCCCACAAAATGCAAAGAAATCTCTGGGAGAGATTCCAAACCCGAGTTTGACCCCTGCTTGTATTCCGGGTCAAACTCAGCACCTGTTCTAACAGGACTATTTCTGAGGAGGGAACTGGTTTAGGCGGTGGGTCCTTTGAATGAAATTTCAGTGAGCCTTTTCTCCATGGTTAACACCTGGAGGGAGCATTTTGTGGTTCAATTTAACAATCTGTCTGCTTTTCCTAAATACCTATTTCCATTTTGGAGGCTAATTCATCAGATGACTGAAAACCACTAGTCTTGTGATCATTCAGAAAAATAACATTTTAAAACTATGTTCAGATAGCCCAGTATGTGTAAATGACAAAGTGCTCCTCATTTCCACATTCTCTAACACTTTTCCCATCAGATTGAATTTAAGTTCTGTCTTTGACACTAATGCCAATAAAAGTCAACAGTTACATGTATCTAACATGTTCTCTGCCTACAGCAAACCAGTTTAGAATGTGATTTTAAGAAGCATGATTTAATTTTAAATATCATTTTTTTAAAGATTTTATTTATTTACTTGACAGAGAGAGAGATCATGAGTAGGCAGAGAGAGCGGAGGAAACAGGCTCCCTGCCTAGCAGAGAGCCTAACGTGGGCCTCGATCCCAGGACCCTGAGATCATGACCTGAGCCAAAAGCAGAGGCTTTAACCCACTGAGCCACCCAGGTTCCCTCAATGTGTTTTCTAAGTCTACCTCATTCAAATTTTATGCTTCATCTTTTTGTCTATTTTTTTTTTAATTTGGGAATCTCCTATTATTAGTGATCTCTCATATTAAAATACAAACATTCAAAAGCACGTGCTTGCTTAACAAAGATCAGAGGTGTGTGAGAATCATTAAGGTTTGTCATCTGAAATGATTTTTTTTAAAAATCAGATTTTGTTGGATTTTTGTATTTTTCCTTTTTAAAATTATTTTATTTATTATTATCATGTTCAAGTAGTCAGCATATTGTACATCAGTAGGTTTTTTTTTTTTTTTTAAGATTTTATTTATTTATTTGACAGAGAGAAACACAGCCAGAGAGGGAACACAAGCAGAGGGACTGAGAGAGGGAGAACAGGCTTCCCGCCGAGCTGGAAGCCGGATGTGGGGCTCGATCCCCTGTCTCCAGGATCATGACCTGAGTGGAAGGCAGTCGCTTAACCAACTGAGCTACCCAGGCGCCCCCATCAGTACTTTTCTATGCAGTGCTCAAATATTGATTAGTTGCGTGTTTTTTCTTTTCTTTTTTCTTTTTTTTTTAATACTAGTTATTTGAGAGAGAGAGAGAGACAGAGTGAGAGAGAGCATGAGAGGGAAGAAGGTCAGAGGGAGAAGCAAACTCCCCAAGGAGCTGGGAACCCAGATGTGGGACTGGATCCCGGGACTCCAGGATCATGACCTGAGCTGAAGGCAGTGGCTTAACCAACTGAGCCACCCAGGTGCCCTTAGTTGCATGTCGTACCTAGTGCTCCTCACCACAGGTGCCCTCCTTACCCATCACCCAGCAAATTGATTTTATCTATCTATCTATCTATCTATCTATCTATCTATCTATCTATCTATCATCTATCTGATTGTATTTTTTGAGTGTTCCAAGATGTATTGTTTAAAGAACCATTAAAGCAACAGTTCAAGGGTTAGAACTATGAGTAAAGCAAGTATGCATTAAAGAGTGAATGTTATCCTTCATGAGCTTAAGGATCGAGGGAAAATGGCTTAAATTTCCTGCTAGGAAGGCTCCCTTTCTGCTCTGCTGCTTGCTAGTTTGGCGGAAGGGCGGGAGCGGAGTTCCTTTTCCGAGGCAGTCAGATGCCCCTAACGCGCCCTCCTCTCCTGGCAGGTGGACACCACCCTGTCTCAGTTCACCGACCCGAACGTTTACCTGTGGGACGTTCACCGCAGTAAGAGGCTGATTAAGGTGGACGGGGCGGTGACCAAGAGGCGGCAGTCCCACTGCGTGGACTTCGCGGCCATCCGGCGGCAGATAGCCTTGCTCCAGGAGACGCACGTCTCGCATTTTCACTTCTCGCTGGACTGGGCCCTGATCCTGCCACTGGGCAACCAGTCGCAGGTGAACCGCACGGTGCTGCGCTACTACCGCTGCGTGCTGAGCGAGCTGGTGCGCGCCAACATCACCCCGGTGGTGACGCTCTGGCGCCCCGCCGCCCCGCACCACGGCCTGCCGCCGCCCCTGGCCAGGCACGGCGCCTGGGAGAACCCCCGCACCGCCCTGGCTTTTGCGGAGTACGCCCGGCTGTGCTTTCGCGACCTCGGCCGCCACGTCAAGCTCTGGATCACCATGGGCGAGCCCTACACACGGAACATGACCTACAGCGCTGGCCACAACCTGCTGAAGGCCCACGCGTTGGCTTGGCGTGAGTACGATGAGAAGTTCAGGGGCTCGCAGAAAGGGAAAATATCCATAGCCCTGCAGGCCGATTGGATCGAGCCCGCCTGCCCTTTCTCCCCGAAGGACAAAGAAGTGGCCGAGAGAGTTTTGGAATTTGACATTGGCTGGCTGGCCGAGCCCATTTTTGGCTCTGGGGACTACCCACGTGTGATGAGGGACTGGCTCGACCGAAGAAACAATTTCCTTCTCCCGTATTTCACGGAGGAAGAAAAAAAGCTAATCCGGGGCTCCTTTGACTTTCTGGCGTTAAGCCATTACACCACCATCCTTGTGGACTGGGAAAAAGAAGATCCAGTGAAATACAATGATTACCTGGAAGTGCAGGAAATGACCGACATCACTTGGCTCAACTCACCGGGTAAGGTGGCCGTGGTGCCCTGGGGCTTGCGCAAAGTCCTCAACTGGCTGAGGCTCAAGTACGGAGACCTCCCCATGTACATAATATCCAATGGCATAGACGACGATCCGCTCGCAGCTCAAGACAGGCTGAGGGTGTATTACATGCAGAATTATGTCAATGAAGCTCTGAAAGGTAAGGAGCCCTGGAAACAGCTGTCCCTTCAAGTCTATGGCCCCCGAGGGCGTGATACCGGATAGGCACTCAACCATATACATACCCACTGTGCCTTTCGGAGGAAAGTGCTATCCATTCCTTGCCTCCCTGAACAAGTCCAAGAGAGGCCTGGTATTTTCCCCCAGGGGTAATGGAGATTAGCTAAAAATGGGAGATCCTACAAAAAGTGGAAAATTCCCTAACACCTGCTCTGGGCCTATAAAAGCGTGGACTCTGTCGACCCCCATCTCAGATGGGTTTACAGCACTCTTGCCTCCCCTTCATCTGCATCCAAGTACATCATAGGAGGTTTAGTTATGTGAAACCTACGGTGTTAAATGTAGTTCAGTATTTGTCCTCTTGTGAAAGAAGACTTTTATGGTTAGACCTAATTTAGTTTTATTAAATGGTATTGAAAGTTTCCGGGATCCACTCCCTAATGATGTGTAAAAGTGAAGTGTATGCAAAAAAATGTTAACAACCATTCTTTCCTTTTTGTTTTTGCAGCCTACATACTGGATGGTATCAATCTTTGTGGATACTTTGCTTATTCATTTACTGATCGCTCAGCTCCGAAGTTTGGCCTCTATCATTACGCAGCAAATCAGTTTGAACCCAAACCATCCATGAAGCATTACAGGAAAATTATTGACGACAATGGCTTCCCGGGTCCCGAGACTCTGGGAAGATTTTGTCCAGAGGAATTCACCCTGTGCTCCGAATGCAGCTTTTTTCATACCCGAAAGTCTTTATTGGCTTTCATCGCTCTCCTACTTTTTGCTTTTATTATTTCTCTCTCTCTGATTTTCTACTACTCTAAGAAAGGCCGAAGAAGTTATAAATAGCCCTGAACATTTTCCTATTCATTTATTTTGAAATAATTATGTGCTCACATCAGCTGTTAACCATTTGCACTTCTCAGTGTTGTAAAACTATGGATTTTTTTTTATCTGACTTTTAGGAAAATTTCTTGTGTCTTATGACAGACGTTTGGGAAATGAGCATAGGTGATTGTAAAATTTTGAATAATGTGACTAGTGCCTGGATTTGTTCTTTTTTGGGGAGATGATCAAAGACTGTCAGGGACCATGATTTCTGCAACACACTCTATTACAAATGTATGGGGAGGTGAGAATTACCATTCTGTAATTTTTTTTGCAGAAATTGAATGGCCTTACCAGTGCCCATTCCTTAATGTAGGAATGTTTCTCTTGAAGTAATACTTGCAAATGTTGAAATAAAAAGTTAAGTCCCAAGTAACCATACCCAAGTAACCCACTGCCATGATATGCTTAGTGGTCTCTGTTGAATGAAGTTTCCTTTGAAAAAGAAATGGCAGAATATAGATGAGACGACAAAGGACCGCAGGCTGCAACGTTCCTTTTAAAAGCAGTGTTTCTATCAAATGCTGCTAATATTAATTTACATATCTGGTTAATGATATATTTAGCGGAGCAAATGATAGAACTTTATTCTTTGTGATTTTCAAGGTGCTCTCCAGGCCCTGGGGTCCGTGAGGGCCTTGTGTTACTGGGGCCTCATCAAGGGCCTGCACATTGAAGACTTTGAATGTTTGCAGAAAAATAAACATGAATCATGAAATGTTGGGCTCTTCAGGAAGCATAAACCAGTTGTGAAATGCATTCTGCCATGTGGCTCTAGGAGGAGGAAAGGAGAAAAAAGTACTTCTTACAGGCAACATTATAATTAATTTGATTATAAACCCTTTGATTTTAGAACACTCCTTGCAATGAATGACGTGACCTTTTCTGAGCGAATAAGAATGAAATAATAACTCATCCTGTGAAGAGTGACTTCACTTGCTGTTCTTTAGAACATGGCAAGATTTCTTTGAATTGAATTTTTTTTTTAAATTCTTAATAAGCTCCAAAGCATTTGGTCTGATAACACTGGAAGATTTGTTTCTGTGATTGCTGAGGTCTATTTTAGATCTTGGCTGCAACTTCTGTGGAACTAGCTTTGAACTAGTTTTGCCTTGAATGTTCGCACTGAAACATGCTACTGATTTCTAGGAAGGGCCAATGAGGTCTTATCCTTTAATGCCCCTTAAACAAGTTTTGCTGATTTTCAGACAAGGGTCTTTCTGTTTCACCGGCACTGGGCATGATCCCCATGTTTGCTTTAGAGATAAGCCCATAGCCTATCAGGTAAGGCAAACCACTATCACATCCAGCATAACTAATCTTGCTGACCCAGAGTTCTAGGGTATAATCAAATGCTGTCCTGTAGTATATATCATCTTCAGAGGTGGTATGATTTTTTTCCACGAAAGATAAGCTTTTGTTGGTGTTCTTTTAAAAATTGGATTTCTTATTAAAAATAGAAACTAGAGAATAATAGTTTCTTCTATGATTATATATTTTTCTCATTCTAAGAGTAATATATGTTCACTGTAAAAAATTTAAAAGCATAGAAACTATATGTAAAGAGAAAAAAAAATGACCTGTAATCTCACCACCAATAACATAGCCTATGTATTTTGTTTCACCTGGAGTCAAATCATATTGGAAATAATCATGTATTGTTATTAATTTTTATCATGTGTGTTTCTTTTGTCATTAGTCTTCAAAAGCATGATTTCTAATAGTTGTAGAGTGATTCCAGTATATGAATTTATTGCAACTTCTTTAACCATTCTTATTGGTTGGATTCGCTTCTTATTGTTAATTACTGTCAAATAATATTTAAAAATTTTCTTGCTACAATATTAATTTTCATTTCCTTGAGTGTAGACAGAAGTAATTCTGTCCCTTGATGAAGTATTGTAATAAATTTGCCTGCAACTTTGCTTCATTCATAATCATATAACTGGCTGCTAGATACATTTCTTTAAAAAATTTTTTGGGGTTGACTTAACTACATAGAATATGAGTGGTGAAGAAATGGGTCTGACAGCGAGGCGGGAAGATTGGAGGAGATGGAGGGTGCCCCGGGCCCATTCCTTTGGTTGAGCTGAGACTTTCAGACACTGAGAAAGCAAAACAGACGAAGAGCTGAAAAAGACAAAACAGATGCCAAAGCCTCGAAGAGAAATGGCATCTCAAAACCATCTGACTCAGGTATAGTGAGAGCAGCGTACTAACGTTGAGCACCCTTGGACCTTAAGAGGAGGTTGGTGGCTCCCACAGCAGGAAAAGAGGGATGGCACGACCTGGGTCTGTGATTATGTGGTCCCAGACCACAGCAAGGAGGAGGGACTGGCTGGAAGAGGGAGGCGGGGCCAAGAGGCGGTACTTCCTGTCGGAGCACTGCCCTCCTTCCACGTCAGTCCTTGTAATATTCCACTCAGAAGTCGTGGGTATTTCACCGCTTTGCATATATATATATATATATATATATATATATATATATATATATATATATTTTTTTTTTTTTTTTTTTTTTTTTTTAATATGGAGACTGTTCCCCTGCACCGCCTACATCTCTTATTAGCTGATGGAACCAACTATAAAGAGACATGAGGTGGCAAACTGTGGTTTCCTGAGGTCTCTTGGCTTAACTGCTTTCACAGCCCCTGCCTTGGACCCACGTCTACCCCTTGTGCTTAGGCCTGGTTCCTTTTGCCTGGCTTTGGAAGGTTGGTTTTCAGATTCATCAAGGACATTTTTTATTTTATTTTTGGTCTTCTACAGACAGTAATTAGAATCTATTAATGCCGTGGAAGATTTTCCTTTATACTGTATATAACAATGCTGTCCAACAGAAAGAGAGTGCAAGCTGCAATTTCAAATTTTCTATAGTCCCATTTAAAAAATTTAAAAAGTGCAGAAGAAATAAAGCTTAATGCTATATATTATTTTTCCAACATAATCAAAATATCATGACTTCAACATGTAATCAGTATGAAAGCGATTAAGATTTTTACATATTTTTAGGGGTGCCTGGGTGGTTCAGTTGGTTAAGCGACTGCCTTCAGCTCAGCTCAGGATCCCAGAGACCCCGGATCGAGTCCCACATCGGGCTCCCTGCTCAGAGGGAGGCCTGCTTCTCCTTCTCTCACTCCCTCTGCTTGTGTTCCCTCTCTGGCTGTGTTTCTCTCTGTCAAATAAATAGAATCTTTAAAAAAAAAGATTTTTACTTTTTTTGTACTAAGTCTTAGAGGCTTGGTGTGTTTTATATGTGGGGCACCATCTTGGATTAGCGGGACTAAAGGCTCAATAGCCACGTGTGGCTTTAATGGCTGCTCCATTGGACAGTGCAGGTCTATAAAGAGAGCCTTGCTCTGCTAAATCAACTGGTAGCTTAAGAAGATACCCCAAATATTTAATAAGTTAGAAAAATGAACTTTTTTTTCTTAAAAGTTTTATTTATTTTTTTGACAAGAGAAACACAGCTAGACAGGGAACACAAGCAGGGGGAGTGAGAGAGGAAGAAGCAGGCTTCCCCTCGAGAAGGGAGCCAGACAGGGCTCAATACCAGGATGCTGGGATCACGACCTGAGCCAAAGGCAGACTCTTAATGACTGAGCCACCCAGATGCCCTGAAAGATGAACTTTTTAAAAGAAACTATTGGGTCTTCATCAGTATAAAAAGCTTTTGCATAGTAAAGGAAACAATAAAATTAAAAGGCAATCTGTGGAATGGGAGAAGATATTTGCAAATAACATCAGAAAAAAGAGCTAGTATCCGAAGTCTATAAAGAACTTCTCAAACCCAACACCCAAAAAACAAAAAAATGCAGTCAAGAAATGGGCGGAAGATATGAGAAGACATTTCTTCAAAGAAGACATACAGATGGCTAATAGACATAGGCAAAAATGCTCAACATTGCTCATCATCAGGGAAACACAAATCAAAACTACAATGAGATACCACTTCACAGTGGTCAGAATGGTTAAAATTAACAACTCAGGAAACAACAGATGTTTGCAAGGATGCAGAGAAAGGGGAACCCTCTTACACTGTTGGAAATGCAAGCTGGTGCAGCCACTGTGGACTACAGTATGGAGGTTCTTTAAGAAGTTAAAAATAGAATATCTTATGACCCATAAATTGCACTACTGGGTATTTTTCCAAAGGACACAAGTGTAGTGATCCAAAGGAGCACGTGTACCCCAATGTTATAGCAACAATGTCCACAATAGCCAAACTATGGAAATAACGTAGATGTCCATCAACAGATAAATGGATAAAGAAGATGTGGTATGTATATGCCATGGAATACTATGCAGCCATCAAAAATGAAATCTCACCATTTGCAATGACATGGACGAAACTAGAGTGTATTATGCTAAGTGAAATAAATCAGCCAGATGATTTCATTCATATATGGGATTTAAGAAACAAATCAGAGAACATAAGGGAAGGGAAGAAAAATTAAATAAGATAAAAAACAGAGAAAGAGGCACACCATAAGAGACTCTTAACTCTAGGGAACAAAGGAGGGGAGATGGGTGGGGGATGGGGTAATTGGTGCTGAGCATTAAGAAGGGCACTTGAAGTAATGAGCACTGGGTGTTACATACAACTGATGAATCACAAACTCTACCCCCAAAACTAATAATAACCTGTATGTTAACTAACTTGAATTTAAATGAAAAAAGAAGTCTATGTGGAAGGAAGATTTCTGGAACTAGTTTTGAATATTATAGTATTTCAGGTGGTAGAATTAAACTGTTTTTGTTTTTACATAATCTGTTCCATTTTTTTCTCTCAAATTACCTTTTTCTGAATGAATAGAGCAGTTATATTGTCCCATAGCATCTCCATTTAATATTTAATATTGAACAATGCTGCTAAAATTTATGACTGGGAAGGGGAATATTAATTTAGATGACATGGGCCAGCCTTGACAGAGAGCCCTGCTTCTAGAAGGAAAGCAGAGGCCATGTCTTTTTGTTTTGTTTTGATTTTCAGTATTTAGCCCTGTGTCGTATACAAAATATTTTTCAATACATGTTGATTAGTTGAATAAATTATGGCTGAATGATGGAATATATGAATTAACAGAATTAGCTCCCTGACATCACCTTTGCCCAGAGATTCATTTAATAAAGAACGACCGTCAAGAATCAGCTGCTGCTGTGTGTTAGGTGCTACAGTGGTGTGATTCTGTGTGTTCAGGGGAAAGAACGTGAGCTTCCATGTAATCACCTTGATAACCTGTCTTTCTGGGTAACAAGGCAATAACACTGCTGTCCTAAATCATCACCAATCACAAAGTGAGAGGACTGTAACTTTTTTCTTCCTTATTCACACTATCCCTCAACCAGTCATTATTCTTACTATTTGCAAGAATTCTTATATATTGGGTTATGGTCTTTATGTGCAAATAAAAACCAGGGAACTCATCTTCTAGAAGGAATCCCTTATGTCTTCTTAAAATGTTTACAGTTTCTAAGACTATGTAGCTTTTGTTCTCAGATTCATTTTGCTTTTCCATTTTTATAACCATTAAATATTGTTAGTGTTTTTTTTTGTTCCAGTACATTTCCTGGGACATCTTTGTTTCATACCTTTGTGGTAAATACCCATTGTTTATATCAAGGAGAAAGGGATCAAGAAAAACCACAAGGAACCTTGAGTAAAGGTGGAAACACAATAATGTCTGTGATAGGACACCCTCAAGAAGGTGGAATCTGTTTTGTGACATAATTGCTATACACCAGAAAAGACTTAGTGACTGATAGTCCAGCTTTTGTTTTAACCCAATATGTTAGAGAAGAAAATTTCAACCTACTTATCCACTGAGTCAGAAAGGCAGAAAGACAAGAGTCTGTGGGCCCACCTTGTAAATGTCACTGAGTCTCAATTTCCTTATCTTTGAAATGGGAGTAATGTCTATCAGAACCCAGTGTTGAATATACTAAGTAGCCAGTAAACAAAGCGTCTCCCTAGACACTTTTTTTCCTGGACTCACTCCACTCTTTCTTAATATGCATATGATTTATCGTTCATCGGTTATTCAGAACTCAGTAACATAACACCAGGAATTATAGCAGTCAATATGATTCCTCCAGAAGCACTTCAGTTATTTTATTTGTGACTTTGATTATACATCACCATAGAATGCCCTTGGTAAAATCAAACTAAAAACATCGATCCCCACAGTTATTTTGTAATACCGGATTATTTTCTTGGATCCGAATTTTATGAATGTTGAGTTGATAAGCATCCTGAAGATCGTTTGGCAGAAGATGTTCCTAAAACAGTATGTTTGCACCATCTGTTCTTTTGAAACAATCTAATGACACAGACAAAACACTGAAATTTGTATATTTGTTGTTGAATTGGTAAATAATTGAAGACTCATTAACTAAATTTTCGTGTGATTCAAAACTCCTGGGTACAGTTTCTAATTTTGGTAGTCATCTTTCCATATGCTTATTTTATGGTAGAAAGGAATTAGCTTTTAATAAGCTTGTTTATTTTTTATAATTATTGGCAACTGAAACATTGCCCCTTAATAAATTGCTAAAACAGGGCTGAATGTTCTTTTTTTCCTGTTTAAAATTTCAATTGATTAGTTTGTAAAATTTGGTTTTCTTTCACTATTGTAGAAAGCACTGTCTAATTATGGCCTTAAGCATAAATGTTACCTAAGACTTTTCAGCCAGTTTTAGTCACGTGACTCAAAGCTTTGGCTAATTTAGTTCCAGGTTATCAGACTGCAAGTGTTTCAAGTTTTCAACGGTGTTTCAAGGCCATACTGTTGCAGTTAAGACATGAAGGTTTTATAACTGTTGTTTTTTTTTTTAACCTTAAATTATGGTTATTATGAGTCCTAGTAAGTAGCCTAAAGGCTTCAGAATAAAACATTTCAATCCACAAGGGCAGGAGTGGTAAACCACAGAGCAGCACAATAGATATAATTAGAAAAAGATTGACAGGTCAGGTGAAAATATTCCATTAGTGAAAGATGACGGATGAAAAATGAACATGATTCTATTCCAACTGGCCCTGTTCTAAAACGTCCTTATCTATCTGTGCCAGTCATGGCCCTAATAACCCATCAAAACAAGCACAGTGGGGGTCACTCATCAGCCTAAGAGCAAAGCTGGAAGGTTCCAGAAGTGCTCACCTAGGCAGGAAGGAAGGAGACAAGAGAAGCCATAAAGTGCTTGGGGAGGGAGGCCGGGGAAGGCCTACAGGATCGAGGACAGCCCATGAAAGAAATATTTGTAACAACAACAGAATTTTTCCACGTGGAAGACTAGAGTGGGCTAGGGTTGGGTAATTCCCTTCTCCCAGGTCAGTTAGGCTCTGACAAGACCCCGGTAAGCTAAGCCCCGGTGAGCCCTTTCTCCTGAGGGCAGGCTTTGTTAAGAACAAAGTGCTCTGGGGTGTCCCCTAGCTCAGTTGGTAGAACATGAGACTCTGGATCTCCGTGTTGTGAGTTCCAGCCCCACACTGAATTTATTTAAGGCAAGCAGAGTGCTCTGGTGTATTTTAAGCTGGCCCCATCTCCTCGGCCCTGTCAGAAACACAAGCAGAGTTTTCTCTGATATTACACAAATGCAAAATACAATCTCCAACATACTGTGAGAACCTGGTAGATGTCCTGGAGTAAATCCCACGTACTGTGCCCCCTGCCCCTCTTCTGCCATGACTGGATCTCCTTAGAGTTTGTCACTCTTCTAGTTGACCAGACTGAACCTCTGGCAATCCATGAATTACAGCTCAGGTTTCCTTACCCCAGCACCGGTTTCCACTTGTGAGTCTCCATCTGGATCCACCACACACTGCCTGAATTTGTCTTTCCAGTTTGGGGGACTGGAGTTTGCTGTGTGTCTTCCTTTCTCTGACAGGTCCAAGAAGAGATGTTGATTTTTCAGATTCTTTAGATTTTCACTTGCTAGAAGGGGGTGGTGATTTCCCTCCCTTCACCTCTGAAGAGAGAGAGAGAGAGAGGGGAAAAAAGGGAAAAGTCAAGGAAAGGCTGCCATGTTTACAAAGCAAACTGGGGGTCGGGGCATGGGTGGGGGAGGTTATTGTCAAAGCAATTGGGATGTAATTGAAAACTACAGGCTCTATGGTCTCAGTGGCTCTCCAGTCTTGGCCAGTAAGGCACAAACATACAAAGGCACCAAGGATCACCACTGGTCACATGAGGACATGGAAGATTTGGATCTAGTATTCTCCAACATCAGCCCCAAAGCGTAGACAACATGTTTATCACCACCATGACTTTGTCAGAGGAAAGTGGAGGCACGGCATGTGTGATGCATGGGAAGATGACTGGCATGGGTATTTTTGAATGCCTTTAAGAATATTGTGCTAACACAGGAATTCATATTTTTATTCACAGTATTTTGGAAAACAGACGATGAGTGTTTTATCTCCTGGCTTGACTGCAAAAGGACAATCTCATAAAAAATACAATTTGCTAAACAGTGAGTGTGTTCAGTACAGTCAGGGTGAATGTTTCTTCTTAGATGTCTCTCTAGCCTTCAACCAGATATAACTGAAGAGGAATAGATGTTCATTTCTTTCCCCTTCAGACTAGCTCTTCTCTCTGTTTCCTTCATTTCCTCCAGTCATCCCTGGGAGACATTCAGCAGGAAATTCTGTGGCTTGTTTTCACTCTGAGGTTTGTAGCCTCCACTCTGCATTTGGATGCTTGCTGAGGGTGGTCTCCTTTAAACTCCTTGCCTCTATGTTTCCCATACTCCCTAAATAGTTTTGTGGCTGTGCCCATTCTACACAACAAATGCCATTTTGATTCAGTTCGCTTTTCCTTTCAAGTGTTTACAATGCGTGCCCTTGCTTCTCACCATCTGCTGATATTTGCTCTGAATCTCCCTCTGGGGACACCTGGATGGCTCATTCAGTTAAGCATCTGCCTTCAACTCAGGTCATGATCCTGGGGTCTTCAGATCCAGCCCTGTATCAGGCTCGCTGCTCAGAGGAACGTGCTTCTCCCTCTCCCTCTGCCTGATGCTCCTCCTGCTTGTGCTCTCTCCCTCTCTGTGTCAAATAAATAAATAAAATCTTTAAAAATCAATCAATCAATCAATCAATCAGTCAATCTCCCTCTGCTTGTGCTCTGGACTGGTCATCCTCAATCTGGCTGAACATCAGGATCATTACCAACTGCCTCCTTTCTAGGACTTGTCTGACTCTCTAATCTCTGCCATTGGATTATGAAGTCCTCTGGGGCAGGGACCTCATTTTCTCTGTCTTGTTATTCTCTGGAATGAATATTAATTGCTGAATAAATATTTCTTATATGAATAAATGCTTAATTAAAAGGGGTAGAGATTGAAACATATTACAGGTGGCTTTTTTAAGAGGAGTTAATGGTTTTTTCCATTTATCAAAGTTCCATTGACCTTTATTACCTAGAGTTTTGCCAGTCAGTCTTCTAGTCAACAATATTTATGATGATAATTTGTGTTCATAGTGATTACCCCAGGGCTGTACAACATCTTGAGCTGTCTTCTCAGTCATTTAAGAGAAAATGCTATTGAGATGGTTGTTTCTAGTTAGCAGATTCATTACATATATCATCATGGATTACCCACTTTAAAAGAATTAAAATACAATAAAAAGTTTGATGACATCACACTCAACATTACTTTTCCTTTGATGATCAGTTCATTCAACAAATAATTAGCCCACACTTAATATATACAAGTTAATGGAGTTATTATGCAGGAATATTCTACTCTTGTCAATTTATGTATATTTGAAATGCCTTGTGTATCAACTGTGCCAGTCAATGCTTTATTGTAATTGGCACACAGCATGATATTTAATTAATTTTTTCCATAGACACAAAGCAAAATACAACTCTTTAAAATAGTGTATTTTGTAGAGCAACCACTAAAAGCTTACCTATAAAGCAAAATTCTATAAATCAAATCCAGTTCTTAGAGCAGGTTGGCTGCCTATCTAATTGGTCGCTTTGGGCTCTGATTCTGGACTTTGAGCCATGCTATGTCAGTAGCTCCTCTTGCCGTTCTGCCTTGTCTGCAGTAGGTGCAATACTAGGCATGCAGATTGGGACTGGGTGCTGAAGTTCTCAAGCCTGGCTACAGAGTGGAACATCTGGGGAGTTTTAAAACCACTGATGCCTTGTCCCTGTTGCAGGGATTTTAACTTAATTGGTCTGGGCTGTGGCTCTGTGTCTCTTTAATCGCTCCCCTATTGGACGGGCTTGTCAAGTCTCCCAGGTGACCCTGGCCTGGGGTCCAGGGCCACCTCTTCCCTTATGGTATAACACAGGTGCGGTAGCGGCTTCTGGCTGTTGCTACTCCGTGAGTTTCTCTCCATCCATGTTGGCTTCTCAGCTCTTCCATCATGCCTGTAATCAACTCTCTACAGAACACTCTCTCTGTTGTAAAATCTCAAAGTAGTTCCTCTTTTCCTTGTTCTGGTTCTCATTGGAACTTGACTAAGACAGCTGGCAGTAAAGACAGTGAAAAGCTAATTAAGCACAGACTGCAACCGTGGGCAGCCAACTCTAATCCTGCCGAGGGGGCAGAAGAGGCCCAGGCGAGCGGAGATGCGGGAGTGGGAAGGACACTGGCGTGATACCCATTTCCCATTTCCAGAGGCCATTCATTTAGCAACACAGACACCTTGCAGATATTCTATAACACAAATCTCATGGGAGAATTTCATGAAATGCTCTAATTTCATCATTTTTTGATGATTCAGTGTCCTTGTCATGGGTCACACTTTTATTTGCAAAGTCTATAGGGAAGACACCCATTTTTTTGTGTGGTGCTTGTCTATTGGTATATACGGTTGAAGCTAAAGTCCATAGTAGTAAAGCTGAAGAAACCTAAACATTAATTTCTTTTTAAATTTGTGATACCCTTTTACAAAACCCTGGGGTTAGCTCATGTTTCAAATTTATGTCCAACCATATGGTAGGTTTGGAAAGCCTCATCCCAGTTTAAAAAAAAAAAAAATCAACCTCAAAAAACGCCTGTTCTTCGTCTTACGTAAGTAGAAGGAGGGGCTCTGTTCCGTCTTACTTAACCATCTTGTCCCATTTGAGCTCAACTGATGACAGCCCTGGAAACAAGAGGAAGCAATCCTGGTGATCAAATGAAAGCCACTTGTGTCTTTTGGTTGTAAACATTGACATTCAAGGCTTACTTTCGAAGAAGTTCAAGGCTGATCATATACAGACACAGAGCCTTTTCTTCACACACACACACACACACACACACACACTCACACACACACACTCACACACACTCACCCATAACCCCCAAGCCCCCAGATGATTCTGCAGCAGCCTTCACCCAACTGTGTTTTCTGAATGGCCTTACTGAATTGGACTTTTTTCCTGCTCCTTTATAGACTCCTTGAGAAAGCAGTAAGTAGTGAACAACTACATTTTACATCAAATAATTGTTAGTCAAAACTAGCATTTTTGTTTTCTTTGGGAGATCGTTGCTATAACCTGAGAGACTAAATCCCATTGAACTAGAAATGAATAGTAACAATAAACATTTGTCAAGCCCCATATTTATTTATTTTTTAAAGGTTTTATTTATTTGACAGAGAGAAACACAGCTAGAGAGGGAACACAAGCAGGGGGAGTGAGAGAAGGAAAAGGAGGGAGCCTGATGTGGGGCTTGATCCTGGGACTCTGCGATTATGGCCTGAGCCAAAGGCAGACACTTAATGACTGAGCCCCCTAGGTACCCCAAACCCCATCTTTAAAGGTGTACTACTATCCCCATTTTACAGATGAGAAAACCGAGGCTTACAGAGGTTAGTAGCATGCTAACAGCTCAGAGCAGCAAGGTAGAGCTAGGGTTGCTCCAGAACGTGCATTCTGAATTTATGTCCTTCATGTTTTAAGTGGCTGGATGAACGCAGAGCTTCTCTATGCCTGAGCCAATCAGTCCTGGGAAAATTAGAGACTCAGAAAGACCCAGCAACTAATTTAAGTCATTAGTGACTATTTGAAGTTAGGTTCACATTGGTTTCCTCGAAAAGATAGCCAACTGATTTACAAGAAGAAGAGAGACAATTGCTGGCTAGGGGAGCTGCGGAAAGCCACTAGAAGGAGAGATTGGAAATAGTAGATTTATAAGACAAATTATTTACTAGATTGGCAATAAAAAGTGCATTAAACACCCCAGTCCAAACCACTAGTGGGGGGAAAACCAGCAATTGCGGTTGAATGTGCCCCCACAGTTACACAGGGCCGAGGCCGAGAAGGACCCTGTGCTTGCTTTAACGTTCCTCTGTCATGGTCTGGAGATTCTTAATCTATATTTACCTTTGAATCTGTGTTTTGTGATGATGCTGACGGGTCAGAGCAGTCTGCACATTGGTGAGTAGAGCTGCTCGGGGCTGCAGCCCACACACTTGGAGGGTTGTGGCCCGTTGCAGCCCAGGGACACAGAACGGTTGACCCAGACCTCCCACGCCTGCCGCAGGGCAGTTCAGGCTTTCTGAGGGGATGTCCAGGACAGTACATTGGTCCAGATGTTGTGGTGGCAACAGTGGCAGGGGAAGTGGCAACTGCAACTCTTCAAGTTCAAGAAAACGTCAGAGGAACATTATATACATTTGTATGTGAAGTTAACTTCAGACTCAAATGAAACCGGTTTGTGTCGAGAGCTAAACCTTTTTTTTTCCAAGATTTTATTTATTTATTTGTCAGAGAGAGCACACGAGCAACGGAAGCTGCTGGCAGAGGGAGAAGCAGGCTCCCCACTGAGCAGGGAGCCCGATGTGAGACCGATCCCAGGACTCTGGGCTCATGACCTGAGCTGAAGCAGACGTTTCACTGACTGAGCCACCCAGGTATCCCAAGAGCTAAATCTTTCAGGAAAAAATTATTCTGTGACAATCATCAGTTCCAGATATAATAAAATTTATATTTTGATATCACTTATTAGAAATTTATCCCAATGTAATATCCTCGAATAATCTCAACAATGTTGTTATAGCCTATAAAATACTCTCGAAAGCTCCAGTAATAAATGCATATGCAGAAAGAGCCTTCTCAAAATTAAATATGGTCAAAATCTTTTTTGTAGTCTTGCAAGAGCAACCAATATTGCTTTAAATCAATAGCTACTGGGTGCCTGAGTGGCTCAGTTGGTTGAGCGACAGCCTTCAGCTTAGGTCATGATCCTGGAGTCCCAGGATCAAGTCCTGCATTTGGCTCCCTGCTCCGTGGGAAGTCTGCTTCTCCCTTTGACCTTCTCCCCACTCATGCTCTTTCTCTCTCAAATAGATAAATAAATAAATAAATAAATAAATAAATAAATGAATAAATAAATATATTTTTTTAAAATAAATAAATCAGGGGAGCCTGGGTGGCTCAGTTGGTTGAGCAACTGCCTTCGGCTCAGGTTATGATCCTGGAGACCAGGGATCAAGCCCCACATCGGGCTTCCTGCTTCGGTGGAAGCCTGCTTCTCCCTCTTTCAGTCCCTCTGCTTGTGTTCCTTCTCTAGCTGTGCTTCTCTCTGTCAAAAAATAAATAAAATCTTTAAAATAAATAAATAAATAAATAAATAAATAAATAAATAAATAAATGAACAGCTATTCAAATAAAGTCACTAGAAGTATAGATTTTGATGCTCTAACAAATTTGTAAAAAAGCCAGAAAAATCAAGGTATCACGCTAATAAAATACGATCATTATCACATTATATAAAATGACACCAAAATATTATTTTTCAAATTATGCAAGTTTGTGTTGTTACTCTTCTGCCATTACTCCTCTTGCTCTTTTATAAGTAACAAAAAGTTTTCAAAGGAAAAATTCGTATTTTAGCACCTTTAATAGCACTTGTACCTGCTCTTTTGACAGGGACATTCATTTTCATTTTGCTTCGGGTCCTTTAGGTTAGGTATCCAGCCTTGCTCCTAGACGAAGGAAATGATATGGTAGAAGAAACAAGGAGGATAACGTGCTTTAACCAAGAGTTCAAGTTTCCTCTTTATCCTGATGAAAAATTAGCCCTGATGCAGAGGCAGTGGTTGGTTCAGGGTTGGGGTTGAGGGAGCGTTGATGGGGGCCCCTCTCTTGGGAGGGGTCAGGCTTCCGGTTGCCTAAGCAGCACGTGAGGTGTTGGACAGCATTGCAGACAAAGTCACCCAGAGGAGAATGGATTGCTTTCTTTCCTTACTCACTACTCTTGTAAAAAGCACTGGATATTTTATGTCTATTTTCATTCTCATCTTATTTTTCTGCTCCCCACAATCAGAGCTGGATTCCAAGGAGAGAGGGAGATTGCAGAGCAGTCTGGTGTCTGTGAGCTGGGGCCAGAGAGCTGGATGTGGGCCCAGCTTTGCCTTTTCTCGCAGTGAGACCTTTAGAAATGATTCCAGTCTTTAATTCTTCATTTTCTCGTGCATGGTGGTGAAGATTACAACGACAACTGATGCATTTTAGTGAACTGTTTTGATTCATTGCTTTAGTGTCATCAGAGCAAATTGTCAATGTAGGGAAAATGGCAAATAACATGGTAGGATTATTACAAAAATATTTTGACCGTGTAGATACCCTGGGGGACCTGCAGAGCTCTGTGGACCACACTTTGAGAACCACCATTCCATGGGATCATTTGAAAACACCAATAGTTGGACCTAAGCTCCAGTGTTTAGAGAGGACCCAGGAGCCCGAGAGAGGAAAAACAAGCAAAAAGCTCAGGACAAGCCCTGAAATGAAAGATTAAACTTTGAACTAAAATATAGAAATATATCAGAATAGTCAATTATGCTTTATAAAGGCTTTCTGCATGACTTTTGAACTAAAAATGCAAGCAAATGAATTGGAGAAGAATAGTGGTCACTGTTGAGATCCTTGGTGACCTGGAAATTCAGCTGCAAGTAGTATCTTAAAACACAGAGCAAAAGAACAAGGACGAGATAATCACAAGAGGGAAAAAAATAGATTTTTGGCAGATGTATCTAGAAGAACTAGCATGTGAGTAAAAGAAGATTTAGAAAGGAGAAAAGGAACAGATGGAGAAGAGGCAATAATTAAACTAATGAAAGAAGAAAATGTCCTCGAGATTAAGAAAGTCCTGAATGTGCAGACAGAAACTACTCACAGAGTTCCAAGCAGAAGGGATGAGGGGGAAAATAAAAAGTCACCAAAAGTAGTCTGGAAAATTCATAAACTCCAAGAATGGAGAGAAACCATTACAAATTTCCAGACCGAAATAACTGGCTGCTTAAAGAATCAATGGCATTTGATGTTTCGTCTGCAACACCTCAACTAGAAAATGGAGGGCCATCTCTGCCCAATGCGGGACAGAACTGCCACCTTCCTCACTGAGCGTGTGAGTGACCTTTCAGGACGGAGGAGCTAAAGGCGGGTGTCCTTTGATCCAGAGAGTGTATCACTTGTGCACCCGGGACTCTAGAAGAAAGTACTAGGGGAGGAAATAGCAGGCAAACCTCCACCCCCTACCTATACCAGCACTGATGGTACAAGAGCAGGAGCGGGGAGAGAAGTCACCATCTGCAGAGCATGTGTAACATGATCCAAAGGGACAGCAAGAGACTAGGGTTTTATACTAGCAACCCCAGATAAGAAGTCTTAAAATAGAAAGGAACTATGTAAGGGTAATTTTAAGAATAATCTGGAACTAAAAGTGCTGAACTATTTAAGGGAAATCTAGGAGCTAGGGGTGAAGGAAGAGAAAAGCAGTGAGGCAGAGCATTAGGAAGACTTTATCTTGGGCTGCATGAGGGCAGAGTTGAAATCAGTAGTGAAAACATTTGAGAAGACTGATCCTATTCAATAGACTACCTTGGTGAAGGGGTAATTTATAGCTTTTTTTTTTTAATAAAGAAAATGACAGAAATGCATGTTTTTGTTCTGATCCCCTAGAGAGGGGAAGCAAGCACTGATAAAATGAGAAGTTACAGAAGGACAACAGCATTAACAAAATGAAAAAGACAATGAGAAGAAACTTATGCAAACCAGCAAAAAATAACAAAGGAAAAGGAGGCAACAAAGTAAGCCAAATGGAGAACAGAGAAAGCATAAAATGAAAGGAATAAAAGAAAGGACAAAAAGCACCCTGAGGTCATACAAAGCAAGAGAAATACTCAAAGCAGGAGAAGCCTGAGGGACAAGACAACTATATGAAACATGCTATCCTGAACAGAAAGGAGACATTTGGTAAAAACAAAGAAAATCTCTTTTTTAGTATCAGGAAAAAAAAAAGGAATTCCAGACCACAGCGCACCTGACAAAGCCGTAGACTGGGATTCCAGCCGGGTGTCTGATTGTAACTTTACACAGAAACTCATGGGCTCTTGGAAGTGAGGATATTTTTTTCCCCCTCATTCTTTCAACTCAGCTGTTTTTCCTGCATTCTGCTTCATCATCCTTTGACATGGCAGCCTGGGTTTCCAGGCACGGGGTGGAAGTGCCTGTGGCACTTCCTGAATTCATACTTTCTCTGAGGAACAGATCATTCATTCATTCATTTATTCATCTAAGAAATACTGCCTGCCTACTCTGTGCCCAGTGCTCTACCACATTCAACTATACTTTGAGGATCAGATAAAGCGGATTTTATTCCATCCTCATGGAGCTTAGTAGATATAGGAGAGAAAGACATTACTCTATTATTTATACAAATCACTCTATACTTACAAATGAGGCAAGTGCAAAGGAGAAAAATTTCTGTGTATTGTGAAACTTTCCCTAACTTAGTTTAGGGTGTGTAGGAAGACTTCCTGGGGGAAGTGAGTGACATGAGGCTGAGACCTAAGTGTAGATAAGAGTTCACTAGCCACTGGGGACAGCTGTGGTGAACACCACTACAGAGAAGTCTGGAGATGGGTAAAGGGAGAGAGGTGGAAAGTGGAGCTATTTATCCTAAGCCTGTTGCTAGGGTCTACTATGAGGTGTATTCCAAATGTTTCTATTTATTAAATATAAATCTATTTATTCACTGACTCCTGAAGGGTATGCAGTTTTTTTAAACATCCATGCAATATTTTAAAAAACAGTTGATCATGTACTTGATCACACAGAAAACCTTAATGTCAAGAAGGGAATTTGGAAACCTAAAAACCACTGATGATCTCCTAGGAAAATGTAAACTATGAAATTGAATGAAGAAGTAGAAACCTTGACTACTCTGAGCACCATAGAAGAGACGATAAAAGTGACTAAAAATGTATTATTGAAAAAGTTAACAGGATCTGATGATTTCATAGCTGAGCACTATTTAACTGTAACGGGCAAGCAGTTCTGATGTATTTTAAGACTATAGCAGAGAACAAGTTGTCACTGTCTTTATGAGAGCAATCTTGTTACTATAACCTGGTAAAGATACTGCAAAGAGACTGATGTCATATTAGATTCAAAACATTTTAAATGTGATAGCAGCTACAATAATCCAGCAATGTGTTGACAGACTAAGAAACTATGATCAAGTAGAGTGGATTACAAGAATACAAGGTTACGTAGGTTTCAGAAGATCAAACAATGTAATTCATTACATCGATATTTTAAAGCTGAAAAATAAATGAACATGCTAATAGATGCTGAAAAGACATATTGATAAGTATTCAGCAGATATCCTCAATAATAAGTTTAAGAATATATGTACATGAGGAAACTTTTTAAGTATGATAAAGACTACAAAACATCAGTAAACATTATCCTAATTAGCAAAACACTAAAATGCTTTAATTATCATCAGGGACTAGATTAAGACTGCTTGTTCTTGTTATTATTATTCAACATTGTCTTAGAGTTTCTAGCAAATGTAGTAAGAAAAACAGTACAATAATTTGCATCAACATTAGAAAAGAAAGGATAAATCTTTCTCTTTTTGTTGATAATATTATATTCTTGGAAAACCCAAGAGACAAAGAAAAAAAGCACTTGAATTGGTAAGATAGAGAGATAGAAAAACACATACAATGATGAATAGCAGAAATCACCTAAAGTGAAAATGGGAAAACTTAATTTGTGGTTGCAATAAATTACAAAGCAATACTGTGTAAAGAAAAGTATAAAATTCTAAAAACAAGACTCAGACAAATGGAAAATCATATCTAAGTTCTTAGATATATACTGAGTTCTTAGTTGTATAGACTGAAGGTAATTAAAATGTTAGCTCTCCCCTAACTATCCCCCTTATGATATACACTACAATTCCAATAAGAATTGTAACACTTAAAAATAATACAAAATGTTCTTAAAGTTTATTTGGAAAAAAAGGCCAAGAATAAAATGTGTGTGTGTGTGTGTGTGTGTGTGTGTGTGTGTGTGTGTGAGTACAGATCTTCCACCATAATCAAATAAATAGGGCATTGGTTTTTGAAATAAATAAATATGGTAGAGGAATTGAATGGGAATCTGGATTCCAGAATACATGTCATTTTAATCTAAATAGTGAAGTTGATATTTCAATTCAGTGTGAGAAGGAAGGTGCAGGCTCAATTGGCTATCCTTGTCTGGAAGAAAGTAGAAATGTACATTTTCTTTCTTTTTTTTTTTTTTAAAGATTTTATTTATTTGACAGAGAGAAACACAGCCAGAGGGGGAACACAAGCAGGGGGAGTGAGAGAGGGAGAAGCAGGCTTCCCGCCGAGCAGGGAGCCCGATGTGGGACTCGATCCCTGGTCTCCGGAATCATGACCTGAGCCGAAGGCAGTGGCTTAACCAACTGAGCCACCGAGGCGCCCCTGAAATGTACATTTTCTTTCAGCATTTATATAAATAAATTCCAGATAACTGAAGACTTAAGCCTAAAGAATTAGATATAAAGATAATCAATGAGTAGATAAATGAATCATCTATGTTATAGGAGAAAATCTAGGATCCTCTCCATACAATTTAGGATTTGTGGAGACTGTTCTCACCCAAGACAAGAAACCAACAGCAATAGAAGATTTAAACAGGGTCACCGAGGAATCACAGAGGTAAAAGTACATTTGCATCACAAATGACAGATCACAAAGTTAGTATCTTTAAAATACCAAGAGTCCTCACTAATGGGCAACAGAAATTAAAACTAGGTATGAAATGGATAATTTACTCAAAAGCGGGCATAATGGTCATAAAATGTGGGTATTTAAAATCATCTGTAATCAAAGAAATGTAACCTTCAGGTAACAATGCAATAGCCCTTTATAACCATGTAATTAACAAAAACAGTAGAATGACAATACCCTTACTCTCTCTCTTTTTTTTTTTTAAATTTATTTGACAGAGAGAAACACAGCCAGAGAGGGAACACAGGCAGGGGGAGTGAGAGAGGGAGAAGCAGGCTTCCCGCTGAGCAGGGAGCCCGATGTGGGACTCGATCCCGGGTCTCCGGGATCATGACCTGAGCCGAGTGCCCCAACAATACCCTTATTCTCTTTAGAGGTAAGAATGCAGAAGAAAAGGTACTGCTGTACTTTGCAAATGAAATGTGAATTGTCACAGTCCTTTTGAACTGCAGTATGGCACTATCTTCTAAAAACAAAAATTCACATACACTTTGATCCACCAGTCTCATTCCTGGGAAACTTTTCCAAAGAAATAAAAATACATTACTGTAATAATATAATTTCATAAGAATAGATATATCATGTTTATTACAGCATTTCAGATACAGTTAATATCCTGAAACAAGGTGAATCCCCATAAATAGAGGAATGGTTGAATCGAGCTCTAAAATAAAAAGATTTTAAATGTTGTAAAACATTATGCAGCTTTTAAAAAGAATGCATTGTAGCAAAATCAGGTGATCTGGGTAGGATTTCTCTGAAGTATTATTGAGCACGAAAATCTAGCTCCTGAAATGTTTAATGCTGCATTTCTGTAAATAATACTAATAAACAATGACCAAAGTATGTCATTTGTAAGTATATGTTTGTGAATATGTATATTTGCACAGAACACTTTGTGTGGTTAAGGGAGGAGAGAGGGAGGCAGGGAAGGGAGGGAGGAAGGAATAAATGAGGGAGGGAGGGGCCTGAACTATTTAAAAAGCCAGCATGTTCCCCATTTTATGTTCTATTTGTAAAAACAAATAAAAGACTGCTGGGCTACCAATAGGCAAGCTTTCAGTCACTTTTTCACAAAACCTGACTTTTCTGCCTTATTGTTCCTGTGGCTATTATTCTGTTAGCAATTATGTTGCCCTTGGCACACTGGGGAGAGTTTTTTCTCCTCTCTCCAGCCTATTCAATAAACAGGCACTCTGTTTCTTTTCACTCCACTTGTTGGTTGTGGTTTGTGCCCAGAAAAAGAGGGAACGTAGCACAACCATTTGCCACGCTCCACAGTTTCATGCAGCTGTCAATTGGTGTACTAGCTCCATATTTTAAATATTTTAATTAAACAAAAATAGAAATCTATACAAGTGAACTTCTGAATAGCTACATTTCTCTTAAGTCCTGGAGTTAGAGCGCCTTAGGAAGAGAAGCAGGAATCCATGCCGGTAAAAGGCTTTGCCTAAAAGTTCTTGACTCTGGGAATGCCCACAACACACTAAGAGCAGATCTTCCAGGCCAGCTACTCATTTGGGAAATAAGAAGCAGCTTCAGTGGGGAGCTACTAACTTCCCTAGTCTTCCTCAACTGCAGTACTGCGCTCTTTCCCCTGATTTTCTCCTTGTTGGCTTATTCCTTCTCCAGGGCCATCATCGGCTTGGTTTCCTTTGCTTTTGTCTTATGATCCCTTCGAAGACCTACCGTCTCTCCTTATCCATGGATCACATAGTTAGTTTAAGCCCACTGTTACCTTAACTAACCTTTATAGCAAATGTCCCTCTTCAATGACCTTTGATATAGATCTGAACAGAGCTGGGTACTCTCATGGCTAAGTGGATAGGAAAGATCCAGCCCAAAAGATTCGTTCTTTTCTCTTCCTAAGGAATGCTGTGCTCTCATCTCCTATAAATATTCTCCATCAAACTCCTCTCACACTCCCCCCTTGCCTGTCTCCAGTGTCGCTATGGAGTCTCCTGAGTGGAACTTTTTTTTTTTTTTGGTATTAGAAACAGAAAACAATCCATGTTTCAATTGGAATATTGAAGGTTTCAATTGGAATATTTGAGAACAAACCTTTCATAGCTTGTCCTCCAAAAAACAAAACAGGCTTTAGGAAATTTCAGGATTCTCAGAAACTGCAGTTAATATACCGCTAAGAACTGTTCTATTCCTGTAGAGACAGACAGTTACAGGAAAAGTCATTTTGGGAGCCCAGCCACATTAAATGGCAATGACAAAGAACCCCCTGGTAAAATCTGCCGTTTTGCATGATGCTGTACTTGATCTAAATTCCAGAGATATCCAAATACCAGTAAGAGGACTGGCCACCACAATTTCAATTTGCCTGGCAGGACCCTGAGCACCAATTCTTTGAAAACAGCTGGAGTTTGAGGCTGAGGCTACAAAGGGGACTCCGCAAGGTCTTTGCAGCCCCCAGATGGCCACTCTCGAGGACTCTACCTGAATTGATGGGCTCTTGTTTTTAAGAATGTCGGACCAGGCAAATGTCCCTCATGACTGGAAATAATAATTCTTTTTTTAAAAGACTTTATTTATTTTTTAAAGATTTTATTTACTTATTTGACAGAGAGAGATCACAAGTAGGCAGAGAGGCAGGCAGAGAGAGAGAGGAGGAAGCAGGCTCCCCACTGAGCAGAGAGCCTGATGCGGGTCTCAGTCCCAGGACCCTGAGAGTATGACCTGAGCCGAAGGCAGAGGCTTTAACCCACTGAGCCACCCAGGAGCCCAAGATTTTATGTATTAATTTGAGAGAGAGAGAGCGAGAGAGCGAGCACAAGCAGGGGGAGCAACACGCAGAGGGAGAGGGAGAAGCGGACTCCACACTGAGCAGAGTCCAACTCAAGACTCGATCCCATGTGCTGAGCCAAAGGCAGATGTTCAACTGACTGAGCCACCCGGGTATCCCTGGAAATAGCAATTCTTTAAAGCTGGGTAAGACCTGCTAAGTCATTGCCTGATGATGGGAAGGGTGTTTGCTCGGTGGCTCAGGGAGGCCCCATGTGCCGACGGGAAGCCCCCTGTGAGGCTTTTTCCATTCACTGTTTTCCCCAACCCCTCCTCCCCACATCTACCTGTGCTGCTCTGCTCTGAGGACTAGCACCAGCTTCCGACCCCACATGCACATGATCTCCCTATCCACCTCCCTGGCGTGGGAGTAAAATCCTCCTCAGAGGGGGGCCGGTGAACTTGAGCGGAATTCAGCAAGACAGGGTAATGGGAGGTTCATGGCCTCCGTTGTCTCGGGGAGAGAACTGGACTGGATTCTCTGTTCCCGGGCAGGCCTCAGTGGGCCTCCCCAGTGTTCGTCTCTGAGACTTCCTTTCTTGTGGCTCCAGCACTGACAGCTGCACATCTGGGCAGAACATTCCTTCTGGTTTTATGGACTCAGCTTCTGGTCACTTGGAACTGGGAGCTGTTTTTGTCATTTTAAGGTGATTATCGTTTTCTGCTTGATTCTCCCCACCGAGGTATGCCTCACAAAAGTTTACCCCCTTTCATGCCTAAGTTTGAAGGGTTCCCCAGTAGAGGCCCTTCCCTTCCCCCTAGTGCTCTGGTAGAGACCCTTCCCATCACCCCGGTACTGACCAGTGTCTCCAGCTGGGAAAGAATGCATTGACATTCTTTTCTCCTGTTCTCCGAGTATGAGGGCCCTAGAAGATGTGTTCATTTAACACGTTTCTCTTACTCACTCATGGGGTGGAATCTGAAAAAGAAAAAGAGCATAAATAAAGCAGAAGGCACAGCCTGAGGGGATTTCAGGTGGGGGTCTAGGGAGAAAGTGTAGAAATATGTTCTCTGCCCCACACCCCCTTTAAGAGCAAGAGCGAGTTAGAGTTTGGAATTGTTCTACCTTGTTTGGGCATCATCCCTGTGATCATTCCATTCCTGTGATTATTTAAACCATAGATTTGAAATAATCAACAGCAACAGAGTGATTATAAAAAGGAGAACCAGAACGTGAGTTAATGGGATTCTATCATTTCTCCTGATCACTTGGAAATTCTATTTTTGCTTAAAGTTGAAAACAGTGAACAACATGGAAAGCCGAGTGCCTTCATACCCATGGAGGTGGCTCTCATCCAAAAGATGGGCAATTACAAGTGTTGACAAGCTTGTGGAGAAAGTGGCAGCCTCGTGCATTGTTGTGTGACCACTGTGGAAAATAGTTGGCATTTCCCTTGAAAGTTATATAAATAACAAACCATGCGCTCTAGGAATTCCACATCTAGGTGTCTATCCCAGAGAAATAAAAATCTGCTCTTACACTTCTGTTACTTCTACCACTGTCCATTTGTGAGAAGCAAGTCACCAAATACAGCTCACATTCCAGGAGAGGAGAATTAAGCTCTATGTCTTGAAGGGAAGAGCATCAAATAATTTGTGGTCATATTTTAAAAGCACTCTCCTCACCACACTTTGTTCTACAGTTTTTAGGGGGAGATGTTTATGGTTGGAAAGATGAGGACTCTAAGGAAGGAATCCATTTGCTTTCCTAGTGTCTTCTGTTGACATTACACCACTCACACTGAGCAGAGACCAAGGCTTTCCTTCTGTCTGTTCTGCCTTTTTAAAGTCTTTATTTTATTATTATTGCTTCTTTTTTTACTGCCCTCTACACATTTTGAAAATCTCACTGCATTCTGGGTTTTAGACTCCTGGCCATGGTTCTTGGAGGTTATGCCTATGTGTTGAATCTCCTCTTGGCATTTTGCCTTGTGCCCAGGAAGTAGATATTATTACTGCCAGGACCCCAGGAACACTGAAATCCCCATCATCTCTTACCCATTCCTCCCACCAGGCTCTGGAGGGTCTGTGTGCCCAGGAATAATGGCAGAAGGACTCCAAAGCCATCTTTATTAGCAGCTCTGCAAATGTTCAAGATTGGTAGTAAAGGATAAGGGCTCTCCCTTGCCTTGGAATCTGAATCTTCGCCTGACATGTCCATGCATGTCCCTCTGTGTGTTGGGCTGAGCCTCCCCGCCTGGCTGCACGTTCAGAGGAGAGGGTACACGGGAAGTGTACCGTCTGACAATGAAGGGACCACGCCCATCCAAGCAAGGTGGCTGACCTTGAGGAATCGCAGCAGAATCTGCCCTCCACCAGCTAGGCCTGCAAAGGGCTGAGCAGACATCGCCCAGCTGGAGACGGAGGGGACGCTGTCCTCTCCCAGTGTGTGCCCTTGCCTTATTAAAACTTGGAGGGCTGGCTGCGTAGCCTTGCCGTCTTTCTGTCTCCTTCATTATGGAGATTATTTGCAATTATATTCAAAATGCTGTTCTTCAGAAGGTTTGTTTGGCCTACTCCCACCCTGGCCAGCTGTCGCGAGCACGCTTTGAAGATGCACCCACAGAGTTGTGTCTTTCCACAACATCAGCTTTACTCAGTCTTAAAGCAAGGTGAACATAATTATAAAGCAGGTTCAGGATTTCACTGTGTGTTTAACTTGGTCTCTTACAGGTCACACAACAAGACAGAGAAAGGAATGGGTAGTTAAGGAACCAAAGGTGAAGTCAGTCTGAACCCCGTTGAGGTAAGACCCCGTCTGGTCCGGGTCAGCTCTCTGCACTCCCTGCTTCTCATGTGCAAGCTGTGAAGGATCTCAGTTCTGTTCTGAGATCAATCAGACAGAGCCTTAGGAAGAAGCTGCCTTTTTGAAGTGGTCAGGCTTTGAGGGGCCAGTGTCTGAGGAGACTGTTGACTGTTGAAAGGGATTTGTTCAGACGTGGACCTTTGCAGACCTCCTGTTTCTGTTGGTTATCGGTTTGAATGCGTCATCGGCCGGTGCTGGTCTTTGCTCACTGCCCTTGCTTGACACAGGCCACTGCTTGACGTGAGTGACTCCATCTTGCTCTCTCCACCCCCAGAGCTTCCTGACTTCCACAGCCGACTGTTGACTTCAGCATCCCCATTACACAGGAACCCTCTTTCTCATTAAGGGACGCGGTCGGGCAAAGATTAGATTGCTTGGATTCGAAATTGTTGAGTAATGTCAAGAAAGTCACTTGTCCTTTCTGTACCTCAACTTGCTCTTTTCAAAAGTAGAAATAATCGTATCTGTTTCTTTGAATTGTTGCGAGGACCAGCCCATAAATTCCACATATGTCTGTACATATATGCGAATATGTTTGAAGATTCCTTGACGCACAGCATTAGACTCAGGATGCACGGTTGTTGCAGGCTTCTCATGTCTTCCTTGTCCAATCTCCGCATCACGTCTTCACACTGGAATGTGGGAACAAGAGGAGCGGTTTGTTCTTGAACTCCCAAATCCTTGAACAAAACTCATAAAGTGTTGGTCTGTCTTCTCAGGAAAAAAACCACCCGTCTCATCCTTTTTCGGTTCCATGATGCGACACACCTGCTGTGCATACAATTGTTTAAAATCCCTTCATTTTGGGCGCCTGGGTGGCTCAGTGGGTTAAAGCCTCTGCCCTCGGCTCAGGTCATGATCTCAGGGTCCTGGGATCAAGGCCCGGGTTGGGCTCTCTGCTCAGCAGGGAGCCTGCTTCCTCCTCTCTCTCTGCCTGCCTCTCTGCCTACTTGAGATCTCTCTCTCTGTCAAATAAATAAATAAAATCTTTTTAAAAAATCCCTTCATTTCATGTGAAAGAGTCCTGCTCGATGCCCGATTTGCAATAATTGGTCATCTATTCATCAGGACTATGGGACATGGGGCTGTGTTAAAGATGCCTGTGGGGCCTTATGGGGAAGATTAGGACAGATACAAGCTTCTGCAAAGTAAACCTTGCAGCCAGACCACTTTGCATTTGCTAGAAACGCTGTGTCTCCAGTTTGATGTTTCCATTGAGTCCAGCGATCGCTGATAGGATTCCTGCTTCATACAAATGCTGTTGGTTTTATATTGGGCCCACTACAGGCTGATGGAAAGCTAAGAAGAATTTGCTCTCCTCTGCCACTTGCAAATTGCTTTTGAGTTGAACATTCTTATTTCATGCAGTTTCTAGAATAGGGGCCCTGCTCTAGAATGTGTGCCTTTTGCTTGGCGTCCAGAGGGTGTCTCCAGCAGATCCCAGGGATGGACGGTGTCATTCCAGTGGCTGCCCTTCAGAGCGCATATTTAGTTTCAGATGATTGGATAGTTTGGTTTTTCCAAAATTCTTTGAACCGCCCATCTCCTTGGCAGGCAGCACGTGCTATCTGTGGCTCAAGTAGAATTGACAGTCATGCCTGTTTCCTTTCTATTTTCTCCTTAAGATGAGGAGCAACAGAGAACTTGAAGGATCGTGAGGAAAACCAACGAAGACTCCCCAATTCAGCCGTCTGAATTTTTCATGCAGTGCTCCCTAGTTTGGCATGTCCTTACTTGATGTCATCAACTCTTATCGCGTGGAGCATGTCTGGCCTCCTGTTGCCCTACCCCAGCCCTGGGACAGGCTTTTCCCCTTGGCTGTCAATCTAACATGAGACGTGGGCCATTCCCCTGGGTCTCCCTTGGGCACAAAGTTCCTAACAAGCTGTGCATTGGACTTTAGACAACATGGACACCTTGTACCATCTTTTTCGAGTTCTTCAGAAAATGCCCGAGGGGCTTAGAAACCAAAGGCATTGGGGATTTTCAGAGAATAAAGATCAGGTCTAGACAACTTTTAAGTGGTGGAAGGGGAGAGGGACAAGGTGGTTGGGAAGGGTCAGGTGGGAGGAGGCTGCCCAGAAGAGCTCTTCTGAATTCAGGGTGAGCGCCCCCAAACCCCACGATCCAGGAAGGTGCAGCGCCCCAGCCCGCCCAGGAAGTAGAGACCATGAAGGGGAGCACTGCTCCTGCTATCCCGGCCATCCTGGGGCAAGAAGACCAGGCTGATTTTCAGGCTTAGGCTTTATTTTATTTTCATGTATTTATTTTTAAAGATTATGTATTTGACAGAGGGAAACAAGCTAGAGAGGGAACACAAGCAGGGGGAGTGAGAGAGGGAGAAGCAGGCTTCCCGCTGAGAAGGGAGCCTGATGCGGGGCTCAATGCGAAGTTGATCCCTGGACTCCAGGATCGTGACCTGAACCGAAGGCAGACACCCCTTAGACTTCATTTTATATGGCAGTGTAGTTTCAGCTCTTCCAAACTCCAAAAATAGCACTTGCCAACTTGCTGATGCCTAAAATCCATGTGCCCTCTGATTCCCAATAGAGATAAAAGGTTTAATTATGCAAATCTATGGTGGAGTAGCTCTGTCTGAAACTCATTCATATTAAAATGTCATCAATCAGCTTTGCAGCAGGTGGGATGATGGATGCGGAGGGGGTGCTGAAGGCTGTCTGAAGCAGGGTGGCACTAGAGCCTGCAAGGGAGGGCGGGCACAGGGAAGGGAAGGCCGTGAAGCCCCATTACATGGCTGGCTCTTCCGCAATGCCCATCAGAGCCAACGTGGTGGTGTTTCTTCTGGGATAACCCAGATTTAGGGCACTGAATCAATGAATTTCTGATGAGTGACTATTGTCTAGAGTGCAGAGGATTGAATCCTGCCCTATGAGGGGTAGACAGAACTGGATCTTCTGCGAGGTCAATTGGTAGTCACCCCTTTTGCCAATCAGGGCTAGCCCATCACATTATGAAGACTTAGGGGGCAAGGGTCTTAGAGAGAGGTGGGCTTGGGCTCAGGCTAGCCCTTCCCTGTCCACCTGAGCCAGAGCAGAGGCTCTGCCTGCAGGGGTGAGCAGGGCAGGCTGGAGTTGAAGGCCTCCAAGTTCAGGCTTGGGTCAGTAGGCTGGAAGATGAACCACTTCTAGGCACAGCTTTAATTATACCTTATTTTGAACTTCTCCCCCATATATTGGTTGAATCTTACTCCAGGTGACATCCTGGTCTCAATCAGGTATGCTATGGGGAGGATTTAGGGAGGAACTGGGAGTGGCTCCCTATAGAGGTATCAAAGGGAAAACTGGGTCTCCCCCTCATCCCCTGAAGATCCCCATAGGTCAGTGTGACAAGAGCAGAGAGGAAATGCGCTGACGAGGTCATTGTCAGGGGTGGCTGCTGTGTGGGGTGTGATGAGGATGTCAAAACTGAAGAACGCACCAGAGACCTGGTCTCCAGAACTCCCTGAAGCACACGGGGACCTTTAGGACATGCTAATATCTGGAAGCCAGACCAGCAGGGCACTCGATCATTTAGCCATAAGAAGAGAACATTGCAGTCTGGGACGATGGACTGCTAGCACCCGTGCATCCCTGCTCTCCTTGCTTTCTGACTGGCTTGGAAGACGAAGCCATTGTCCATCAGCAGGTGTGGTTCTCAGCGGATTTGTTTGTCTGGTGTTGCTGTACTTCTTTTTCTTCACAGGAAATAGCTCTCTGCAAATTGATTAATTGATCATTCTCATCACTGTACTGTGAGAAACTCTAGTGGAAGTGGAGAGAAAAACGGGTAGGGTATCAGTTGGAGCAGTTTGCAACCGAGCACTCACTCAGTAGGGTTTTTCCTGACCACCTAATCCATCTCCTACCTCTGTTTTTATTTTTCTCTGTAGAGCTTACCTGGCCAATTATTTATCTTGTTTCTTGGCTCTTTTTCCCACTGGACAGTAGGCACCACAAGGACAGGGATTTTTGTTTTTTTTGTCCACTGATTTTACTGTTTCATTTACTTAAAGCCTAGAACAGTTTCTGGCACATAAAGAGTGCTCTGTACCTATTTATTAAATCAATGAATGAATCAAGCTGTTTTATTTGCTGTAAGCAGATAGTATTTGCTGATTTCAGAAACAGCCATATTTAACTTCTTGGGGAAACGAATGAATTCTCTATTCTTTGTACTCTTGGAGAGGTGAAGGAGTCAAAGCACAAAATGTAAGTTATGTCATTAGCTTTGGAAAGCTTTATACAATGTCCCTGGGTTATGACTTCCATGTCTATGGCTTCTGTCATCCTCATGTCCGGGTTTTATATGCCCTCTTCATTTTAACAATATTTACGGCGTGATGTAGCAGAAAGTCTAAGATCTGGAGTTTTAAGGGGAAGCAAGACCTGGTCCTTGCCCTCAAGAGTTTATCGTCTAGTGGGAGAGTTAGATTTATTGCTAAATAATGAACTTCAATGTGATTCATGCAACAAGAGAAATATGAAAAGAAATAGGTGGATTTGAAGGGGGTAAGGAGAGTCCATGCCCAAATAGGGCTCTGAGGAATAAATAGACATGACCAACAAGATGGAGAGAAGGTCAATGAGAAGTCACAGAGATGTGAGACAGTGATCTGTATCACTGGGCCATTAAGTGTATGATCTGAAGAGGCAGGAATGGCAAAACAGAAGTGACCTAAGGATACAAATTTAGCTCAAGTTTCAGGCCTTGTGTGTCCAGCTGGCTGCTGGAGGCCTCCCACCTGGATGGTTCCCAGTCATTGCCTGCACTACCTGATGAGAGCCCAACCAACCACCCTTTAGAACACGGTTCCCTTCCGGCCCTGCTCTGATATGAAACCGGTTCTTCCTCCTCTTTCTTCCTCTATCAGTTAATGGACTCACCACACACAGTAAGCTCCTTATACCAGTTCTCAGCATCTTCAGATCACGTAGCACCTAGATGAGCTGGAGCTCCCTGTATCTTGGTATTTTGGTTTGAAAGTGTATTCTCTGAGGTTGTCAGATAAATACTAATTTACACAGATAACGACACATGTAATAGGAAATAGGGGAAAGCTACGTGTTCCAGAATGAGAGCAAAGGCAAGTTATCATGGAGTAGTATCAGCTCAGGAAGGCCAGTGGCGTCATCACTTTATTTATTTCTGTCTCTGTAGAAACCAGAGGGTGGGGAGTGTCTTCATACCCTCGTGCCTGCCTATAGGAATACACCAATTCTCTTTTAGCCCCTTTTAAATCTTTGCCGTCAAAACAAATGTGAATTCACTTCTCTGCTTTTTGGCTCAATAGTGTCCCAAACCCCTGCTGCAGCTTAAAAATTCCTGACTTGTGGCCATGTAGATTCATCTTCTGCCCCATTCACTCTTATCCCCTGTACCCTCTGACACTCTGTGTTAGCCCCCTGATGCCTAAGCCCACATTTTCCCTTCAGGTCATAGGTCTTCCCTCTGCTGGTCTGTCACTCTTCCCAAGTCCCTGGGGAGGGGCTCACCACCCCCTCTGGGCTTCATAGTTGCCACAGTAACTTACTACTATTGTATTATATATTCCTCCTCATTACTTGCAGATTGTATTGGCAAACTTGACAACTTTCTAAAACTTATTTGTAATACTCAAGTCAATACTTACTGTTCTTTGCCCGTCATTCTTGAATATGGGCAAAGCAGCACAATATGGGAATCGCTGATGATCACACACACTCCCAGCTGAGATCAAGCAAATGTGACTTCTGCCTTCCTGTTTCAGCCCTCAGATCATAGAGAAGTATCCTATTCATGGTGTGTTTAATACATCCCCCCCATTTTTGGGCTTTTTGTCAGTGATTTTGCTGTTTAAAATGGCCCCCAGGTATAGCGCTGAGTACTGTCTAGTGTTCTTTGGAATATGTCTTACAGAGGAAATACATATGTTATTAGATAAGCTTTGTTTCACCAAGAGTTTTAGTGCTGTTGGCCATGAGTTCAATGTTAAAGAATCAACAGTGCGGTACATCTAGAAAAAGGAAGAGGAAACACATTGATCTGTAAGTGAGGCTACCCTGGAAAGTAATGGAGATGATGCATGACAAAGCTGTGAAAAAGAGGGAAAGTAGCTAAATTTGTGGATTCATGAGATGACGGCCCATTAAAAAAGGGTAATAAAAAAAGGCATTGTGGTGAGGCTGAAAGCCAAAGAAATTAATAGTCATGCTACTCAGGGTCCAGAACATTTTAAGCCTTTCTTGACTGTTGTTCTACTATAAAGAGATACTGTGAATAAATAATTAGTTGTAAGAAATTTGTATTAAGTAAGGCATGTTTAAACAGAAATGGACATAGAACAAGGTTATATATTGACTGGTGTGAGTAGAGGCGCATAGGAACCTAGCCCTCTATTTCTGCTGGGAGCAGTGGCTCAGGACTTGCTAACTGGTGACAAGAAGGGACTGCTGCTTCTTCCTCTTTCTGAGCCACACTGTCTTCTTTGCATCTACACCTCTCTGTCCAGTGTCCCACCCCCATGCAGTGTTCAGTGAACGGGCTCTGTCTGAGCAAACAGTGCAGGAAGTTTTGCTTCAAAGGAACAGCATTACTTGGGATTTTGAGCTTCGTCTGTGCACAGGGAGGATGTGGGTTGGGAGGCATCTGGATGCCCTGTTGGGTGGGATTGTTAGATTGAAAGTCAACATTCAATCTACAAAGGATGTAGTCTGCCTAAGGCATGGCCAACATTGCATGTTGTCAGTTGTTCAAATTTCATGGCTTTATGATGTTACAATATTGCGCCTTCAAGTGCTTATTTCCTAATTCCTCCTGCCAGCGTCCCACACTGAGTTTGCTTTTGTGTTAGTCCATGAGACTCCCCTTCGTTGGCGTCTATTTTATCCCTCTACTTTAACTTCCTGAGAAGACATATAACCAGTTTTTCTGCAGCTAAGTATCGAAAGACAGAAGTAGAACAATGTCATACCTAAGAATTTCTTATTTTAAAAAAACATATGTATATTTTAAATAATTTATTTTATTGTATTTTTCCAGTGTAGCTTGCAATCAATTTGAATTCATATGCTCTAGGGTCTCAGGACCTCTGCAGCCAGTGGCTGCTAGAATGACCACCATGTTCTCTTTTTTTCACATGGAAGAACAAAGAGGGCAATTGAAATTCCCTCTTTGCCTCTGAAAGGCAAAACTTTCAGGTAAAGGGGGGAGGCATGAGGGAAATGTGCAGAGAGAGCAGAATTTGGAACATTTTTCTGGGGGCAGATGGTCTTTTGGGCTGCTGTGGTTTTTGCAGCCTATAGCTGAGAATGCTAGGGAGCTCCTGCTTACTTAATCTGTAGCTAATTTTGTTATCTTTTAGAAGTAAAGCGAGAACAAACAGCATGAAGGCAAGAGGCTTTGAGTCAGATGTGGCTGCTCATCCCTGTCTAGTGGTATAGCCAGAAGTCACCTCCTCAAGTCTCAATTTTTTGTCTACTCAGTGATAATGAAATGTAGCTAGAGTTTACTGAATCTTTGATAAAGATACCATAAATGTGTTTTTATAACTTCCAGACTTAAGAACAATGAAAGGTTAAAAAGAAGTCCTTCCCATCACTTTAATGCCTTAGGCACAAATTCAGGCACCCACACTGTTAGCGAATGTTTGTAACAACATCCTTGTATTTGGGAGAGATACTGAATACAGGTTTTCTACTTACAGGATGAAGCATGAAAATCAACATATATTTTATAGAAAATAGGAAATATTTAATGTATGTAAATTTATTTGCCTTGGCAATTATTTACTTACAATTGATGATTGATACCAACAATTGAGGTAAAAATATACATGAGGTATAAATATAATATTTAAATGCAGTATCATATTTTATTTCCATTGGCAAGATAACAATGAATAAAACACTGTGGTATTTGACAAACAAGCTTGAGGCATCCTTTCCCTCCTTTTTCCTTTTTTTTTAGACGCACTGTGTTATGCAGCAGTGATTAGTACGTACGTAAAAATAGGAAAGTCAGTCGGATAATTTGAAGAGAGGAGGAGTCAGAAACACAATCATAGTTGTTTTAGTATCCTCTTGTTTCCCAGAGTGTGTGGTCTTTAGGCCAGCAGGAGGAACGTCCCCGAGACTTGTTAGAAATGGAGACTCTTACGCCAGACTGCCCGAATGAGTCTACATTTGAACCAGATCTTCAGGTGACTGGTGTGTATGTTAAGTTCAGTGATACGGTACGATTCACCCTTGTGTGTCTATCATATTTTGCAAACACCTAGGATTCCATCTCTGGACTGGTGTTAACCTAGACTAAACTTCATTCATCTCGTCTTTGCACAGGAAAGTAACCCAGCCTATACGGTTAAATCTAAGACGCAGGGCCCAAGTGCATTTGTTTTGCTCACAGAGCACTGCCAAATTGCAAATTATGGGTTGGCTGGCACTTTTTTGTGCAGGCAAGGAAATGAAAAATTCCTGGGTCATAATTCAAATAGTATGATTTCCCTTAGACCATACAGAACTCATATATTGCATTTTTTATTTCTCTCAATAAAAGAAATGCACATTGTGGATAGCAAAAATATTACCCAATAACATAAATGCATACAATACAGCAAAGGGGAAAACACTCATGTAATTTTTTTCCCTCCATACCAGTTGCTAAATTATGATACCAATCTTTCACGGATTACCAAAGTTTCTCCCTGAAATCAAACATAATAACTTATCTTCCTCTCTACGTTGTTGAATTTAAAAAAAAAAACAAAAACACAACTTAAATCCATCAGCAATTGGTTAAGGAGAGTCAATCAGCTTAGTCTATACAATAATAAATAAGGTCAAACACATAGGTAAGCTTGACTGGCTAATGAAGAAATATAAAATTAAGAAACCTTTTTATATTTTCTAAGACTAATTGCAGAGCATAGTTTTGGTCTTACTGTTAGTTTAAAACGCTGTCTTTCAAATTGCAAAATGTGAATGAATTATATCTTAAAAGCATCGTACGTAGCAAAATAAGAATTCCCTGAAAATGCAATGGTCCAGGACTCTCGAATGACCACTGCCTTCCCTTGCCTGGTGTCCAGAGTTCAATTCAGTGCAATACATTGGTAAGAATGTGCCAATTAACTGTGACCGAACAGGCCACTGGTCATATAGAACGACATTTAAGGACAGGATGAAATGTATCTTTGAAAACTTGGTAAAACACAGAGGCTCCCTTTGGCTGTGAATATGCAAAGGCAGCGCTCTTTGGCTCTAACCAGCGGGGAAATAAAATATCTTTCAGTCACGTGCGCTGACCCCAGTGGCCCATGGGCATCTGACATTTCCCTGAAACGCAGCGGGCTGGCTCCACGGGGGCAACTGGTCACCCAGCCTTACCTTTGGTCACAACTCTCTCCCCACTTCTGTGCTTTGAAGAGGAGTATTCTCTACCTGGCTTTAACCAACACTCCATGCTCCTTTTTGAATAACACAAACAAACTGACACACCTGAAGAACCTCTGAATGTTGTTTTCCTTTGGTTAGCTAATCTTTGGTTAGACATCAGGGCAGACTGACAGACTACACATTTTCACAGGTGGGGTGTTAGCAGCAGATTCTACTCCGCTTACAGGACGGTGGGGGGATGGGCCCAGAGCAACTCGGAAAGGACGACGTGAGTGAGGAAGGGACTCACTGAGGCACACACGTTCCTTTTCAAAAGATGCAATTATATATAAAATTGGTATTTTACATATATACAGTAAAGACAGAGATATACACACATATGTACATATGCTATACATACATTTATTTACAGATAAGAATTATGCTTCTTAGAAGCCTTTAAATAGCAAATTAGGCAATGCACAAGGAATAATCCATTTAATTTTAAGTAACATAGATAAATGTTCTGATTTTTAAAAATATTATATTAGTAGGGATGTAGCCATCTCCAGGAAGGCTAGGAAAGTTCTCAGAAATTCTTGCATCTTCAACATTCTGACTTCTCAGTGTTTCCATTTTTAAGCATTAACCGTGTCACTCAGTCTCTCTCTCTCTCTTGCTTTCTCACGAGCACACTCTCTCCCACAAGCGTTTCGGTTCACTTCCTCTTCCCTGAGTTTGATGTCCCACTGGGGAAAACTCAGATTTTAGTTTCTGGACCCTCAGCAAGGAGGGGCTGAAAAGAGTTTCTAATCCTGGCAACTTCCGCTGCACACAGATGTCCAAAGCCTTTGCTGTACCACTCTGGGGAGTGACCTCTGTGGGGATAAAAATCAGGAAGGAAGTGGGAAAGGCTTTTTCCAAATCTCAGCCCTTTATCGTGGTAGACAGGGCTGTCCTGTGCCCTGCTCATACACGTGCTTGCCCACAATTTGGGGCTGACCCCTCGAGGACCCAAGAACCTTATTCTGTCATGAGGTACCTGGAAAATGCCTTTTGGGCCAAGTATTCAGTCGGTCTTTTTAGTGCATTTCCTCAGAGAAGACAGACTGAATTCTGGAGTTCACTGGGGAATATCAGTGTCTACTACCCAGACCAAGAACTTGTTCTGTGTCACAACTGCCCTGATGGGGTTGGATTTCAGTTAGCTTCTTCTCCAGGCGGGGCACCAGGAGGGGCCGCGAAGGGGAGCAGGCATGACAGCAGCACAAGAGAAGGGGACTCGCAGTGACTGAGCAGCCACCATGCATGTGTGTGTGTGAGAAGCACACACAGGTAAGTGGGAAGAGCGCTGAGAAGAAAGAAGAACAGGGCCGCCTGGCTGGCTCAGTCAGTTAAGCGTCTACCTTTGGCTCAGGTCATGATCCCAGGGTTCTGGGATCGAGTCCCATGTTGGGCTCCTTGCTCAGCAGGGAGCCTGCTTCTCCCTCTGCCTGCTGCTCTCCCTGCTTGTGCTCTCTCTCTGACAAATCAATAAAATCTTAAAAAAAAAAAGAGAGAGAAAAAGAGAAAGAAAGAAAGAAGAGCAGAGGGCTGCAGGGGCATGCCAGAGTTTTAGGAAAGATGAGGAAAGGGAAAGGGAAAGCAGAGAGGGGGAGGCATCAGGAATCACTGATGAAAGCAAGCTAGTGGCACAGAAAAAACAAAGTATAGTGAAATAGGAAATCAGGATGACAGAGCCCTGGGGACTCCACCACTCGAACTGAGCCCCCCCCGCCTGATCGTGCCTGCCGTCCTGGGGTTCTGGGGAGTGCACACTTACTTCAGGTCTATCCTGCAGATGTGGGTCAGTCTCGATTTGCCGGAGCCACACGGTTCTATCAAGTACTGAGAATCCATCAGCACGGCCCGTATGCCGCCCAGGAGCCGGGCTTCCTCATGCTCCACAGAGACGGACACCAGGGCACACACGCCTTTGGGCAAGTCAGTCTTCCAGGTCCTGTAGCAGAACAAGCGATGCATCAGAACTAGGGCTGACAGAGAAAAACCTGGACACGGCACTGGACACACCTTCATTTCCGGCCCAAATCCCTGTCCTACTTAGATTAAACTAATGGCTTCCGTAAGGGGGTAAAATTTTTATAGTGCAGTTCAAAGCAAGGCCCTCAGCTTGCTGACCCAGAGGCCAGCGATGGTCTTCGGCTTTCCTATCTGCCTTTGGAACCCCAAACTGAGGCTGCAGAGGTTCCTGGCCATTCCTGAAGACTTGGTATTACAGTTTTAGAATTAGGTCTTGCCCGTTCCATTCACTCAGCCAACATCTACTGGGCACACGAGAAGCCACGGAGGACACAGAGATACACAGCTGAGGAAGAGAAACAGACATACGGAGACCCCAAACACCAAGGAAAGTGCAGTGATGTGGCTCTGCATGCAGTGCTCGGCAATCCTGTGGAAGAGAAGGGGAGGCACACAGGAGAAGGCTTCCTGGAGGAGGCGATGCTCAACTCAGTCTCAAAGGAAAAAAGGAGCTGGTGGCGCTTAGCCTGAAGTGAACTGGACACATGTGGACTGCTAATTGTTTTCAAGTATCTGAGTGGCTCCCGGATGCAATGAGAAAAGCACAGCCGATCTGACCCCTGCAGGCAGAGATGTGACGGCGTGTGTTAACTCAGGAGGGAGAAGACCTGACTCACAAAGTGCACTCTCCAAAAATGAAACAGGTGGTATGAGGAGTAGTAAGCTCCCTGTTACAGGGGCTATTCAAGTAGAGACAGGGCTACCACTTGGGAAAACCCTGTAGATGGAAGTCAGGAACCATGAGAGCATCTGTGTAATGACCATTTCTATCATAGGACAAAGGTTTCATTGATCATGATCCCACGTATTTACCTCACAAACCCTACCCCGAGCTTGGCCACATCATCTGTAACTTCGTCCATCCTGTCCTCCCACACTGGAAAGAGAAACTATTGAACACCCCCCCTTAGAACCTGGGAAGAAGCAAGCCCTACACAAACACCTAGAAACTTCTCCACAGGTGCGATCATTCTCTGCATGTGAGATGATATGATCAGCAGTCAAGACGGGGAGTCGTACAGATTTGTGGGGATAAAATGGAAAAAGCTTCGGTAACTACCACCGGAAGCTGCTGAGGATATAGAGAAGGAGAAAACCCAAGTACAAGTGGCAATCCTGAAGGGACTGCTAGTCCATACAGGAAGCACCA
The DNA here is from genome assembly GCA_004023965.1 of Spilogale gracilis. Classification (NCBI taxonomy): domain Eukaryota; kingdom Metazoa; phylum Chordata; class Mammalia; order Carnivora; family Mephitidae; genus Spilogale; species Spilogale gracilis. Next base: position 208,009 of record PITA01000150.1, on the reverse strand, counting down.
CAGCTCTGCGACTTCCCCACCATCCGTGTCACTTCCTCCCTTCTGGCTTCATGACCACAGGCGTCCCTGATGCAGGAGCCGTGTCGGGTCCATGGTTGATTTTCTCGAGTGCTGAGTTCTTCCGCGTCAGAGCCTCATGACCCATCCACTTTCTCCCTCGAGTTGTGGGTCGACTGTCAATGCTGTGAGACTCTGCCCTAGCCACTATATTTAAAATTTAACCCCTTATCATCCTCTGATCTTACTTATCTCCTCTGCAGAGGATGAGTAACATTATCCCCTTATTATTTAGTGACTCTCCCTCTCTGATAAAATGTAAACCTGGAGAGAGAGCAGGATGGTGGTCTGTTGTATTCACTGCAATATCCCTACAGCCCCCTCACCCCCCCCCCCTTGCGGCTGCAGTGATGGCCTGTAATGAGAAATGGGCCTCTGGGAGTGCGGGGTGGATCGAAGGAGGGAGGCTCCATGCATGGACTCTGGCCCTAGTCTCCTCTAAGGGGAGGGAAGAGGTGCGCCAGGGCATGGCTCCATCCCAGAAGAACTGCTTAGATTTGCTGCTTACAAGAGTGAAGACGTGACGTTTAAATTCCACAAGATGACCAATGTCCCCATAACTGTGGTTAATAAGCCACCCTCTAGACTGTCCACACTCTCTGCCAGGATCCGCAAGTTGCTAAGACAAATGCACATTTTTAAAGGAAAATGACCCTTCAAATTCAGGGTCCCAAGGACCAACTCCAAAGGCCCATGTGAAAAGTAACCTGGAGTTTGCCATCAAAACGATTTTCATAAAGGAACTATTTGAAATATACACTTGGGAATTTCACTAGTGATTCCTTTGATACTACTAATCTATGGGAAGAGATAGTGTTTGTCATCAGTTATCAATAAAAAAGAATATGTTCATGTAGTTATATTGTATTTGCTTTCTTAGTATCCTCAATCCATGTTCTTTTTTTTTTTTTTTAAAGATTTTATTTATTTGACAGAGAGAAACACAGCCAAAGAGGGAACACAAGCAGGGGGAGTGAGAGAGGGAGAAGCAGGCTTCCCGCTGAGGGAGCCCGACGTGGGACTCGATCCCAGGTCTCCAGGATCATGACCTGAGCCGAAGGCAGTGGCTTAACCAACTGAGCCACCCAGGCACCCCCTCAATCCATGTTCTTAAGGATTCAAGTCTGGCTCCCTAGCTTCTGGGCATGGCTGTACGGCGTCATGTGCACATCTCCCCTCTCGGTGCGGCACCCCCTTACAACCCGGAGGCCAAGGGGCCAGAACTCATCCCACAAACCCATCAGAAGCAATGCTTCAACAGCAGACAGAACACTCGCAGGCCTTGTCAGGCCCCGAAATCTGACTGGACATCTGACCTCTGCATAGCTGGATCTTCAGGGTTGTGCGGAGCCTGCCCTATGTGGCAATGCGTTGTGAATATCCGAAGTTACACAGATGGGTTTTGAAGTCACACACACTCCTGCCATGAGAGTTACACAAACCCAAGCTTGCTTTCCCCAGGGAAGAAGGCGAAATCAGGAGACAGGTCAGATTCGATTTGCATAATTTGGCGGGAAGTGCAGCTGGGCCAACGGCAGCTATCCCTGAGACTCAGTTCGGAGGAAATGAACAGTATTTATGGCCTAATAACCCATATGCTCCCTAGTGAAAGGGGCCATAAGAGGGCCTGGCAGAGCCGTAAACTGGGTGAAGGAAGCAGGAAGTCGGGCATAAATAGAGTGAAGCCAGGTTTCACAGAGGGAAATGCGTGCCGGCTTAGTGTTCCCAGTGGAGGCTGAACCTTGGGGGTAAATGCCCTGAAATGCTTAAATATGCAGCTCTTCATCTGCTTTTGGGAAAAAAAAAATGCCTAAAACTCCAGAGTCAGGCTTACCTGAGAACTACGAAGTCTCTGGAAGGGTGGGGCGCCATGCTGTTCAACACGTACTGATAGACTTCTGTTTGCTTGTCCAGGGTTTCCACAACCTTCCACTGCACAAAATCCTCATCCCACAGGTGGCGCTCTCTCAGCACACGGTTCAAGACCACAGAGGGGGGCGCTTCCACCTCCACGGAGGCCTTCCACAGCTTCAGCGGGTGCCCATCCCCCACCTTAGGAAAGACACCATCGAAGGCTGAAGAGCTCAACTAGCCCCAGCCCAAACCTACCATTTTTCACTGGAGAAAGCATCACTGGTGACATAACTGGAGAGGGTGATTCTGCCCACCTTAGGTTTAAAATATTAAGATGTTCATCTTTAGGCTTAGAAGAAAAATAATAGACAACTAGTGACCACCAACCCATACAGTATGTTTGATTTGTAAACAGCCCTCCTCTGAGCGTGGTAGCACGGCGACCAGTATGCAAATAGAAACCAGGCACAGAGAGGCATGCGACTTGTCCAACGTCACACAGCTAAGGGACAGGGATCAGACGGGCAGCCAGCAGCCTAGCTTCACAGTCTACGTGCAGATTCTGTGCATCAGGGACTGCTTGGAAGTCTCCAGAGTGGATCTCTGACCTGTTCATGTGTGTGCCAAGCCCCATGGACAGTGTGGCTATTTTTTATTTTATTTTATTTTATATTTTATATTTTTACTTTATTTTTTAATTTTATATTTTATGTTTTATTTTTATTTTATTATATATAATATAATAAAATATATTATTTTATATTTTATATTATATAATATAATAAAATATATAATAAAAAATATATATATTTTAGACGTTGGTGGGGAGGTGAGTGGCAGAGGGACACAGAGAATCCTAACCAGGCTCCACACCCAGTGCAGAGTCTGACTCAGGCCTCGATCTCACCACCCTGAGATCATGACCTGAGAGTCACACGCTTAACTGACTGAGCCTCCCGGGTGCCCCGGAGTGGCCACTTTTAAAGGAAAACAAATCCCTGCTTGTTACACAGGACTCTCTGCGGGTCATTTTTTCCAACCCCTGAGATTACCTTTTTGAAAGCAAGATCTGTATTGTCGGTGCTGGAGCACGAGATCCAGCCTTTGAACTTCTCCTTGGCTTCTTTCTGGAGGCCCTGGACAACATGTTCCAGGTACGTATGGAAAGTTGCCCCACTCTCCTCCAGCTGGGTCCCCAGTTCCTCCAGAGTTGGTGCGTGGATCTCAGCCTCCATGTATGAGTTGTGGGACTGCGCTACCAGCTCATGCGGGACCTGAACCGACAGATGCATCAAAGAGCGACACGCTGAACTAAAGACATGCTGAGACTCAGTTAGAGAAAGCAAAGTAATTCTGTCAAAAACCACAGTATGGGCATTGGGCCTAGTGCCAGGGGGCAAAGGATGTTTCCCCAAGATCAGCAGCAAGGCCGGGGTGGGGGAGTTTCCTAAAGTCAGGAAAAACAAATACGCTTCTGAGACTACAGTTATTATTCAAAACATTGAATGACTTCCCTTTCAGTCTTTTCGTTTTTCTTTTATTTTACCTTCAATGTATTTTTATTCAGTTTGGCAAAATGTGGGCTCGAAACTTAGAGCACATGTACTTAAGGGAAACATCAAATACAACTTAGAAATAGCTTTACCTTTTTAGCACACATTTCCCATTTCCAAATGCCAATTTTACCACAAAAAGTACGCCAGAAGTCTAGTGGAGTTACTTCTTGAACATCTCTGCGGCTAAACTCATAAGATGTCATGGATTCTTAGTTAACAGGGATTGCTCAATATCACACACATGCAGATGTTGAACCTAATCAAGTCCAAGTTAACACCTGCAGCGGAGTTGGCTGGCTAGCCTTGAACCTCGCCATGGAAGGTAATGTGACCGTTTTCTTGAAAACCATCATTACAGGAACCCCGGGTGTCTAACCAGCAGAGTCTCAATTATTCAGCCAGCTTCGCACATTTCTCAGAGGCAAAGACCAGAGCTGCAGAGTGTACTATTATCGTCATAAAATCAGGAGCAGACACCGCTGAGCTGCAGCGGCAGCCCCTGCTACGGGCGTCTTATCTGGCTCCAAGAGCTAGAGGGAAGGCTGCTGGAATCTCGTGCTCACCTCAAACAGCCGGTCGCATTCTGTGATCATGTGGGCAAGCCCCTGAGTGGCCGCCAGGTTCTCACTGAGGTCCTTTTGATCTGGCTTCCCGGTGGCGTATTTCTTCTGTATGACTCTAATTGAAGGGCAGAGTCACAAGCAGATCCCAAACTCAAGAGCCTTTCGCAACACAGAGCCCATCCCTTTTGTTTTTGCTTCACGCCCGTATGCTGATTCAGATCCCAGACTTTCTCATTTCCAAATAAAAACAGTGACCACACGGCCTTAATACTCAGAGTCTGACTAAGAGTCTAACAGTTCATAATGAAAAACTTTGGGAAAACTACAAGGGCGGGAATAAGTGCTGTGGGAGAAATTCATCCCTGCAGGTGGCGGGACTAGAGCCTTAAGTCCCGCCTTTTTCATTAAAGACTATAAATAGGACTTCTTGTATTTTTTCCTCCTTCCCACGCACATGATACACAGACCATAACATGACTCCTCGGGCTTTCTGGATCGCCATGGGTACCCTTCGAGACTACTGCAATGTATATCTAGCATGTGAATTCGGTCACCTCAAAACATTTTCTGATTATAAACTAAATGCTGACAATTCTCAAAGTTGAAATACAACGCAAGAAGCTTTTTTTTTTTTTTTTTAATCAACCGTGGGAAATACCTAGTTTAGGATTATGGCTGTTGATGAGAAAAACCCACCTGGGGGAGCTTTCCTTCTTCAGCAAATTAAGATGGAAGAGGGAGGGGGCCAGACACACAGCAAGATTCATGGATGTCATCTGGTTCTCTTCCACCAAGGTGACCACGTCCTTGAGAAAGCACAGCAGCGTCTGTAAGACCTCCCTGTTCTCATCGGCCAGGAGCAGGATGGCAGCCTGTACCGCCTGCAGCCGCTGCTCCTTGGGGACATCTGCAGAAAAGTGGGTGCCAGGTCATTAGCAGGGCATCCCCAGAATGAGGCAGCTGGGAGACAGTAAGCGCAACCTTGCTGGTGTGAAGACGCACTCAGGGACATGGCCGTCGTCCCCAATCATGGCGACAGCCACTAACGGCACAAAATCGGTCATTTCTTAGGACCAACAGCTGGTTAGAGGCAGAGCTGGGACTGGGACCTCGGCCATCCAACTCTGAACCACCCGCCTTGACAATGAGATGTTATTTGGCAAGGGATGCCCCCGTTCTGGCCTTTCAGGGTCTTGGAGCAGTCTACCTGCTCAGCTGTTTTCAAACTGGTTTTCTGCTCTGGCTGAAGTTGGTGACAGGCTGGGGCCCTGTCTGCCTGGCTTCCCTCATGCCCACCCTCCCACCAGACAGCTTGGAAAGCACCTCTGGGGATGCCCAGGGCTCTGTGGGGCATTTTTGGACCTGCTGTGTTAGGGGACAACAGCCTTGCCCTTCCCCATCCCTCGTGGAGCAGCCAGCCCTTGATGCCAGTTTGGCACGATGAACCGTGAGTGGTGGGATTGAGCTGGTTGGCCTCTGGAATGACTCCTGGTGGGTCAGCTCCTTGAGGGTCAGCCGGATACATCTTTCTCTTTTTCCTACAAGTCACTCAGGGTTTGGTGCGAGGAGGTGCACCATTGGCTTCGTGTGGTGGCCCAATGGCACGCACTTCATAATCTCTGGGAGGATGGAAATTGAGGTTGTACTTGGGGAAGAGGAACCAGGCTCGCACAGGTTATGGAGAGGGTCTGGCCCCGTCAGGTCATTCCCCTTCAGGGTGGTCCTTGCGGGGTGGTGGTCGGTGCTGGTCATGCCGACCTAGAAGGGCACTGGCCCCAAATACATGCTGTGAACTGACAGGGAAATCATGGCAAATGGGTGCGAGGCACTGCATTTTGCTGCCGCCTGGCTGGGCTTATTACTGATCTTTTAGGTCAGCTTCACTGCCCTTATTCCTCTCATTCAGAAAGACACCATCAGGAGCCTACTTTGGTGACACTGTCTTTCTTAAAATACCATGTTCTAGAGCAGGTCTATGCAGTAGGCTGAGGGCTGGGGTAATGTGCCCATGACGATCCTTGGCTTAAGAGAAGAAAATATCAGGACTTTCAGCGGTGTCTTTGTTTTCTCTCATGTTTTAAAAATATGGATTGGGTATGTTTCGTAACATGCCCAGTATATCACAGCTTATTTCTATTATGAGAAAGAAATAAGTATACATGCTCAGATATTTACTGCTTGTACATGATAAAGACATCTGGCCTGCTGCTCCAGAGGGGCTGTGGTCTGTCTTTCTGCTGGGTCCTACTCCTCCCCGCCACCATACATCCCGGGGCTAGGCACGCTCCTGGACCCAGTCAGCCTGCAAGTCCACATTTCTGGAAAAGCCTGAGTATATTCAATGTTTTGGAATCCATCTTTACCCCACATCATCCATTGTGTGGCAAAAGATAGACCTGGGTTTAGTAGAAAAGAGCCATTTTGTTCAAAATATAGCAGAACCTTGTTCTTTTATTCTTGCTTGTGCTGAAATAGAAGGAGATACTACTAATGATTCCAAGCTTGTCACTGAAATGTTAGAAATTCAGTTGAGCCATTGAACTGCGTTTAAATATGCTGCATTAGCCAAGATGTCTAGTGTGCACCTTGTTTAACTTCAGATGGCCAACCTTCTCTTCCACAACATTTTCAGAGTCATCTTGCTATGGCCACATGTTGTCTCAACTTTCCCTCTACTCACTTCTTCTTCTTTTTTTTTTTTTTTAAGATTTTATTTATTTGACATAAACACAGCCAGAGAGGGAACACAAGCAGCGGGAGTGAGAGAGGGAGAAGCAGGCTTCCCGCTGAGCAGGCAGCACGATGTGGGGCTCGATCCTGGGACTCTGGGATCATGACCTGAGCTGAAGGCACAGGCTTAAGCACTGAACCACCCAGACACTCCTACTCACTTATTCTTTTAACCATCAGAAAGTATCTTCTATCTTCTACTAAAAATGATTGTGAAGGTCAGCTATTAAACGCTAAATTCAGCATTCTTCTTGGATCTGAGCCTCTTGGACCTTTGTCACACTTGACACTCCTGTGGTTCATGCCTCTTTCTCAGCTCTCAGGAGACTATTCTATATCTATGGATCTAAGTGTTGATAATAGCAACCATACTCTTACAGAGATCTGTAAGAGATCATTGTAAGTTGTGGCCATCATATTGTGACCTTGAGGGTATAACCAAGAAAGGCTGACTTCAGCCTTGGCATCACTGAGCTGTGAAATTAACCGACTCTGGAATTACTGAATTCCAGATTTCTTGTCATGTGTGATTATAAAATTTCTTCATTGTTTAAACTATTTGTTGGATTTCTGGTTCTGTCTTTACAGCTGAGAGATTGCAACTGGTAACCCCCTCAACAACACTCAAGGGTTCCTCACTGCTTAACCAATCACGTATAAACTCTTTGCCCTGACATCCAGTGCCCCCCGTTGAGATGGCCTGGTCTAATTTTTCAGTGTCACTGGCACTGCATCATACAGTTACTGTTCACGCAAGCCAGAAGAATACCTTGGAACTTCCCGGACCTTGCCCATGCTATTTGAGTCACTCAATATGTGTTCCTTCCATTTCTCCACTTTCAAGTTCCCCACCAAGTCCTCGACCTCATATCAACCTCCTTGGATTTTCTTTGTTAACCTTACTATGGAATTTCTCCAATCCTGCTGTATGGCAGTTATATACATACATGCCCCATCTCCCTCAGTTGTGAGATCCTCAAGAGCAGGGAGTACATCTTACCCATTCATATCATCTGTAGCGCTCAGCACTGCCCGGTGCATCAGTGGAACTCAGTAAATGTTTGCTCAGCTCAAATAAATGTTGCTTTGATCTGGTTTCTTGTTGGTGAATTTCAGAAAGGGCCAAAGGGATTTATCTCTTAGAAACAATCTGGCTTTAACCTTAGACTAGTGTTGACCCTAACTTGAGAACTGATTGAATGTAAAGAATCATGTATGATTGTTCCAAACCATGACGGAGGCTTAACTGAAAATGCAGCTCCACCTCTTACAGCAACAAAGTCCTGAGCTCTCTGTGTTTGGGTTCACGTGACATGTATCATTACTTTAACTTAACCTACTCACTTTGACAAAATAATATTTATCTAGTGGGTCATCACTGCATCGTGTTTTTACAAGTGGTATTCATTATAATCCCTTCGTATTTGCAATATTCTAGGCTCCTTAAACGCAGCACAGAATTCTCTATAGCAAGGATCTTCTTCAATTTGGATCAATTCCATGTTGTTGATCTCCATTTCAGGCATATTTTCCTGAAAGCTCAAAGTCCACAGGCCAAATTTTGGTTTTCTAAAGGGTTAGATCTTGGGCCACTGAAATAATTTACAATCATAACATTACTGCATCTAGAAAACAGTCTCATGTTCATTTCTAATACCCGCTTTGTAACTACCTTTAGAATGATATGTTTTTAAATCAGAAATTATTTTATTAAATGATTATTTTAATTACAGGGGCTTTGCTGAGAATTTTCAATTTACCATCACTTAAAAAATTCCAAGTGAAAATACGAATGAGTTGAATAAAGCATGAGCTTGATTTGGTTTGTCTACTTTTTGCCAATTAAAATATGCTGCATCAAAATACATTTGCTTTTTATTTCTGGTCATCTTAACACATTTGGCTTTGAAATTCACATATTCCAAGGCAATGCTTATTTTTTAAAAATTAAAGTTTAAAAAAATCTACATACAAAATAAATTCTATTGTGTCCCTTTCTCATTTTAAAGTTACTAAAAGTACAATGAGAGTAGGTGTTAGATCTTATGCAAAACCCTACTGAGAAGGAAAACTTTGATGTCAAAAAGGTATTTTCAAACACATAGCAAATGGCCAGGAGATTTCCACATCAAACTGTGAACAAAGTTTACTTCTGGAAAGAAGCACAGAACGATAACTTTTATATTTCTTTACTGATTCATGTATTACTTGTATAATTAGATCTCAGTCTATAAAATGCTTCTCAAGTGGATGGGTGCCCACGAGAACACTGATCTGCATTCTTTCCACTTACACTGATAGATGTGGAGGAAGGTCTCGCTGAGCTTGTTGGTGAAAAGAGGCTCCGGGAGGTCTCGGAAGAACTGTTTTACCATATCGGCCACGTCATATGCAGACTGGTCCTCGTAGCTGACATTCTCCGGGAAGTTCTCGTTCATCTGACGTAATGCATGGATTCGAGATTTCACGCCCGATTTTCGAAAAAGACCCACCTGAACCAAGTCACAGGGACGTGTTAGTGAGGACACCTTCACCACAGCCATTCTCCTCCTAAGGCAAGCATCTTGGGTGTGACGAAAAGGCAAGGAATCAGGACTGGATGAGAAGCGACTGCATCCACACTAGTAAAATGTAAATTACTAGGTTAGTTACTTTGGGCAGTGGTTGGTCGCTGACTCCCTCTCCTACAAAATGAAGATAAGAGGGGCGCCTGGGTGGCTCAGTTGGTTAAGCCACTGCCTTCGGCTCAGGTCATGATCCCGGAGACCCAGGATCGAGTCCCACATTGGGCTGCCTGCTCGGCGGGAAGCCTGCTTCTCCCTCTCTCACTCCCCCTGCTTGTGTTCCCCCTCTGGCTGTGCTTCTCTCTGTCAAATAAATAAAATCTTAAAAAAAAATGAAGATAAGAATAATAGCCCACCTCACAGGGCTACTGTGGAGACTCAATGAGAAAATACATGTGGCCATGCTTTGTAACCTGTAGTCGTCTTGACTAGATGCTATCCTGTCATTCATTTATCCAACAAGGAGTCATTAAATACCACTCTATTTCAGGCATACTGACAGTTGCTAGGCGTCATCAGTGAGCCAGACCAGACAAAATTCTGTGACCTCTAGTGTTTACCCTTTATTTATTTATTTGACAGAGAGAGACAGCGAGAGAGGGAACACAAGCAGGGGGAGCGGGAGAGGGAGAAGCAGGCTTCCCGCTGAGCAGGTAACTCGATGCGGGGCTTGATCTGGGGACTCCAGGATCATGACCTAAGCTGAAGGCAGACACTTAATGGCTGAGGCACCCAAGCGTCCCTAGTGTTTACACTTAAGTGGGGCTTTGAGAAAGTCTGGTCAATGGAAGGTTCGGTGGATCCCAGGAAAGGCAACCATACCCAGTGCACCACTGTGGAAGAGGTTTAGGGAATCTGCTCCTGAAACATAAAAGTCTTGATTTAAAAGTTTTATTTTTTGTCCTTCTTTGGAATCCTTATAATACTCCCCATGCGTGTTTCTCATCTGATGCTCAGCACTCATTAATCTGCCTGGTTAGTTACTAAATGCATAAGTCATAGCTCTAGTGAGGATTCCTGGGTGGCATTTTTTCAGACTTCAAGACATTGTCTTATGCCTTTTTCATCCCCAAGGCTTAGACTCCCCTCCTTCTTGGCGAGTAAATGGAGCAGTAAGACACTCAGGAGATAACGCCCCTGGCAGGATGAGTGAGGTGGAAAGGAGCCCTGGGAGAACGGAGATTCCTGCAGGGGCCGGCTGGCAGTTTACACTCGAGGCTCTGCACGGTGGACTTGCCTCTACCCAAGAAAGGGCCACATGTCTCTGGACCCCTTGGTTTATGGTGAATTTGCAAGTTGGCTATTTTTTAATGCCTGTAGGGGTTCCAGTTGCCCCAACTTTGCCCTTCATTCAACTGTCAATCTCCTTTTCTCATTCCTCAAAGGCTCACAGGTTGGCCCATTTCCCAAAACCAAGGTCGGAACACTCCGAGTGGTCAGACAGGGAAGAGGCGGCACACCAGCCAGCCATGCCTCCTCCGTCTGTCTGGGGGAAGGCCCCAGGCCCTGTCCACCGCCGTGGCTCCGTGCGCCAGGCTGGCTTCGGCCCCAGTTCAAGTGTCTAAGGAGAGCTCTCTCTCATTGCTATCAATGGAGAACAGTTCTAAATCCTTTAAAGAACAGTGACAGCAAGGGAAGAACTCCAGGCAATTGGAGAATACTCAGAGTTTTGTATATGTTGCTTGAGGGAGCACAGGGGAAAGGATACTTGCTCCTTGCGGCAATCAAACCAGCATCCTTCGTGAGAGTTTTTTGCATCCCCAGGCTTATCACTCTAATTCCACGGATCAGGATATCCAGGCATACTGTCACTTAAAATGTTAATTGCTTTCTTTTTTATTCTGAAAGTTTGGAATGTCTAGAAAAGGCACAACTTTGCCGTACTCAGAGGACTCTTCCAGAATCTAAGGAACATGGACCCTCCCCTGGCACTCACTCCAAACTTTTGCACAGCGCCCGAGAAGAAAGCGTGTGCCATCAGAGGAAAAGTTCAAGACGTCACGTAAATGACTGCTAAAGTGGGATCCAGCCTCGCTGTGTGTACATTCTCGACTCCTCTCGTTCTGGAAGGAGGCCCAGGACATTGCCACAGGGCTGGGCTACACGGGAGTTCTCAGAATCCCAGGGCCCCGAAGGTGAATTCCTAAGTGTGACTCACAGACATTTATTCTCATGTGAGGCGGTGTGATTGATTCCCCTTGAGAATTCCTGTTATTTTCTTAGCAGCAGAGCAATATTGATTGGAATCTAGCAGAAGAATAAAGCAGACAAGTGTTTGTGTGTAAATGGCAGGGCACCATCCCCGACGTCTCGCTGGCTTCGTTTCAGGTGCACGCCGGTGTGCGTGCGCGAACACATCCCGGCACTGTTTTCTTTGCATTGTTCTGTTTCCAAGTTTCTTTCTAGTTTCAGCAAATATTGTTATTTTAATTATTTTCGACATGTCTGCAGCTCTCCAGCTGTGGGCTCTGAGCTGCTTGTTCTAACTTAGATCTCACAGGATGTCCAGAGGGCTGTCAGGTATTTATTTGTTCTGCCTAGGCTTCTGACAATAACTTACCATTCCACCCTTATCTTTCAGGGACGTGGGAAATATCTGTGGGATCTGTGGATTTTTGTTGGAAGCACAGAAGGAAACTTTTTTTCTGAACCTAATAAAGAAAAGGTGGTCTGAACTCAGACCAGATTCCAGATATAGTAGCTAAGGACAGCAGAAGGGAAAGAAGGAAAGAAACCTCAGTCTTCAAAATTGGCCCTGAGCTGATAAGAAAAAGAATGCCAGAAACACCCTACTTCCTGACTTCTTGTCATGTGAGCTCATGAATTTCCTCTTATTGAAGCCACCTTGGGACAGCCCTCTGTTCCTTGCAGTGGAAAACTCCCCAAACACAGTGGGTAGGAGATTCTTCCCATGGTGCAAAGACTCTGAGAAGAGGGAGAAGCCGACCTACATCTTCACCAAACCACTCCGGGTGGTAGCCTGAGTGATTGCTAATAATCATTTCTTCTTAGAAGAGTTTTCAAAGCAGTGATGAAACTGGCACTTATGGCGAAACACTTTTTTTCTAAGTGAAAAACAGAGAGTGGAAGAAACCATTTTAAAACTGTTACTTCTGAGGGCAGTCTTGTCATCACCACGGGTGGGAGGCTGCCCCAGATCCCTCAGCCTCATTACGAGGAAGACCCAAGGGGAACGAAGTGTCTTTCCTTTGCCTCTGGGTGTGTCCCTGCTGGCAGTCACTCAGGACCTTGTGCTTGGTTTAATTCTCCACTGTCATCATTTTGAAATTCTTCCAATAATTTAGGAAGAAAGAATTTACATTTTCATTTCGCACGAGGCCTTGCCAACTCCCTAGCAGGTCCTGAGCTCACGGGCCTCGAAAGCACGGCTCAGACACCCTCTCTGTGAAGGGGACCGCGGTGGTCAGCGAGGCGCTGTTCATTTTAGAAGCATCTTGCACGTGATCACTCATTTTAAGGGTAAAAGGGTGAGTTGGGAGTGTTCCTTTGGTCTTGTTCTCCCTTTCCTCTCTTTTGTCTTCCACCCAAAAGCCCGGCTCTGAAAAAGCAAGGACTTGGGAGTATAATCTGAAAAGGTCCCAAAGCATCACTTATCTCATTGAAGGGAGGTGAGGGGACCGTGAGGAAGAGCCAGCGAGTAGAGGACACTTAGTACTGAGTAGGAAGCGTCTTCCCAGCATAATTGGCCTTCTGAAACTTACTGTTCTATTAGAAGGGAGGTTGGGCATGTGAGCGCTGAATTAGAATTCAAATTTCATCTAAATAATTTTAAATCTCCTATTTGGCATCCCTTTAATACCAATCCTTTCAGTACTTGATGATATTCATTGGGACTTCCATTTCCTCTTCTTCGGAAATGTTTGGCTGATGAAGAAAGGCTGGTTTTATTAAGAAAAAGAAGGTACCGCGTGCGGCGGGTTCTGACTCTGAGCCCGGCAGGCTTGGCCTCTCCCCGCAGTGACTTCATAGCCATCAGGACACAAATCACCTGCGTCTCCATGCACCACTATTTAGGGCAGAAATAAAGCTCAGGCCGCAGAGCAAGGCTCCTCCCACACACGGTTATGTCTGAATACAAATGGCTTATACCTGAAGGCTAAACTTCCTTATTTCAGCTGGGGCCAGCTATGGGGGATGGGGGGGAGAATGGATACACTGTGTTTCATCACATACAAACTGTTCTGCACTTGGGAGTGTAGGAGGCCAACCATTGGCCATGCTTCAGGGCCCTGTGGGGCTGCATTCAACTGTCAGTGATGAATGCTTATGTTGGAAGTGAACGCTCAGCATGAGGAAAAAGCGGCCAGCTCGGCACAGGAAGCCTCCTCCCCTGAGAGCCAGGGCAAAGCCAGGGAGAGTTTGGGATGGTGGTTCAAGGTCAGCGCGGAAAGGAAGGCAGCTCAGGGGCCAGTCAGCGGGGTTTGGAGGAAAGGTGTTCTGCAATGTTCTCGTTTTCTGTGACCTAGGGGCTGAGATCTCAAGATCTTGTGCAGAGCCGGATCTTTTTAGTTCCAAGGAGGTGCTACTGGCAAAGAAAGAACAGTCTAGTGTGATGGGTGCTCCTTCCCTCTTGCTCTTGTCCCCTCTTTCCTTACTGATTCATTCACTTTCATTTGCCCTTGGTCATTCTTAAAGCTCTAGAACCATCTTCTTTTTGAGCTTGGTTTAACTTCTCTGTTATGTTTGTCACGTTTTCCCCTGTTCTCTTATTACCACCACCTTCCTTCTTCACGGGGACCAGAGCCGGGATGTCTGTGTGTTTCCTACACTCTCGGACTTCCCAGGTGCGAAGCCCCGCGGGTGCGGAGTGCTTTACAGGGAAGTAATGGGTTCTGGCGCAAGTCCTTCGGACACCTTGCACGTTCTTACTTCTGGCCGATACAACTGAGGGTTGCTTTATTCATTTTGGTTACAGCTGGAATCCGTATCTATGTCCTACAGAGCTTTTGCCAGCACATGTTTTTCAGTAACACATTCCTCCAGACTAAAAAAAAACCAGGGAGAGGCTTGATGTGGAGACTGAAAGTAAGCCAGTGAGCCAGGACTGAGGAAACTCTGGTGCTCACTGTCCTCTCGATTTGTAGGACCTTCCCTTCAGACAGGAGATCAGACCCAGTAACAGTGGTCTTACTGGCACTACCCATTATTTGGAATCTGCAGGGGTCCCGAGTGGTTTCCGGTCTATACTGAACACTATGTGGTGAGTAGAATAGAGGTATTACAATTCATTTATTTCCACCCAACTTTGTTAAAGAAATTCAAGGTGATTTATAATGATCTATAAAATGTATAGGATACAATCAAAGATTATAGATAAGAAAAATTGAGCAAAAGGAAAATCAAGATAAAAAGAGTAGCTGAAACTGGTAATGAAAATCAATACCAAATTAATGAATTTTGTAATACAAAATTCATACCAAAAATTTACATGAATCTACCACAGGCAAAACATATATTTGGTTCTAATCTTTCTAGTAGCTAATACGGACAGGAAAACATATTTGGTTTTTCTGTTTTGTTTTTTTTTTAAGATTTTATTTATTTATTTGACAGAGAGATAGGAGAGCACAAGCTGGGGGAGCAGCAGGCAGAGGGAGAGGGAGAAGCAGGCTCCCCGCTGAGGAGGAAGCCTGACTCGGGGCTTGATCCCAGGACCCTGGGATCATGACCTGAGCCGAAGGTGAACGCTTAACTAACTGAGCCACCCAGGTGCCCCCAGTTGTTCTTAGTATAAGAAACAGACTAGTTATATATAAAAAAAACCCCACAATGCTTTCAGGTGTTAGGGCTAGAGAAAAACTCTTCCATGATCACATTAAGAACACCACTTCATGTAATAATCAACATTATCGACAAAATCCTGATAGTGTGTTCATCAATGACTTCTCAGGGCCACTTCTCCAAGTGTGCCTCAGTGCTAGAGATGGTATCACCCCAAGTCCACTGGGATGAATTCTAACAGGTGGCAGCAGAGGGTAGTTTTTAAGAATCTGAATTCTGGAGTTGGCCTTTCAAGCAAGTGTTGGCTCCACCACTGCCACCTGGGGGGAACCAGCATCCAAGGTGGAGGCCGCATTAAATGAGACAGCGAATGTAAAACCATCAGGGCAATGCCTAACACATGCTGGGCCCTCAAGAAACAATATCATTATTGAGCTAATGGCATAGATGGACGTCATTTCCTTTACGCATTTCTGAACAAACACTATTTTCTCTTAATGGAGCTTTTGCTGAGAAGCATTGGCTGGCCACACATTATAATGTTTGGAACAAAATATTTTTTGTTCTTGGCAAAAGGCAGAGCCAAAGACTCAAAGAGAATTAGTCAAGAGGAGGGATGAGTCTTAGATACCCTCAGGAAAATAGAGAAGCTTGGAAAAACACGTGTCTGAATAAGAGGGTACCCTTTTTATTCTCCACAAAACACAATGTTGGGGCTGTGCTAACAAAACAACAAAAGTACAGTTGAGGCTGCAAAGTCCTATGCATAAACGTGTGGTTGCAATGCTTTCAGGGCAGCAGAAGAGATCAGAGTGGGCATTTTGCATATATTCACCTAAGACCACCTCTCCAACAAGTTTTCTCAGTAAGATATCCATAGATCATCTACCTATGATTAATGTGTAATTTTGGTAAAAGCTCTAAAATTAAAAAAATAATAATATTTAAGTAAACTAGACTCATTGGCTTGCTCTATTTGGATGTTAATTACAAGTCAATGTTGGGGCATGTGCTAAGTACTATAGTTTTAGAAAAGTGGTCTGTTGCCCCTTCTTTCTGAGAAATAATAGGCAAGCTACTAAGGTCATTTCTCCAAATGAAATAGTCCTCACCACCACAACAGTAATTAACAATAACTACCCCTGCCCTCCTCTACGGCATCTAAAGAAATGGGAGAAATTGTATACCTGTATATTCTCTAGATTAGGAGTGGGAAGGCAAATGGGGCTCACACATTCAATTCAATCAAAAATGGCATCAAGTGAAGAAGTTATTCCTGTTCTGCTCCACTGAAAAATAGTACCTGATTCGTCAAGAGACCATCCTGATTCTAAGTGTGATCTTGGTATTAGGGTAGATACAAGCATCAGTACCAGGGTCTGTGAGCTCAATTCTGTTCACTGAGCCCAAGGCCAAGGGTGAATTAGTAAAAAGTGCAAGTAATTTTAGTTGGCATGGATTATTCAAATGGTATTAAAGAATATGATGCACAAAAGCCACTGGAGAATAGTTGCCTGAAAATACCCCTACTCCTCAAGGTTGCAATTTATCAAGTGGGAACATGGCTTTTTGGGGGGCAGAATGTCTAAGAAATCTAAGAAATGAATGGGTGATAATTTGGAAGAGCAAAGGCTGGGACTAGTAAATTATAGAATGGGGGGCGCTCTGGGTCCAGTCATGGCCACCATTACAGTGGTTCCCAAACAGTCATGGAGACAGAAAATGATCTCTGAATATTTTGTTTGGCTTGAGATTTTAATGTACAAGAGGAAGGGATGGTTGATTTAGCAGATATTGCTTTCATAGTTTACTTGCACATTTTAAAAAGATGTAAACAAATTTATCTTTGGTTTAAGTTTTCCTAGTCATGGTGCCAAAGGAAGGAAAGAAGGGAATAAAAAGAAGAAAAAAGAAAAGAAAGAAAAGGCTCCTGGGTGGCACAGTCAGTTAAAAGCATTGGCTCTTGGTTTTGGCTCAGATCGCAATCTCAGTGTCGTGGGATCAAGCCCCACATCAGGTTCCCACTCAATGGACAGTCTGCTTGAAATTCTCTCTCCTTCTGCTCCTGTCCCCTCTGCTGGTGTTCTCACTCTCTCTCTCAAATCAATCAATCAATTAATCAATCTTAAAAAAACCAAAGGAGATACAAAACCTAGTTGTTTTCTCAAAAAAGGAATAAAACAGGAATGAAAGAATTTTACAAAATCAATGATGGCAGTGGGGCAATAATGAAAAAGGAAATGCGGTGGAAAGCGTAACTCTCAGTTTCTAGGGAATGCATATTTGACAGCATGGGCACACACTATTAGCACACAGACTATTAACATGAATTTTCACTCAGAAAAACAAACAAACAAAACCCAACCAAACAAACCAAAAAAACCCCATGTATTTTCCCTCAGGACAGCATTCAAGTTGCCAGTGAGAAACACCCTCACACAGCATGATGAGGATGTAGCCTGGACAAACTAAATACTGACATATCGAGATCACGGTGCCTTTTATTTTTAGTGAGGCATGCCTTAGGTGACACTGGGGAGATCTGACTTTGTCTGGCGTTCCCTAAATCCAGGCGCATGTTTGGGATTTACAGCCATACCTGATCGAGGCAGTTGCTACGCAGATATCTCAGTGCTTGCTGAATACTTTGAGGCAGGGGCTGTCCGGTTCTCTGGACGTGAACTATGAGAGGAACACCAAAGACAGTCTTGTCTTTGTAATCAGGAACTTTCATCCTCTTCATGAACTTTGGAACTGACCTAGAATTCACAGAAACCAGGTCATGCAAACCTCCTGGGGCAGCCTGTGGGGAGAGGCTGTGAAAGCAAGCAAGAGGGAAGCCAAGCTTTTGTTGGAACAACCAACAGGCGCAGGGGGAATTCAATATCTCCCTCTTAATTAATCACATGACATGGAAGGAATATGGGGGCCCCTTGCCTATGTTAGATCTCTGACTGTTAAATAGCATGATTCACATTAGTGGAATGGATTTATGGCTCTGTTTTCAAGTAAAGGGGACAACTTTTCAATTTAATTGTGATGGACACACCTCTGAAGGGATAAACACTTGTCTCCAATAAGATGAAACAAAACAAATTTAAAAACTATAAGAAGAAGAAATTTTTGGGGGGTTGAGGGGCAAAGGAGGGAAGAGAAGAGGAATCATTTCTCGGCTACATCCTTACTTTACTAGAATCAACTGCCCTTTTTAAAGAAAATTTTAATATACAAGCATATTTTCATTCGACTATGCAATTTATAACTTCCAAAAATACCTTTCTAATGGCACTGTCGATTTCTCTCTATACATAATATAGAACATAGGACAATTTATGACATAGTTTATATTTTTTCAAACCCACCAGCTCATCTAAAACAGGCCCATATTTAGGTTCCAACATCTGCTTTCGTCAGTTCCCTACGACAGAGGTTTCCTGTATAGTCTTGTTTTTATTTGCCACTGAAGTCCAAGCAGGAGTGCATTTGAAGAATTAAATGCCCTTTGAATGAATCAATGCTCTAAGTGAGGAGCCCTGCACTGAGCCAGAAGGTACAAGCGACTGTTTCTTTGCAAACTGCCAGAATTCTTTTCTAGCCAGTTTATTTTTAATGCCTCTGTTCACCATTCATCACCCTTTCCTTGTCTGTTTTTCCTTCTTGGCACCTGACTGCTCTCCCTGGAAACTAACGGACTACAGATAAAGCACTGCTCCCAGCAGGGCTGCACCCCCTTCCCAGCTGCCGCAGCATAGAAGGCAGACAGAGAGGCGGAACTGTCGCCTTATTTTCAGGACATCAGCAGCGAAAGCCACGAGTGGCTTCTTCAGAGGTCCAAATTGCACTACGGAGGCTTTTGCAACTGCGTACTTAGCTCTAGGACAACCGATTCCCTCCTAAGCGAACGCGCTACGCACCACGTCCAGCCGTGTTTATTGGACATGGAGTACTTCTCCATGATGGCCGTGAGGCGAAGCAGCGAGAAGCGCTGGAGCAGGTTCAGCTGGCCGGCCGTCTGGTTGCTGATGTGCGGCGCCGTGGACGGCTGAGGCTGGTGCGAGAGCTGGAAACTATTCCATCGGAGTCGCCTTTACCAGAAAGACCGTCAGAGAAGCCAGTCACCAAGTGGACGCATTATTGGAAAACACAGGATGTTACTGATTTTTAAGTAGCTAATCAACAGAGCTTCTGAGCCAAGAGAAATCGCAAAGCACATGGAACGGAAGACACCAACGCAGAGAGAAACACCAGGCACTGTTGCTTTCATGTCTGATACATCCAGGAAAGGTTTTAATAAGCCCCCTAACACATTTTATGGGTTTATTCCTAAGTTTGTTCCAGAAGTGCTAAAAGCAGCTGAGGCCATGTATATGTGTGTGCTGAGAGAGAGACAGACAGAGAGAACTCGAGATGGAGAGTGAGATCTGGAATGTTCTGGAACTGTAGACCATTTCACACTGCCATCCCGCTGCATTTGAACTCGCCTTCTGTTGACATGGAACCTGAAGGTGGCAGGCACAGAGGAAGGAGCACTGCTGAACAGATGACACATCAGCGAACCCCCAGGGACACCGCGGCCTCAACAAGAGCACAGAAGCAGGTACACTATGGCTGTTTCCACTAATCACGCTCTTCCGGGGCCATGTTTCGAGGGTGCTTCTGCAGAGGTCTTTGTAAAATAGCTTTATGTACGTGGTAATTGGTATTTTAAAGCTAAAATAAACCTGTGAAGTACACATCTTAGGTCTCAGAAATTTCTCACAGGATTAAAAAAAAGTTTAAAAATTTGAGACAGGGACGTCTTAATTAAAACAGCAACATGGTCATGGGAAGCACCCGTGGACAGGCATGGGGCCTCCATTTCCAGCGATTTCCTGAGGGTGCCCAGCATAGTGCTTTGCATATATGCTCACAACATTTTTTTGGGTGAAAGTTAAGATTTAATTAAAGGACAAAGACTCAGAGAAATGAATGCAAGTTAACATGGATTCAATCACCATAACATCTGTAGCAAAGATGTACTTCCGTTCAAATAATTCCTAACCACAGATATCCCTTCAAACAGTGTCAGGCACTTAGTAAGCGCACTATAAATGTTTGTTAGAGACACAGACCATAATTATTATAAAGTTGCTTAAAAATCATTTCAGAGAATCATGCCACCAACCTGTTTGGCCTGGTCAGAGAGGCCCCTACACCCGAGTCCCTCCTCTCTCGGACCCCAGTGGCCTCCGACTCATTGAGAGATGTTCTATCTCTTTCCACATCACTGGGTGTCGTCCGACCTTCGGAGACAGAGTTGCCTTCAAAATCTAAGTTGATCTGGTTAGGAGATGGGAAGGGGCATAAGCCGGGCACTCCAACCAACGCATCATGCGTTTGCAGTTCAGGCAAGACGTTTTTTGACCAGTCATCCACTACCTCTTGGAGCCCATTGACATGGTGCAGAATGTCATCTAAATGAGGGAAGAGGTCATCTTTCTCCAAGTCCAGAAGATCTCCCGTGCTGGCATACAAATGGGAGCCCGGGACGTTGTCGTAGATACTGACTCTGCTTGCTCTGTGGCAGGACGCCATGAGCCTGGGCTCCCTGGCCGCAGCACCCTGCTGCCTGCCCAGGGAGATGCTGCCGGTCCTCCAGTTAACCCCATTGCTACCGTCTGTTGGTGAGAGGCTTTCGATAGAGAGCGCCTTGGGGAACGTTCCTGGTTTGTGATCCTTGGGGATGTGCACCACCAAGTTCTCTTGGGAATGGAACTCATGCGTGTGGTTTTGGTCGCCTGCATCGCACAGGGCTGTCCCGGCCAGCACATCCAGGTCTTCCAAGTACATGCCCCCACGCTTGTTGGCCTCCTGGCATTTACGTTCCTTCAGGCCAGGCGTGCTCACCCCACTGCTGCTGTTTTCCGACTGGCTGCTCTCCCCGCCCCATTTGCTGGCGCTCAGGAGCCCTTTGGTGCAGGCAGTGGGGGGCGAACTCTGGAGATCTCCGTTTGGTATGGGGACGCACTGCATGGCCTTGAAGGCCTCTGGCTCCTGCTGCAGCACAGGCCCGCTGATCACCAAGCCCCCGGTCCGCCCCGGCCCCTTTTGCCTTCCGTGTGCTCCCTTCCCTCTGAGAGTTTCCATGCGTTTCAAAAATGACTTGGCTCTGGCCCTGGTGGGTTTCTCATTCTTTGGGTGGAGGGGGTAGCTGAGAACGTCTTTGGGGGACTGTGGGAGGCCACTGCTGATGAATGTGGCATCCAGCATGACCGGGCTGTCGGGGCAGGACTGGCCCGGGCAGTCGAATGGCTCCCGGCCAGCGCTGTGGCTGCTGCCCGGCTGGCTGCGGCCGTCACTCCCTCCGCTGCTTTCGCTGTGAATGGAGCAGACCTCAGGCTCACTCAGGTCTGTGAGGACGCTTTCACTGCTCGTGGTGTTTCTCATCCTAATGTCTCCCGATGACCCATTTCTGTCTCCTCCGGGAAACAGGGTGTGCAGGTCGTCCACGCGAGACCACCGGCGGCTGGTTCTTTGGAAAGTCCATTTGTTGCTGATGCAGAGATCTTCCTCGTCTGAGTCGTCACCCTGAAAAACATCAAAGATAATGCTCATTTCCAGGTAGCTCAGATGCAATGGGAAACCAGGTAAGCCCAGAAGTGAGGCACTGCTCCCTCCTTTCTTCTCCTTCCTCCCTTCCGCAGGTGCCTTCCGGCCATCCCTCCATGCTGCCACCACATTCCCCTGTCCCGTACACCCTCGTCTACCGTCTACCTCCCTTGTGGCTAGCGGATCTCTTCTCAACCTGCCACGCTTTCTTCCCTTCAATTTTCATCGAGTTTCTGAATCCTTCCTTCCTCTCCAAGAAGTTTTCCTTGACTGATTACAAAGAAGTATAATTACCACCTGACTAGATGTCTAAGTATAAAACACCTGCAGTTTTCTTTTCCAGAAACTTACTCCTGCCATAAAAGGCACTTATTTCTTTCCTGAAACCTCTTCACTGAGCCCCTTATTTCCAGCTTCCCTCTTCTGAACCTGAGCACCAATCTATCTCAAAGCTAACACTCGTTTTACTTTAGTCTCCCAAACCTGATTTGTACCGTGCAGTCCCCTGTACAAATTAACAGTAAAACTACCCACTGAATTCCTCTAAGTAGAAACTTGGGAGGACATCACGAGTTGAGGAGAGTCTAATCCAGCCTGCTGGCTCGGCAGGCATCTCCGGCCGCTGAAGCCCTCAGGCTCTGCCCTGTCTTCCACTCTGTATCTCACACATTTCTTTGACCTGTTTGGGTGCTGCCTGAATATGAATCCCCTGCAAGATACCAGTCTGGTTCCCTGTGGCCAGAAGTGGCCTCGTTTGTCTTTGCAAATCCTTGCAGCGAGGGACAGACTTTGACCTAGCGCAAAAAATAACACTCTCCTTCCAAGATGACTGGATTCATCGGCTTCTTCCCACTCCTCGCCATGCATATTATCCAGACCCAACTCTGCAATGACTTTCAGATCTGTTCCCTCATTCATATCTTCATTCCCATTCCCTTTGTGTAGGCTCTTGGCACCTCGTCTGGGTCTATTACAGTAAAAGCCTGGCTAGAATCCTTGTCGCCAGCGTCTTCCGCATCTAAACGGCTTTCCATAATGCAATCCAAATATCATCATGTAATTTTCCAGCTTCAAAGACTTCAGCTTCCCTTGGCCTTCAGAGAAGTTTTTAGCATGGCATTCAAAGCCTTTTTCAATCTGCCTACCATGTACTGTTCTTGCCTCATTTCAGTTGTGTCTCGTAAGTTCACTGCACTCTGCTCTGCGGCCCACGTTCTTTGAAGCCTTCCCTGACTGTTCCAAGGCAATGACGACTTGCTCCCCTGAGCTTTATATATTTTGTTTAGAACTTTGTTGCAGCATTTATTCTAATGACAACTTAAGCTCATGCCACTCGCCTCCATTGTCAGTCGTTAGAGGGAAGCTCATCAAGAGAAGGGCTAGTATTTCAGGGTCTTATTCATATCTATATCTTTTGTGAAGCACATAGTAACTATTGTCAAGCACATAGCAACTGTTCCATATATTTTGTTGTTGTTGTTATTTGAATCAAGTTTATTTTACTTTGGCATCTGGTTCTAAGACCTGGTTCCAAATTCTGATAGCTCCAGTTAAAGAGCTTAGATGACTGTTTGCAAATTGCTGACTTTCTCCAAAGTAAGTTTCTATCACTCATGAAATGGGACTAAAAACAGGCCCTGCCTCTTGGGTTTGCTGAGGGAGCTAATGAAATAATGCATTTAGTAGGGCCTCACTGAGGAGTATTTGTTTGTTTGTTATTTTCCAGTGTTGGCTCAAATGCTTATCTATTTGTTGCCTATCTAAGAAGATTGCTTACCTATCTTTTTACATATCTCATGCCCACTTGAACTCCCCCTAATTTTTTAATATATTCTAGTCTCAAAGAAAAGTAAGCAGATGCTCAGTCAATAAATATTGGCATCTCCCCATTCTTGTTTATTTCTTGAAAATCTGGATTCATATGAGTTGGACTAAATGACAAATTTGGACATTCATGTATGGTGGAAGAAAGTAAAAAAAAAACGAAAACAAAACAAAACTAAGGTACTAATGAAGAATTCCATAGCTTTGGGATCACACTGGGAAATTAGCTTTGAGTTCAAAAAAAGGTTATATAAAACTTTGGCAAAAGAGTTTAAAAAGATGGTACAAGTGGAAAAAAGGAAAGATTCTAGCATGATGAATCAAAGTTACACTTTCTCTGTAGCATTTTCAATTTCTCTTTCCCTGTGATTGATACAAGACATGCTATTTGAGGGCTATTTATATATTAGGCTCCATAAAAGGGTGAAGCTTGAGTTCACTAGATTTTCATACCACATTTCAGGAAGCTAGTGAAAAGAAGTCGATATTAAGTTATCATTCTGAAAGAGCCCTTTCAGCAAATACTTTTTGAGAAGGCCAGAAAAGGATATACTTCTGAAGAAAAAGTAGGTATTTTAAATAGAAACTATGCTATTTAATGTAGGCTCCAATGAGTTCTCTCTTAAGCTGGCCCAAACTCGGTTACTCATGCTAGCAAACCACATACTAGTTGGATAAGGATTCCTTTATTTTGGTCAAGAAAAGATGCCAACCTGGGCACTGTGACTGGGACTGGAAAGTTTGCCCCTGACTTCTAGACTCTAAGAGCTTATTATGCTGCTTTGAGCAACAGGAAGGTATTTACAATCCAACCAAGTCCAGTGAAACAGTGGTAAACTCCTGGGGAAAAAAGGCCAACAGTTCAGGAAAATTTTGCAGTATTTAGGTCTTTTGAACCAAAACAAACAAATGAAAACCAAAGCATAAAAGAAAAGAAAAGAAAAGAAAAGAAAAGAAAGGAAAGGAAAACAAACAAAACAAAGAAAAAAGAAAAGACACCCATTTTCCTTTTGCACCTTGTGCATATAATTATCATAGTATGTCCCAAGGGTTGTGACATGATTCTGTTTTTCCACCAGTGTAGAATCTTTCAAGCTATTGATAGTGACATACAATAAAAAACTTTCCATCACAGCTTAAGGCACACATATAGTCCAACAAACAAACAAATGCTATAATAATTATCCTTGTTTGTACTCTGATACTTTATAATCTAGTTTAGTCTGTTTCATTTTTTTAAAAGTATTGTTTCTTACCCACCCAGCTGATTTTACAACCCACCAATGGGTCATGATCCACCATATAAAAATCACACTGCACTAGAGTTAGTCTTTTTCCAAAAAAAACCCCAAAAAAACAAAAAACATCAGGCCCATCAGACTATCATGAATAGAGCAGACTCCACAGTAATAATTGCAGAAGTGTACTGATTAAGAGATGTTGAGATTTTATCTGTTCGATAATTTTTTTGAGGCTAAAAACAGTTTGATTATTTAGAAGTGCACAATGGAAATCTCTAGAAGTCAGATATATTTATGAGAAAAAGACATAACAGATAAACTTTAATCTCCCATCTAAATGGTTTAGTAGACCATGGTCTGGATTCTATCAAAAGAAACAATAAGAGGTTCTCATGATACTGCTGTGGCCAAGATGGCTAACTGTGTTTGATGTTACAAAGAGTTTTGTTGGTAACTGGTTGAGTAGCTCACATCAAAGAGTGTGATCAAAAGGCTGAATACAACTGAGGAAGAGAGCTCTGAAGGATGCCTCAAAGTTATGTCCATTTTAAGACTAATTTGAATGAGCCAGGAGAATTCACATTTTTAAAGTATGAATATAGCACAAGGTAATTCACTAAGTGATTCTGAACAAGGTACCATTTTTGGGAGTCAATTTCCTCAGCTGTAAATCAAAATGATAATAATATACACCTAGCATGATTTGCCCACACAATCAAAAGAGATTATATGTAAAAATGCCACACAAGCCTTAAAGAGCAATATAAAGCTAATTACCATTGTTAGAGACTGGTAATATTGAGATGTATAAAGATCTTAACAGAATTGAAGGATGGCCTGTTAATAAGATGAAATTTCGTCAAGTAAAATTAACTTCAAAAATCAACTATAGAATGTGCATGATAGAACAGATTTAGTGTAATAGCAGTTCCTATTAATAGCTTTCAGAGTTGTAGAAGATTTCAGCTTAATGTGAGTTCACCATGTAATGTGGTTAACAGACTGAGACACCAACTTGAGGATACCTGACCGGAAGCATGGATCTCAAGACTCTGAAGGCTGGAGCCCTACTGTGTTGTGCGCTGGTCACGTACATCAAGAACATTCTAAGAGGCACATGGAAAGGGCTGTATCTCTAGAGAACAGTAATCAGGATGACCAAGGATCTAGGAACCACAATTCCTGTGAACGATGACTGAAAGAACTAAGAGTTTGGTTTAGAAATGAGAAATTCTAGAGCAGTGCTATACAAAGTGTGGCCAAGGGTGTGCCAGTCCCCAGACTTGGCAATCTTCAAAGAGGTAAGGACATATTTTATTCAAAATACAGCTTCACTTACTTCATTTTGAATAGAAGGTAAAAAGGAATACCTAAAGCTTTTAAAAATTACTTTAAAACCTCTTCTGTAATATACGCAGTCTCTGTGAGACTGGTTTCTTTATGATGACTAGCATTGAAACAAAAAACCCCACCATTTTAGATACTCATTCTTCCCTGCAAGTCTAGTGTTGTGGGCAATCCAGCCTGAATTAGGGAACAAACAGGAAACTTGCTGTCATGAATACTCATAGTCCTAGCATTTGATCAAAGTGCGTGAATAGACATTTAATATGGGAAACTGCTATTTCAAAGTAAACTTTTTATTTGGTTACAACTGCTGAACAACAAAAAGGTTATGAGTATAATCATGATTCTTTATGCTAATTGCCTATATATACACTTCCAGTAAAATTGTGAACAATTTTTGTAACTCTTTTCTATTTCCCATTACATTTGGTTTGATTGTATTATCGGAATGCAATGTCTGTGTTTGTTGAGTCTAATAATACAACAATGAAGATTCTATTTTCTGTAACTTTTTTCATTTCGTATTTCTAATAATTCATTTATACTAATTTTACAGAAGTATCTTGGTCAGTGGCAGACTGGAAATTAAAAATAAAACAAACAGTACCCTAAGTCACTCAGTGTAGACAGTTTGAGAAACTTTGGTCTAGACTGAGCAGAGGGGTCAGAAAAGTTTCTGTAAAGGGTCACATATTATAGGTTTCTGGGGCATGTAGTTTCTGTCACACCTATTCAACTCTGCTGGTACAGCCAGAAGAACGAGTGGGCTTTGTTCTAATATGACTTTCACTTTTTTTTTACAAATACAGGAACAGTGGTTTGCCGACCCCCCCATCTAGAGGCTACAGCTGAAGCGTTGCCATAGGAAATCAAAATCTGCATTTTAGTGCTTCTTCAGAGGAAAGAGCTAGAATCCAATTGACAAGTTTATATCAAATCAGCTTTTGCTAATTATTTGGAAGACGTCTAGTAATTAGAAATAAAATAAATTGCCTTACAATGCAGTGACCTCATCATGCCTGGATGTTTACCAGCTGAGGTTGAGTGACCGAGGAGCGATGCTCTCAGAAGGAAATCCTGTAATGGACGAGAGGCTGGAGGAGATGCCGGAACATCCCTTCCAACTCAAAGACCCTACGGTTCCAGGATATTCCCATGCAATTATCTTTAATTCAAGACTGTAATACTCTCCAGCTCAGTGAATGCTGGAGTAAGATGTAATTTTTCTGTCATCTGACCGCGCTCTTTGGAGCTGTAGAGAGGTGTCTAATCTGGTGAGAGAAAAGGGGGCTTGTGTGAAAGGCAGAGTGGGTGGAATGGAACGGAGACCAGGCCCCTGGGCAGCAGCTGCAACTCCTTTGAAATGCTGACGGGCATCCAGGCCAGGAGAGGCTGGCTGCAAGGTGGCAATTAGTCATGGTTTCTGTGTCACTTTCCACCTTTGCTCATGATTTCAGAGAGCTTTATTAAAACTATAACTTTAACCAGAACCTTTTGAAGCCACTCTTTCTCTCTTGGGGAATCTTCGGGAAGAGTCTCGCATGCGTACGTGTCCTTCTCTTTCCTCATTTAACAGTTAGTCTTATTGGAGTCTTCGGCCTCTGACTTTGACTTTGAAGAGAAGTCATACCACATAAACACTCAGCATAAGTGGAGGATTTTAAAGTCATCACGAAGCAACGGTGAATTGTGTAGCTAATAATGGACAGGAACACTTTTCTGAGAACAAGTAGGTCTACCTGTGTTTTGGAGTTTTTAATTTAGATGGAGGGCCGCTATTTGGCTTTTTCTAAAAAATGAGAACATTCTTAGTTGAGATTATAAATTCCTCAGAGACAAATGCCAACCAGACACTGCAAAAGAATTTTTTTTCCTGATGGAATTTAGCCATATCTTTACACTAGAAACAGGAGCCCGCACAAGTCCACAGCTGCAAGAGGCAGCTAATCCACAGTTACACAGAAATTTAGAAGGATGTCTTCCATTAGAATTAACTGGAGTTGAGTGGCTGCGTCCACCTGTTCAGAAGCTGGAATGTACTACTTGCAGCGCTGTGGGGGGAGGGGTGGAGGGGGTGTCAGTTGTTGGAATGCCTCTTGGCTGGGTTTTAGTAGGTCTTTCAGTGAGGTGTGTGGCCAAGATTGAGAATGCTCTTCTCTACCTGACTCTCCCAGAGACAGGGAAGGTTACCTTGAATCTCTGAAGAACCGCTTTTCTCTTGTGCAAAGAAAAAAATCTTGTGGTACTATCTTGAGGGGCGGAGGCAGGTGTGACTTCATTTTTCTTGGGGTTTTACAAATAGCATTTGATGCACAACAAAAGTGCATGCCTAACTAAGTATGAAGGAGTCTTCACCCTCTTCATCTATTTGCAGACTTGTTTTGCTCTCTAGGGTGAACCCACCAAACTTCAGAATTAAAAAAAAAAAAAATCAAATGAGAAGGAAATGCAAAGCAGAGTGATGAGATTCACTGTGAGAGATCCAGAAAGACATGTCCATGAAGACATTAAATAAATTGTTGCCTTCTGTACAGACGGCAAGACACATCTCTCTTCTAAGAACAACAAGAAAAACATATAACCATGTGTATTACTAGGGAAACTCTGGCCAGGCCACCCTTCAGGAGCTCACTTAGACTCCACTACATTTCTAAATTCCTTGAAAGGCGAGGAGGGGCAGTTTGGTGCCCAAATATCTGGGGTCAAACCCTGCCTATTTCTGCTAACTTCGAGCAAGTTACTACCTCTGTGTCTTACCACGGAGTCCGTGATGGGGAACAGAGTCTGACGTACGCTCCGTGTGAGTGTCTGCTGCCCATAAACGTGGCAGAGCCAGCACACGCAGTCCCCGCCGAGGCCCCGACGGGAGAAAGAAGGACTGCGGCTCTGGACAGTTAGGCAATTTGGACATGACCTTCTGCAGAATTACGCATGTCTGGGCCTCTGCAGATGAGAGCTGAGGATTATGTTTTTATTCCTGGGTTGCCTAAAATGGAGACGTGCCTAGAGGAAATGCTGCTGGTCTTTTTTTTTTTTTTTTCTTCCATAGAAACTAATTCTGGGATGACTGCAGTGACACAGGGTGCTTTCCTCAAGTTTCACTTTCTATACTTGAATCATTTGGCCTATTCCTAGCTTGTATTTATTTTTTGTGATTTTTTTGTTTCAGTAAAACAAAGGATAAGCCTGCGACTTGTGAAAGTGGCAGAGGACAGGAATGCATGTCCCCACACAGGGTCTCTGGCATAATTACTTCGATCACAGTCCCAGATGTGGGTCATTACTGGAGACCACATGTTGAAATTATTTAGTTGAAAATTCAGGCTATGTCTTCTCAATTTACAATGTGAAAAGCAATATTTAATTCGGGTGCATGCATTCGTGAGGCCTCTAGCTAAGCAGGGGCTGTCTGGGCGTGTGCCACTACATCCAACATCAGGAATAAATTAAGAATGTCAGAGACTGAAGTGACCAATTTACAGAGGAGCTTTTGTGAACGTAACACATAGAGAGCTCAACCAATGGCATTTGGGCCCATCTCACATCTCACAGCTTCTGAAAAGCTGGTGATTGGGTGAGAATCCCATCACTCCACTTGGCTGAAGACAAATCATGTCATTAGTTTGTTTTCTGTAACACACTGTAGCTACAGATCTGGATAGGAAGCTGTACAGACCAGCCCCGCTTCAGCCCGACAGGCGCGGCTGTGTCAGTTTCAATAAGAACCATGTGTTACAACCAAAACAACATCTGACCCCTCATGCTTCAAATAGTATGTATGCGTCTCAAGGGGTCTATTCAGCCAGGCAGCTGTTGGGACGTTTATTCCCACATTTTTAATTTGTCTTCATCCTAGACAAATTGCTCATATTTTAATATTTCTCTGGATATTGTTTTTCACAGTCTTACCTCATTAGCTTAAATCTTTTGGTTTCTAACTCAAACCCCGAATTGTTTTTAAGGTGAAGTCAACCAAAATTCATTTTCTTTCTTTTTTTTCCCCCCCTCTGGGTGCTATTTTAGAACAGAAATTCAAGTTAAGGTTATTTTTAAAGATTCGGTTACTCAGGAGTGACTTAAAATCCATTGGATTTAATGATTTCTCTGTATAGACCAGGATAAAGAGAGCACTTTCTTTTGACTCAAAGATGTTTTCTCTGCTTCCTCAAAATATACTGAGGCTTGACTTGTTACATACTGGAGATGTGAAATGAAAAAAAGTATTAACGATCTTAATTCTGAATTTCCTAAGAGGATAAATTCAGTGAGAGAGAGGTCTTTCAGCATGGTGGTGGCTATGAGGAGTCTGGGTTTTGGAATGAGGCAAGCCTGAGTTTGAAAGCTGGCTTTGCACTAGCTGAAAGATCATGAACAAATGACGACCTGTTCAAGTTTTACTTTCCTTCCCTAGGAAACAGAAGATCCCTACCTCAGTGGATTAAATGAGATCACATATGGTCAGTACATAACATAGCTTGTAGAAAACAGTAAGAGCTCAATAAAGGTCAGCTTTATTACAGAAGTAAAATCTCCAGTCTCGTTCATACAGATGGACTAGCACATGTGAGTCCTGGAACAGGGAGGGAGCATAATGACTCTTAAAATTGAATGAAATTCCTTGTGACGTGGGCAGGAAGGGCAAGGAGGAGGCAGGCTCAGCATCTTGTTGCCACAATTCTGCCACCCCCTCAACCATTATGAAATGATCCTGCCTGAGATGAGCACATCTTCAAGTATACTTGGAAATGAAATACCATTGAAAAGGATGAAACAGAAGACATTTGGCACAGACCCAGGGGTTCTTCTCTGCATTCCCCTAATGTACAAATCACTGTGGACTATTTGATTCTGACATGGAGTGGATATTTACAACTAAAGAGACTTCTAAAAATGACCATAAAGAAGATATGTTGTATCTTTATGCAAACCCTCTGATCAAAAATACAGCAAAATGAAATGGTGAAATGAATAGATCTTGGCCTGGGTTTTCAGTGGAATTATTTATGATGGTTATGATAAGAAGAGATATTTGGAGAACAAACATAGAATGTCAGGCATTTCAGAATTTCACCGGAGTTTACGCTGTCTTTAATAAAGCCACGATCTTAGCAAGGTGGAGACACCTACCTTTTTCCTTTGGAAGTTCACATCAAGTTTCATTGAGGCACACTTGTTCAATGTATTTAGTCGTCTAAAAAGAAAGAAAAATGTGATGACTGCTGCCACTAATAAAAATTTTTCTTTTCAGTTTGATTAACTCTCATTTATTGCCAATAAAGTCAAAAGTGCAGAAACAAGAAGTTCTGTCCCAAGAAAGTATTGCACCCCTTTCAGATGTGCTACAGAACTGCTTACGTTGGTTCTCCAGCCCCAAGACTTGAGAGGACTCTGCCCTGGAGCCTACCAATCCCTGCCCATTCCCTAATCTAAACCCAGTCTTTTCCTGGTTTCCCTTTCCACCACGGTCAGAACTCATAAACAGTACTTTTAATCCTACTCTCATCAGCCCCTCCATTCATTTGCCACCTCAGCCATGCTAGTCCCCAAATTCAGATCAACTCAACCATATGTCCTCTCCTCTGCTCTTGGGTTGTTGGGTACAAATGGAAAAATAAGTCAGTGCTGAATTATACATGCTATAGATGAAACTGTGTCCTCACCAAAACTCATATGTTGCAACCTAACCCCATGTGACTATAGGTGGAGTAAGAAGTAATTGAGGTTACATGAGGTCACAGGAAAGAGCCCTGATCCAACAGAATTGGTTCCTTATAACGGGAGACACCAGAGGACTTGCTCTCTCTCTCCATCTGCCATGTGAGAACACAGTGAGAAGGTGGCTGTCTGCGAGTCAGAAAGAGAGTGCCTACCAAGAACTAAGCCCCGCTGGGACCTTGATCTTGGACTTTCCAGCTTCCAGAACTGCGAGAAAATAAATGTCTGTTGTTTAAGACACCTGGTCTGTGGTATTTGGTTATGGAAGCCCGTTCTGACGAATAAATACATTTTGATTTTCAGCCTCAGCTGGGCTCCGAAAATTGCTACCCAGCATTCCTTTCATTTTTTTCTCTGGTTGGCTCCCAATTTCAGATTGTGAAAAATATCCCAGTCCCACAATAGAGGACTTAGCCGCTGCTGCCAATAAGAAAGCAGAGCTGAGTATAAGCTACTGGATAGGAATTCTTGTATTTTTTAATTAATCCTTTCCTTCACCACACACACACACACACAAAGG
This sequence comes from Spilogale gracilis, assembly GCA_004023965.1. Taxonomy (NCBI): domain Eukaryota; kingdom Metazoa; phylum Chordata; class Mammalia; order Carnivora; family Mephitidae; genus Spilogale; species Spilogale gracilis. The sequence continues at coordinate 175,708 of PITA01000150.1, read as the reverse complement.
ATGTTTCTATTCTTTTTCAAAACTAACCCTTTATTTAACCTTGTTTTTATTTCAACACCCACCACTTCATCTGGGACCATGATAACTCATTCATTCCCTCCCATCAGCAGATTCTCTCTACTGCTTTCTTCTCTTTCAGCCTATCCCTATCTAGAACAAACTGACTAACCAACGTTAGCCACCTAAATAACCATGATCATGCTATTAATTTTCTCTTCAACCCTAAGTTTTTCATCGAGCAACCATACTACCTACCCTAATATTCCCTTCCTTATGCTACTCAGTTTGCTGAGAATAGTCTCAATTTTCATTCATTCACTCTTTAATCCATTACAATCCAATTTCATGAAATGCTCTTTGTAAATGCCTTGACTGTTCTCTTTTATCTGATTACATTTTAAACATAATACAGACTGAACACATAAGGCTTAAAGAGTCAGACATTATGTTCCTGACCTTTTCCATTTACCCTTATTTGGAGGCAATTCTTTCGCCTATTTCTTTTGTTGGTGTTGATGCTGTTACTTAATTTTTCCATTCAAATCATTATTTATAGACTTTGTTCTATGAATGGTGAAGATTTATTTTTTACTACCCATTCCTCACTTTCCCCACAGACATTCATATCCTTTATATCTTATAATTAAAGTTATGTCATAATTTCATAATTTTGACAAATCAATATTCAGTGTTTATTAGATTTATTATTGACCATGTAAACGTTTTTCACATGTGTATCATACTCTGATTACTTTGTCTTCCATTCTCAACTTTTCATTGTGGCAGGAGTCCAGTTTGTTTCCTTAGTTTTCAAAGTATTTATTCATAAGCTCAAACTCAAACACTTCTTCACCTACCTAACTCCCTAAGTGCATTAATCTATTAATACCTATTAATCTAATTTTTTGGTAATGTCTCTCTCAGAGCCTTCTGACCTGTTCTAGCTGTGGTTTGCTGCCCTTAATTCTATTCTATTCTATTCTATTCTATTCTATTCTATTCTATTCTATTCTATTCTATTATCATGGACTGATCGGATTTCTCAGCACTCAGATTCACAGATTTTCCTGGAGTACATTTTCTAATATTCTGGAGCCGAATTACAAAAGAGGCCCAAGAATCTCAATATTTGGAATGTAGGTTCCAAGTTGAGTGTCCCACCTTCAACTATGCCCGGTGTCCCCCAACCTAGGGAACTTGTGTTTTAGCCTCTCCACAGAATAAACTTCTAGTCTTATGCTGATGGTGGGGAAGAAAGTCTCCTAGATATAAACTGGGGGAGTAAATTGAGGGCTATAGCTACTTTTTTTTTTTAAGATTTTATTGATTTATATAATTGAGAGAAACACAGCTAGAGAGGAAACACAAGCAGGGAAAGTAGGAGAGGGAGAATCAGGCCTCCTGCCAAGCAGGAAACCCAAAGTGGGCTTGAACCCGGGACTCCATGATCATGACCTGAGCTGAAGGCAGACGCTTAATGACTGAGCCACCCAGGTGCCCTTGCTCTAGCTACTTTAAAATAGATTATCAAACAACCTTCTTCTTTTTGACCCACCTTAAACATCATTCCCTATTTTGGAGCTTTTTAGGATTATTGTGGCACAGACTGAGTTAGCTTATGACTCACTTCACTGACCACTTAGCTTTCATTTCTTGGGCTTGCCAAGTTCTCTACTACATTATTTCTGTTTTTCTGCTTTGAAAAGTTTGTAGTTGTGTCTCTTTCCTTTGCTTTTATCAAGGCAGGTCTCTCTAAATCAGTGGGAATTTAGAAGGCAAGAAAATACAGATGTTCAATCTCCCATCTTTGACTGATGACTTTTTTTGGGTATTCTGGCTATGTACTGGCTTTACATTTTCAGCTCAATGAGTTTTGACAATTTTAACTACCCTCAAACAAAGTAAAGAACATTTTTTCCCATCACGAAGTTCTCTTGTGCTCAGTTACCATCAATTCACCTCACATCACCCCCAGGGACATCCTCTTTCTGAATTCTGTCTCCTATAGACTAATTTTGCCAATTCTTGGTTATCATAAAAATGGAATGACATGGTATGTATTTTCATGTGTCTGGCTTTTTTTATAGTCAACACAATGTTTTTGAGATTGATCCATTTTGTTGAGTATTGCAGTAATCATTCCTTGTAGTGCTGAGCAGTTTTCCATGGTATGAAGATAAACAACAGGTTTTCTGCATACTCTTTTGCTGATGGACATTTAGGCTATTTCCAGTTTTGACCAATGACTTTTTGTTCATCAAATTCCATGTCTTCTTTTTAGCAAAGGCCTATGTGTAGCAATGGTCACTAATTACCGCTCTCCATTCCTTGAAACTCTTCTCTTCGGAATTCAAGATCATAAATTCTCTCATCTCTCGAAACACTGCCTCTTCCTGTGACCAAGCAGTACCTGACCCTTAACTACTAATATTTTTTTTTAGAATTTAGACTGTAGTCTTTGCTTTTTACTTTGCATGAGTGTACTGAAATATCTTATTCCATCTTAAAATAAATCAGACTTTGATGATGCCCAATCCTCTTTCTCTAGCCTAGAAACCTCACATGAGCCCTAGAGTTACATTTCTAACTACTCACTAATCTCACTCATTTTGTGGGGTTCTCCTGACCCTTCAAGCTCAACTTTCAAAACTGAGCCCATTATATTCTCTTCAAAACCTGTTTCTGCTCCTTACTATCTTATCTTGATTAAAAGCATCACCAAGTAGGCCACCCAAACTGGAAAATGGAGTCATCTTGACACTCTTCTTTAAGATCTGTATTCATCTGATCATCAAGTCCTGTCAATTATAATTCCTATTTTTGAATACTTCCAATTATTTTTGAAGTCTTGCCTCTCCTTTGGTCCTACTTTGGAGCTTTCTCAACTTTTATCTAAAGTCAGGCAATAGCCTCTTAATTAGTTTCACTACCACTTCAAATGCTTCACATTAAAACTACTTCTATTTCTCAACTTTTTCTCATGTCATTCATTTATTTAAAAATATTTGATGACTCCTCTCATTTTCAGTCATCTCCAGTTTACCCACTGACTACACATTCATTAGTGTCAAATATAATAAGCAACCCTGGATTAGAAACTGGTCATTTAGTCTGAAGCTATCTTTAGCATGGGCTTGCCCCTTGCTCTTATAACTGACAGCCTATCTTTTTGTCCAGTTCCACATGTGTTCACATCACTGCCTAAGAGCTACGAGGGTATGTGACGTAAAGTTTATATATACATTCTCACTTGGATATATAATGCGATGTATGAGCATAAATAAATATATGATATGTAAGAATTTAAATAAGTCCATGTTGCTCATTTGGCACCTCTGTAGCAGGTTTGTTTAGGTAAGGGTTGCCTATTATTTATAAAATTTATTTTTCTAATAAACTTGTTCTTCCATTGTATTTTGGAAGCACAAACCTTTTTATTCTATGCAAAAGTTTTTGATCTACTACATATACAAAAGCCATCAAAGGGCTCATCTTTTATATATCACATGCCTGAATATGCTTTATACTTTCTGATACAAACAGGAAGTTCATTTATCATTTTTTAAAAGCTAGAGACTCAAACTAGATTTAACTATGTAGATTTAGGTCCTTTTATCTCCCCTCAACTCAGATATTTGCTGGCACCTTACATATTGCTTCTGTAGGAAAGGAAATGGGAAGTAGGTTAATTCAGGGAGAGAAACAAACCTGAGAGACTTTGGACACAGAAACAACTGAGGGACTTGGAGGGAGGGGGGTGGGGGGATGGGAGAGCCTGGTGGTGGGTCCTGAGGGCAACTATTGCATGGAGCACTGGGTGTGGGGCATGGGCAATGAATCTTGGAACACTGAAAAAATAAAATAAATTTAAAGTAAAAAAAAAAAAAAGAATAAGAAAAAAATATTGCTTCTCTATTTGGGGAAAATATTTGCAAAACCTGCATCTCATAAACGACTTGTATCCAGAATAAAGAACTCCATAATAAACTCCATAATAAGTCAAACAATCTGATTTTTAAAACGTGCAAAATATTTGAACATACAGTTCTAAAAGAAGATATTCAAATGACAAATAAGTACATGAAAAGATGCTTAATATCAGCAATCATGGAGGAAATGGGAATAAAAATAATAAGACACCACTACATATACCGGAATGTCTAAATTAAAAACACTGACAATACTAAGTTTTAGCAAAGACATAGAACCACTGAAACTTCCAAAGGATACAGCCTCTTTGGAAAATAATTTGGCAATTTCTTAGAAAATAAAACATTTTCTTAACATTAGACCTAGCGATTCAACTCTTAGTTATCTATATCCAAGATAAAATAAATCATGCATCATACAAAGACTTGTACTTAAATGTTCATAACAAATTTGTTCAGAAAATAACCAAAAAGTGGAAATAATCCCAAAGTCCCTTAACTGGCAAATGGAAATAAAAATTGTGGTACATATGTATAATGAAAGATTCAACAATTCGAAGGCACTGACTACTGATACATGCAACAAAATGGATGAATCTTAGAGGCATTGTGTTAAGTGAAGGAAGCCAGACGCAAAGAGCATATATTATAAAATTGCATTTATACAAAATTTTAGAGAAGGCAGACCTGTAGTGATGGAAAAAAGTTTAGTGGTTGCCAAATGCCAGCAATATAGAACTTTTTGAGATAATGGAAATGTTCCATATCATGATTGTGGTGATAGTTACATAACTATATATTTGACAAAATTCATCAAGTTATATACTTCAAGCTGGTGCTTTTTGTTGAATGTATATTACACTCTAATAAAGCTCAATAAAAAATACTGTAAGTGAGTGACATCAGTGGGAATGGTGGAATGAAAGTCTCTAACACTCTGGGCCTCTATGAAAGCAATAATAATATTGGCAAAAATTGTCAAAGTTAACTTCTAAAGAACTCTGAAAATTAATAAAGGCTTGAGAAAACCCAAGTACTGTCTATTTAAGAAAATGGTGGAATCTATGTAAGAACAGTAAGATTTGAGGCACCTGAACTTGTCCCATTCTCATGTTTCTTTTCCCAGTTTTGCAGAAGCTTTGAAAAACAACAGCATCACAATCAGAGTAGCTGTGAAAACTGACAGCCTAGAAACCACTGGAGAGGGCCGAAAGGGTTTGGCTCTCCAAAAGCTCCATTATTAAAGAACTATTATCAACTGAGCTGTCTGGCAATTCCCTGAATGCTCCCATTCATAGGGCTTATCTTCATTAAACCTGACTCTGAGCTCATCACTGAGAACAGTTTTTTTTCCTAGTGTGTTTGTCAAAAACAATCAGTGGCAATTATTTAACATCACATCTGCCTGAAATGGAGGTAACATTTGGACCAAACAAGATTATGAACCAAAAGAAATAAAAAGAATAGCTATAGGAATGAGATATTGATAGGGGACACAGAAAAGATCTAATATATTCTTAGGAATCTAGAAGGTCAAGCACATATGCAGAACTGTGTGCATACCTGGAAAAGGCATGAGAAAGACCCAATTTCTCACCTCTGTTTGGCATTCATGATCTGCATAAGCAGGACATAAAAGTTAAGGCAGAGTTATCAACTTCCTGCTGGTACATTGAAACCAGAGCCAAATATGCACAAAGAGCCCTTGGCAAGGCTGGGAGACATACCGGTTCAAGGCACTTAAGGGAATTTCTGTCTAATCATTTGTTGACCCTCTACTGTAACCAAGTGAAGACTTCAGTGGTAATATATTGCAAAGGATTCAGATTTTAGAGAATCAGTTGAGGAAAGTTACTAAATAATAGCAACAAAACAAACCTTGGGCCTGATTCTGAGAGTTGCTACATTATAATATTTACAATGTTCAATATTAAGTGAAAAATTACAAGGCAACAAACCAATCTAAAGTTCAGATGGAAAGGCAAAAGACACAGAATAGCCAACATAATATTGAAGCAGAGAAAGGAAGTTGGAGGATTGATACTACCCAACCTTAAGACTTACTATAAAGCTAACATAACCAAGACAGTATGCTATTGGTAAAAGAACAGACAAGTATATCAACATAATAAAATAGAGCCCAGAAATAGGCCCATACAAATGTGGTCAACTGATCTGTGATGAAGGAGCAAAGCTAATACAACAGAGAACTGATAATCTTTCAACAAACTGTTGAAACAACTGAACATCTACACGTTAAAAAAAAAATCCCTCTAGACATAGACTTTATACTTCACAAAAATTAACTGAAAATGAATCATAGACTAAATGTAAACACAAAATTATAAAACTCCTAGAAGATAACATAGATGGAAATGTAAATGACTTAGGTTTAGTGGTAACTTTTTAGATATAACACCAAAAGTATGATCTATAAAATAAATAACTGGTAAGCTGAACTTCATTAAAAACTTCTGCTCTCTGTGAGACAATGGCAAGTGTGTGAGAAGAAAAGCTATACACTTGGGGAAAATATTTGCAAAAAATATATCTGAAAAAGGACTATTATCAAATATCTACAAAGAACTCCTAAAACTCAATAAGAAAACAAGCCATTTAAAAAATAGGCAAAGAGTTTGAACAGATACTTCACCAAAGATACACAGATGGCAAATAAGCATAGAAAAGGATGCTTACCATCATACATCATTATAGAACTGCACATTAAAATAGCCATGAGATGAACATGGTACACCTATTAGAACGACAAAATTCCAAAACACTGACCACACCAAAGGCTCACAAGAATGTGAAACAACAGGAATGCTCATTCACTGCTGTTGGGAATGAGAAATGGTACAGCACTTTGCAGGATAGTGTGATAGTTTCTTACTGCCAAGCATACTCTTACCATAGGGTTGAGCAATCACACTCACTGGTATTTATCCAAATGAGTTGAAGACTTACATACACATAAAAACCTGCACAGGAATATTTCTAGCAGCTTTATTCATAACTGCAAAAACTTGGAAACCTAGCCAGATGTCCGTTAGTAGATGAATGGATAAATTAATGGTAGTACATTCAGATAATGGAATATTATCCAGCATTAAGAAGAAATGAGCCATCATGCCACACACACACAAAAAGCCCACTAAGTGAAAGAAGCCAATCTGAGAAGGCTACATACTGTGTGATTCCAACTATAAGACAATCTGGAGAAGGCAAAACTATGGAGACATTAGGAACATCAGTGGTTTTCAGGAGGTAGGAGGGAGGGAGGTCTGAATAGTCAGGGAATGAAGGATTTTCAGGCTGTGCAATTATTCTGTATAGTACTCTAATGGTGAATACAAATCATTATACATTTATCAAACCCAGAAAATGTGTAAGACCAATAGTAAAGCCTAACATAAATTGTGGACTTTGGGTGATGATGCTGTGTGGGTGTAGGATCACCAATGGCAGTGTCCCACTCTGCGTGGGATGCTGCTAGTGGAGGAGACTGTGTATGTGGAGGTACAGGGCTCTAGAGGAAGTCTCGGTACTTTGTGCTCAATTTTTCTGTGAACCTAAAACAGCTCTTTAAAAAGTCTATGTTTAAAAGACATCATTTTGTTTTATTCATTTAAAAATCATTTTGTTTATCTAACTTTGAAATTACTTATGTAAAGTGATCTGCATTTCTTTTGCTCCCATCCACTTGCTCATTGCGTTCTCAACCCTATCTACAAAACCATCATCATTGAAGATATTGCAGAAATTCTGGGTACAATTTCAAATCTCATAACAGGATCATTCAACTCCTCCTTTCAAAATGTATATAGGTATCAGATCGACATGCTATACACTTTAAATATCTTACAATTTTATTTGTCAAATATGCCTCAATAATGCTGGGGGGGGGCGGGAATTAGCTGATTTGCTAAGATGGAAAAAAAAAAAGACACAAAGAGAGAAGATGCTCTTTATAATGGCCCAAAACTAGGTAGACAGTTCAGCATGGTGGAGCATTAGCCTGTGATGTATCTTGCACTGGGTAAAATAAATAATGGCTAGCCTCTTTAAGGATACAAAACAGATGAAACACACACCCCAGAGAGATGTAAATGCCTCTTTAAGGACTGGCTGCCTCAGGTAAAAGAGTAAGTCATGTAACAGAAGTATTCAGAGCACTTTATCAAAACCCCTGGGAAATTCTGCTATGAATGAAGCCAATCTGAATCCAGGACAAGTGTTTAGCATCGGTATTTGCTTACCACTAACTTACTGGTTTTTTTTGTGATTTTTAAAAAGATTTTATTTATTTATTTGACAGAGAGAAACACAGCCAGAGAGGGAACACAAGCAGGGGGAGTGAGAGAGGGAGAAGCAGGCTTCCCGCCGAGCAGGGAGCCTGATGTGGGACTCGATCCCGGGTCTCTGGGATCATGACCTGAGCCGAGTGCAGATGCTTAACAACTGAGCCACCCAAGTGCCCCTGTGATTTTTTTTTTTAAGATTTTATTTATTTATTTGAGAGTGAGAGAGAGAGAGAGAGAGTAAGAGGGGAGAAAGTCAGAAGGAGAAGCAGACCCCTGCAGAGCCGGAAGCCCGATGTAGGACTCGATCCCAGGACTCCGGGATCATGGCCTGAGCCGAAGACAGTTGCAGAACCAAATGAGCCCCCCAGGTGCCCTAACTTATTGTTAAATAATAGAAAAACCTCCAGAAAATTTGAGTCGGTCTAGCACTGGTTTCCTGAAAAACTAGTCCTGCGTGAATAATAATTTTGATTATAAAATTTATTTGCTGCATGAACAATGTGTCTTCCACTAGATTAGAGCTTCTTTTGAGGGAGAAACCATACCTTATTCTTCCAATCCACCTTAGGCCCAGCAGGAAAGTTCATACATGGAAGTTTCAGTTGGTTTTTCTTTCTTAATCGAACATGTTTTGTTTATATAGGTTCAATCAGTGATTGATTTTAAATAGCCACAATAGACTTTGTATAGTCAGAATAACAGAATTACTCTCCCCCACTGAATGTGACAGGCTAAGGACTAGCCTAATGTCTAGCACAGGCACTGGATAAAGCAAATCCTCTCAGTAAATGTTTGCTGAAGAAACTTTAGAGCTTGGCAGCCTGTGGGGACAATTTGGTCTGATGCAGAGAATTTGGATGAAGAGATTAAGGTTCTGAGTGGACCACCAGTTCAAGGGAGCCACAGATTACTTAGCAGTGGAGCTAGGACTTCTTCCTGCCAGTGATTTCTCTCCTCCTGCCTACCCAAGGAGAACTGTAGTGGGGCCTGGAAAATGAGAGCATAGTTCCATTGCTAACACAAATTCCTTAATAATTGGCAGTATCCTTTCCCTCTCCTTTTTCTCCATGGAAAGAGAAAATCCAGTACACGTGATGAAGCCTGTATACTTTGCACTTTGAATAAACTGGATTTTGGTGTTAACATAAGCAAAGCACTTCGATCTTTTTAGAAGAAATGCCACAATGGTATCGCTGCCAGAACCCATTACTTTCTACCATTGTCTTCAGAATCTGTAAGAAGGGCTAATCCATTAGTAAGGGGAAATTGAAATCTCATTTTAAGAGTGAAAACTGAGGTTCTAATGGGAAAGTCAGTAAGAAGAAAAGAAATCAAGACTCATTCATCCAAAGGAGTACTATGTACCAGGAACAAGTGGAGAGGTGACCAGGATGTGGGTCCTGCCCCTGCAGATCTCACAGTCCTGCATGCGATATAAATATGACAAATAGGAGAAAAAGCAACTCACTTCCTGAGTGCATCAGGACAAAACCTTCCAGAGGAAAGAATATTTGAGTAAGCCTGTGAAGGACTAAGAGAAATTTGCTGCCCAGGCTAAAAGAATTACAGGCAAAGCAAATAGACATTAAATAGCATGCTTTAGTCTAGGAATTGCAAGTATGTGAGTGGGAATAACTGCAGAGAAAGGCAACGGTAGGTCACAAAGGACCAAAATGAGTATGTCAAGGGCAATCTCGGTGAGGGGGAGCTAATGAAGGATCTTAGGAGAGTAAAGTAATCAGATCGGGCGTTACAAGTGGGGGCGGAAGGGACAATGAACTGAAGAAGACTTAGGATGTGTTTATGATACTGCAGGTGAGAGATGGCAAAGGGAAGAGGGAGTGAGAGCAGATGAAGCTTCTGGTCTTTGATGTGGAAGCTGTGGAGGGACAGAAAGAGAGGACGACTCCCAGATTTCAGGCTTTGTCATCATGCCACCAAACACAGGAGACAGTCACTTAGGGAAGCTGGTAGAGAGCTGGGGCGGGGGAGGGGGATAGCTCATGTTTGGAGGTGTTAAATTATAGGGGCCTTTAGGACATAGAGACCCACTTAGGAATGCTGAGCAGAGAGATGATATACACAGAAGATATACAGTAATTGGCCAATCGTCCAGAGAAAATTCAGAACCCTGGAAACTCCAGTGTGTAAGGCATGTGCCAGCAAGGAGGAACCAGGCTCCGGGAAGGTAAGAGGTCAACAGAACCAGCTGAAGGCTGAATTCAAGAAGTTGCAGAACGAACATTACGGAAAGGAGGGAGTAGATGGTTAGTTGTACCAAATATTTATGGGAAAGTAAGTGATGTACAACTTAAAATGTGCCTTTTTGATTTAGTGGTTAACCAGAGCAGTTTCAGAGAAGCCTGAGGGAAGAGAGCTGAGGGGTAAGAGGACCCTGATAAAGTTAGGGCATGGATACAGAGTGTTCTTTTAAGAAGTCTAGCTAAGAAAGAGAGAAATGTGGGGTATTTGGTGCAGAAAAGGAATAATTTATCACTACAGGATATTTTCCTTACATGCAGAAGCAATAAAATAATTCGTGGACTGACAGATTCTTTTCTTTTGGGTTCCAGTTCAATTTAACACATATTTACTGAATTTCTGCTCAGCACAAGGCCACGAAGCACCCACGCTACAACACTGAATTACTATGGAGCATCTAGAAGCTGGAAGAATACACCCATCCCCAGCTAACCAGAACAAGGGTGGGGCGGTGGTCAGCATCAAATCGTGGGGTGCACAGACTGGAGCGCACAGGAGGAAGACCCCGAGAAAGAGCACCCAGGAGGGCAAGGCCCAGGCCACACAGAAGAATCAGGAAAAGGCACAGGAGTGTGCTTGCTGGGAGGGCTGGGGAACTGTGAACATATTCCAGGAGCATGTGAAGGTGACAGGAGGTGGTCTGGGCTGAGCATCTGAGAGGAGTCTTCCCCTTTCGCTGTGACAGAGGCCTGTCTGGGAGACAGAGAAGGCCCTCTGCCTGTGGATGGAGAAACAAAACGCTTCCCTTCCTCACATTTTAGATTCTGATTTCACAGTTCAGCTACCAGACTCAGACTGGTCCTGAGTTCTCTCATGCTGATTTAGTGGCCACTTTCCTGTGATATTTCTAATATTCTTGCCAAAGCCACGAGAAGAGCAACAAGCAAAGCTACACATTCATCTCCAATGTGGGATTCTGATTAAAGCCGGCAGCCTGAACTTCTCACCCTCCACTAAGTATCTCGTCCCCATCTGCTAAGGAGTGTTCTGGGCGTGGCACTCAAAGACCTTCAGAAACAGAGTCACTAAGACTCAGGAGACTCCTCCTGACCCAGGGATCAAAGGCAAGGGGGAGTACGAGCCCCTCCTCTGCAGACAGGAGCGCAGGGCCTGGGAAAGGTCTCTCTGCTGCGGGAGGAGTTTACAAAACAGACTCTGCAGAGCAGGGTGGAGAGCTATGCCTGTCAGACAGCTCTGGTATGCAACTCAGCAAGGGTGGGGCCTTTCAGAAATCCCAGGCCTTCCAGGGGAGGGTTTATGGTGTCTGGGGGGAAAAAAGAGTGTAGTCGAAGTCCCCAAGTGGTTATCCCTGAGCCACCGCTGAGTCCTTGAAGGCCATGCCTCTGCTTTGCTGAGCTGTTCACTCTAGCTGTTTTCCGGCCAACAGGTCACGCGGCTGCAGAAAGGCTGACCTCTCTTCCGGACCAGAAAACCACAGCAACTGTGCTTGGGTATCAGCTGGAGTGTGGGAGGAAAACAGTGAAGCACAGACAGATCTAGCTACAGGAAGAAAATGAAGTATATGTATGTTGTTGTCGGGGGAGAGGATGTGCGTGTGCAATGGTGGGATTTGTAAAGTAATTTCTTATTGAGAGATAACTGACATATAACATTGCTTTTGTTTTAGACGCGCGACCTAATGATGTGAGGCCTGTGTATATTGTAAAATGAGCACCATGAGTCTAGTCAATATCTACAGCCACACATTACTTTTTCTTGTAATGAGAACTTTTGAAGATTTAGTCTCTTAGCAATTTTCAAATATACAATACAGTCACCAGGTTGTACACTACATCTCCAGAAAAATAATTTTAAATAAGATATAGTTTCTAATAATCAAGGTTTCAAGGAAGAGTATAAGAGCCACTGGAAAATCAATAAGCTTCAACAGCCACAGGGCCCAAGAGTAAAGAACTTAAAAAAAGGTGCAGGTTTTCTTGGACTTGCTTTGTTTCCAGGATTTCAGATGCATTTTTTTTTCTTAAAGATTTCATTTATTTGACACAGAGAGACACAGCAAGAGAGGGAACACAAGCAAGGGAGCGGGAGCAAGAGAAGTGGGTTCCCTGAGGAGCAGGGAGCCTGATACGGAGGGCTTCATCCCAGGACCCCGGGATGTGACCTGAGCTGAAGGCAGACTGAGCCACCCAGGTGCCCCATTTCAGACATATTTTAAATTCACATACACCTGCACTGGAAAAACCAGATGGGCTGTCCTTAGCCTCTAACTGCTCATAACAAGTGCATCTAATCCGGACAATTTCTCTAGTGAGAACTGGTCCAAATTGAAGCAAGGGTCGCAACCAGAGATTTCTCTGAGAGTTCAAAGGTGAAAAGCAAAGCGCAAACAGGCCGGGGTTACTGGAAGGTTGGAGCACTCCCTTTGGGCCCTGGGGTTGTCTCTGGGCTCCTTTCCTGCCTGCTTCCTGGATATGGGACGCTACTGGTCAGTCATGGTCCTCTTCCGCTCTCCTTACTGTCCCTGCGTGACCTCACGCGCTCTCAGGACCTTCCTACCTATATGTGTGGATGACTCTGCTTCTCTGGCTCCAGCTGAGGCCCTGGCCAGACCTGCACACACATGCCTCACACTGGACATCTCTGCTGGGTCCCAGTCCCCCAGGGACCTCAGCTCATCACACCTTCCCCTGCTCAGACCCAGGCCAAACTCCACAGCTGTCCCCTGCCTCAGAAAGGGGCATCAGCACCCCAGCTGCTCAGACCAAGGGGAGTCTGGTCACCCCTACTTCTGAATTACAGCAATACTAACACCACCTCTTTTCACAGGGCCTTGTAAAGAGCTTAGTATGCTATGAAGCAATGGTAAGTACTCACTAAATATTAGCCATTGTCATCTATTATTTATCTGGCAAAGGAAGGCACTTTTAAAAGCGTTAATGTTTTTAATAATGCAATACAAATATCTAATATAGATCTAATACATACGTAATTAAAAATATAAGCTCTCCCCTCAATTTGCTGTCCCATTTTGTAGTTTCTTGTGTATTCTTCCTGGAAGTTTATACACATAGAGGTCATTTTGAATAGCTGATTAGAAAAGGTTACCTAAGAGGCCATTTTAAAATACAAAGACCAATGTTTTCCGTGTGTGTGTGTGTGTGTGTGTGTGTGTGTGCACGCGCACGTGCGCACATGCATGTACATGTGTGTGAAATCTCCTCCAACCCTGCCATGTCTACATCTGCTGTACTCCAAAGCTGTCCTATACCATATAGGCTATTCAGTGGTAAGGTTCATAGTGGGGGTGGGGAGAGGGATAAAGATGTCTTTCCTGCACATTAACTTAGTTAAAAAAAAACCCAGAAGCTAAAAGTTCAAAAGAGGTACATTGCAATTCCATGTGTTCTTGTCTGGATAATCCCTACTGGCCTACTAGGGTCATTTTTCCAAGAAGCCCTCTCTGAAAAAGGGAAGTCTGTACTTCCCTCGGATCTGTACTTCTGGTGATATCATTTGTCCAAGTAAATCATCATTTATTCATTTCTCAACTCTGGCCCCACTGGCATCTGAGGCCAGACAATTCCTGGTTGTGGGGGTGCCCAGCACATTACAGGAGGCTTGGCGGCACTCCTGACCTCCAGCCACTAGAACCCAGTAGCATGGGCCAGTTGGCATGAGAAAAATATGTCCCTGGATGTTGAGAGGGCAAAAATTGTTCCTCCCCTTCCAGGTTGAGACCATTGCATTAGCCTGAGACCTCAGGGTACAGAGGTCTCTGCAGCAGAGGGGCCTGAAGAGACAGCCTTGATGAACGGAGCTGAAGGAGTGAATGGGAGGGGGCTGCCATTCTCCTGATAGTAAATCAGACCTAACCACGTCACAAAAGAACTGTGTGCTTTCAACTCTTATTTTAATTATTATTATTTTTAAATATGGAGTTCCATGAAGAATAAGATAGAAATGCAACCATCATTTCTATTCTTGGGTTTTATAAGTCAAACTCAGGAACTCACAGGACACTATAGACATCTTTAGAAAAATTACTCTCAAAGAAAGAAATGGGAAACACTCCAAATTGCATTTCACAAGAAGACCTAAGCTTTCTTTGAAAACTCCAGAAGCAGCCTTTCTGGCTTTGAATCCTAGCAATGCCACTCACTAGCTGTAAGTGGGCCAATTATTTTATACCTCTGTGCCTCAATTTCCTTGTCTGTAAAAAGGGAATAATGTTAGTTAGAGCCTACTTTATAGAGCTGTTAAAAGAAGTAACTAAGCATTTGTAGAATGCTTAGAGTGGTGCTCGGCAGATAACGACCACTTTGTGTTAAAAAAAAATAAAGTCACCGCTTATTGGGATCTGTATTTTTTTATATAGCTCAGAATTTTAAAGTTTTCAAATCGGAAGTGACCGTGATTATTATGTAATCCCCTATATATGTCCCTCAATAATGTGTTCAAGGTTTCAGTCCAGTTAATTGTCATATGTGACTGTATGACATAACATAATATATAATACTGCACATTTTCTGTGATAAATATTCTAAAAGAGAAAATATGTAAAATATATGTCAATATATATAAAGGTTACCATTACTTAATATCATTAATGTTATTTAACCTAATATTCAAAGATGTGCATTTGTGTGCAGAGGCAAATCATAAAAATTATTTTTGTCACACTCTCCTCCACAAGCTCCCCTGCCTCACATGAAAACCATGATTATCAGTTATCCTTTTATTTTTTTAAGATTTTATTTATTTATTTGACAGAGAGAAACCCAGTGAGAGAAAGAACACAAGCAGAGGGAGTGGGAGGGGGCAAAGCAGGCTTCCCGCTGAGCAGGGAGCCAGATACAGGGTGCGATTCCAGGACCCCGGGACCTTGACCTGAGCTGAAGGCAGATGCTTAACCGACTGAGCCACCCATGTGCCCCATTAATTATCCTTTTAAATACAAAGGGCAATGATAGATGCACTCTAGAATCCTAATCAATTCCATATCTCCCTGAAACGGTACTGACCCAGGTAAAGCCTTAGTTTTAAACACAATTAACTAGTACTTATTAATAACATAAGTTATGTGGACAGTTTACTGGCCTAATATTAAATTAGAAATTCACAGATCACCTTGAATATCAAGGTCTTATACTATCAGTGTGAGCGAATATCGGAAATCAAAATGCGAACTGAACATATTACTTAGCCTTAAGACATCTCACTGAGGGGCTTTGACTTGCTGCAATTTGGTTGAAAGGTGACAAACTTTGCAAGTCATCTGGACAGCTTGGCTATTCCTCTGTTCTGATACAGTTAACAGTTTCAAATAGTTCGTCTAGGTACTTAGACTTGCAATTAGCTTTTCATTACTCACAGGCGAAAATATTTTTCAATTAAGAATTCAATCAGAACATCAAAATTATAAATTGTTGCTAAAACAAGCAACTGCACTACTCGGACTTGTAGTCACAAATGTGTACAGAGCACCTACTATGTGCTGGTGCTCTCAGAGTTGCAGAAACTATGGTAAGAGATGGCTGCCAGCCTGGCAATTCACACCTTCGGCTCCTGAAAACAGGCCAGGAGTGGGTCTTCCTTGTCATCAACATCCTCAGCATGCTACCGATCAAAAAGTTAATGCCGCTCCACAACTCACTACATGTAATTAGAACCTAGGACACTAACTGTCTACACAGGTGAGATGCTTCCAGAAAACCAAAGGTGAGTAAAATCCTTGTCGCGGGTACCATATGCAGGAGACATTCAGCCCTCTTGTCTTCATTTGTCTACCTGGCAGAAGCTACCTGGCCTCTGGCTGCGGTTTCCTTCATGACTCTGCATTAGCCCAGCACTTCAAATATGCATAAGAAATGTGGAGCCCACAAAACTTCAATATAAAACACAAGTCCAACACTACATTGTGTCTGTGATGTTCCCATGAGAAAAGGAATAAAAATCACAAGCCCTCACTTCTCTTCCGGCATCAATCATTATATACCGTGTGAGTGGGCGAATGTCTCATTAACCACTCGTTGATCTCCAAGTTTTCTAAGTGTGGTCATTCCCCTCAGGCTGGAGATCTTCCTTCCGCTTGCTTTCTACTATTTGCTACATGGGACATCCGTGTCCTGGTGGAACTAGTAATGAAGGGAAAGAAACTGCATACGGTCCCCGTAGCCAAGCTGCCTCCTTCTCTGCCTCTGTACCGTGCCTGCTTCCTTTGATCCACCCTGCCATGACTACTCCTTTGGCCTCTGTTTCACCCAACCCTCCTACACCCCAAGAATCTCAGCTTGCACACTTCCAGCCAAACACTTTTCTTACTTAATGATATTTTTGGAGACACAGCTCTCATAAGAATTACTCCAATTATAACAATCTCCTCTGCTCTTGCCAATTTTACACGAGCTGGGCCCCTCTGAAGAACACTGTGGTGTCTGGCATCGCCCCACTTGTACATGTTTACATAGCCATGTCTCTTGGAGTATGTCTGTGTGGATCCCGCGGTAAGCTGTATCAGACAGGGGGCACAGGCTCTGTGAAAGAAGGCTTCCTGATTTTTTGGGCTGATACTAGTAGTATTACTCAGAACTTTCTATCTCTAAAGATTTCACATTCATTGTACTGGGTTGTCTCTATAACATGTCTGAAAGGCATTTTTTGTTTTTTTTAAGAGTAGACTTTGTGGGCGGCACCTGGGTGGCTTCATTGGTTAAGCGTCTGCATTGGACCCAGGTCATGATCCCAGAGTCCTGGGATCAAGCCCCAAGTCAGGCTCCCTGCTTCGGAGAGAGTCTGCTTGTCCCTCTCCCTCTGCCTCTGCCCCCTGCTCATGCTCTCTCCCTATCTCTCTTTCTCTCTCTCTTAAGAAAAAAAAAAAAAAAAAACTTAAAAAAAAAAGAGTAGACTTTGATGGAAAAGTCTCGAATTTAGTCAAGGCATCTCAGACCACAAACAGCAATGAATAGATAAGGATTTGCCACCTGCATGTATGAAATTCAAAGCTTGTCAGCATGTCACCAGTGAACATAACTGCACAGTCAGAGACAGGGTTTGCCTCTGCAGTCCTGACCTGAAAATATGTACTGTAATTTTTATTCTTCGTTTACAATGTAATCCTTTGTTTATATTTAGAAATAAAATTTTAGAAATCTATGGTGAAGCTACTAGGAACTAATGAGTGAATTTAGAAAGACTGTGGGATACAAGAAAATACACAAAAATTTACATACTATTAATGAGCAACTGGAAATTGAAACAATAAAAAAATCAGTACTATTTGCAATAGCACCAGAAAACATAAAATTTTTAAATACTTTTGAGGATGTGTAGTATCTGTATGCTGAAAACTACAAGTCAGGTTTTGGGAAAAAAAATTAAAGGAGACCTAAATAAAAAGAAACATAACATTATATTTATGAATCACAAGATTCAGTACCATTAAGTCATCAATTCTCCCCAAAATGATCTATGGATACAACATAATCCAAATCAGTACTGCAGAGGGTTTTTATAATAGTTATCAACAAGTTGTTTCTAAAATTTATATGAAAAGGCAGAGAAACTAGAACAGCCCAAACAGTTTTGGAACAAAAGAATAAAGTTAGAGGACATACACTATTAGATTCCAAGACATACATACAGCTAAGTAATAACGTGCAATATTGATGAAAGATTAGGCATACAGATAAATGGAACAGAAAAGATAGTCCAGAAATAGATTTACACCATGGTCAACAGATTTGCAATACAGAAGAAAGTTAACCTTTTCAACACAGGCCCGAATCAGTGGGATGCTGATGTATAAAAAATGAATCTTGACCCATACTTTGTATCTTATAAAAAATTAACTTTAAATGGATCACCAAATAAATATAAAACATAAGTTTGAAATTTCTAGAAGAAAACAAAGGAGAAAAGAGTTGTGATCTTATGTTAGGTAAAGATTTCTTAGATATGGCTCTCAAATATGGGAAAAAATCGATAAACTGGATTTAAGCAAAATTTTAAACTTCTGTTCAGAAGACACTATTGAGAGATTGAAAAGACAAGGAGTGCCTGGGTGGCACTCGGTTGGTTAAGCATCTGCCTTTGGCTCAGGTCATGATTCTAGGGTTTTCGAATCTAGCTCTGCATAGTGCTCCCTGCTTAGTGGGAGCCTGCCTCTCCTTCTCCCTCAGCCCCCTTCCCCCCCCTTGCACAGGCTCTCTCTCTCGCAAATGAATAAATAAAATCTTGCTCTCTCTGTCAAATGGATAAATAAAATCTTGCTCTCTCTCCCAAATGAATAAATAAATTCTTACTCTCTCTCTCAAATGAATAAACACTTGCTCTCTCTCCCAAATGAATAAAATCTTGCTTTCTCTCTCTAATGAATAAATAAAATCTTGCTCTCTCTCAAATGAATAAATAAAATCTTTAAAAAAGACAGAGATCTAAAAGACAAGCTATAGACTGACAGAAAATATTTACAAAACCCGTATCTGACAAAGGATTTACATTTAGAGCATATAAGGAACTCTCAAAACTCAATAATAAGAAAATAAACAATCATATTTTTAAAATGGGTAAAAGACTTGAAGAAAATAAATGTATGGCAAGTAAGCACATGAACAGGCATTCAACGTCATCATTCATTAAGGAAATGAAAATTAAACTCATAATGGGATAACTCTAGATACCTAGAATGACTAAAAACAAAACAAACAATATATGTCATGTGGATAAAAGGTACAATCAATGGTACTGTAATAATGTTATACGGTGACAGATGGAAGTTCCACTTGTAAGGCCACAGTACAATGTATAGACTTGTTGAGTCATAGTGTTGTACACCTGAAACTAATGTAACACTGTGTCCGCTATACCTCAATAAAAAAAACAAAAACAAAAACAAACCTGACAGTACCAAGTGCTGACAAAGACATGGAGCGACTGGAACTCTCATATATTGTGGGTGAAAATGCAAAATGATAGGATCCCTTTTGAAATGTCTGGTGACTTCTTATAGTTACAGTTACTTCTTATAGTATACAGTTATCAAATGGACCCTACGATCTCCTTCCTAGGATTTTACCCAAAAGAAATGAAGAATTTGTTCACACAAAACCTTGAATAGGAATGTGTATAGTAGCTTTATAACCACCAAACTGATGACGACTCAAACGTCCTTCAGCTGGTGAATGGACAAACTGTAGTACAGCCATATGATGGAATGCTACTCAGTTTTGGTACTGACTGATACACCAAGGACATGGAGGAGTCTTAAGTGTACTATACTAAGTAAAAGGAACCAGGATCAAAAGGCTCCATATTGTTTGATTTTATTAATATGGTATTCTGGAAAAGGCACAACTATAGGTACAAAAGCCAGAACAGGGTTGCCAGGGGGGTAGAGAGTAGGACTGATACCAGAGGGGAACCAGGGAATTTTAAGGGGTGATGGAGCTGTCCTTCATACCAGTTGTGGTGGCAGTTACATACTCGAAAACTGATCACTCAAAATAGTTAATTTTACTTTATGTGTGTGTGTGTGTGTGTGTGTGTGTATCTATCTATCTATAGATATAGATATAGATATAGATATATAGATGGATATATGATGTTTTGATTTAAAGAAAGCATAAATTTTGGGTGCCTGGGTAGCTCAGTTGGTTAAGTGGTCAACTCTTGATTTTGGCTCAGGTCATGATCTCAGGGTCCTGGAATAAAGCCCCACAAAGGGCTCTATGCTCAGCACAGAGTCTGCTTGAGATTCTCTCTCTCTCTCTCTTCCCCCACTCATGCATGTAAGTACTCTCTCTCTCTAAAATAAGCAAAACAAAAATCTTAAATTTTTTTTAAGAATTAAAAACAGAATACATAAATTTAAACAGGAAAATGATAATACAATATAATACAATTAAAATATTAAAATGCCTTATTATTTTTTTAAAGACAGCTATAAAAATTCCCTTGGTTAAAACTAAGAAGGAAAACTCAGAAGGAGGTGCTATTGGAACAGTTCTGGGTTGAATGAACTCTTGTGAGGAGAGAGATGCTCCTGCTTGGGGTGTATGCCAGACATCCTGAAAACACTGCTTTTCCAATTCATTACCTGTAAAGAGTCATAATCAAACCATCCATTCCTCTCCTAAATGCTTGCAAATGGCATTCTGTGCTTATTTGTTTTCTAGCCCAAATAGCCCATTCCTATAATTTATGATTTTAAGAGTTCTTTGCTCCTCTACCCAGTTTGAGCAAACCCACAGTACCGTTTTCCTTGGATAGTGAAATATCACTTCTTAATGCAAATCTATCTTCGCTCCATATAGGAACCACAGAGTGAATGTAAAAATATGTATGTCTGAAGATTCAGGAAGACTAAGGTTATTTGCACACTATCCTAACATACACTGGTCTCTCCTATCTAGACAAAAGTTTTGCTCATCATTACTTTCCGGTTAAACTACCATCGTTCTATGTCAATGCAGAGTGTGCCAGAACACTGGGTTGCAAATTTTAAGTGCTGCATTTTTTTATTTTTAAGGAATCTCTACATCCAATGTGGGGCTCGAACTCACAAGCCCAAGATCAAGAGTGCACCCTCCACTGACTGAGCCAGCCAGATGCTCCTAAGTACTCTGTTTTAAGGTCATGTCAGCCCATAACTTGCTGTGTGGCCGTGGAAAAATGACTCACCTCCTGTAAATAATATTTATCTCCAGCCCTGACCTCTCTCCAGGGCTTTAGTTAGGAAACTTCAAATTCCTACAGACACATACAGCCTCTCATGTAGCATTTAATTGTTCCTGGATTGTTACATTGGCATCTTTTCCTATCACTCAAATTGCAAGTATTACTTATTTGTTCATGCATTTATACTTTATTTCTTCAACCAGATTTCTCCAACTAGATTATAAATCCTTAGAGGGGAGGTAAGTACTCATATACATCTTTGTTTCTGTCCAGCATCTTTCATATAGCAAAGGATCAATATTCCAAATTGCTGATATGATTATTTGAGCTTACACATTCTAGTTTGCTGATATAATCACTTGCCTTTGCAAAAAATATGACCAAGTTTGACATACTCATGGAGTTTTTCAGGGCCTTCTCTGGCCACCCATGCTGTTGCCTCCCCTGCTGCCTCCGTCCACTAACCCACCCCTGACCTCGGTCTCCACAGTCTATGGCTTCATCTTAATCTCGTTTAATTAGCACTGAACACTCTCTGAGATACCTTTTCCCTCTCCTTCTCTTTTTCTCTCACTGACTCTTTCTTTTCTTTGTCCTCAGTCTACTTTCTGAAGACTCTGACTAGGATTTAAGCTCCATAAAACCAGGGTCTAATCATGCTCACTGTGACATACTTAGAACCTGGACCCAGGCCTGGCACATAGTTAAGTATTCAATAAATACTTAGGGAGCTGTTGAACTTGCCCTTCAATACAGTGATATTTACTGGAGACTGCACAACTGAAAGTAACAGAATCACGTGATTTACCTGTAAAGAGGTTCTACAAGGTCCTTTTCAAGAAAATCATGATCATTCTTGACAGCCACAATGTTGATGGGAAATTGGGAATCTGAAAAAGAGAGAGAAACAGAGAAGGTTTTTGCATCTTGTTTTTATCTGAATGGGACCAGTATCTTTTGACCACCACATTTCAGTACACATGACCGATCCTGGCAATTGCTCCCCCATGGACGGATGTGTTGGTAATGTTTAAGATAGTAGGCAGTTTTATTTTAATCAAAGAAATGCTTTTAAGGATACAAAAGAAGTGTGAAATATGAGAACAACCAAGTGCTTGCCCTTGGATAGGATCGAATACTATGTGCTTGTATTGCTGTAGTTCATCATAATTGCAGACATTTACCTATATGAAGAGCTTTTATACTCTCACCACACACCTAACATCACTGACTTTTATCTTGATCAGTTCATTAAATACTTAGTTTGGCGGATTTTGTTTTCTTCAGAAAGGCAATTTCCCAAAATACCCAAAGCTCAATGGCCTCGAATGTGTCCTTTTGTAGCAAAATCTTGAGTCACTTTAGACTATCAGCAAAATACTCAAACAACTGATTCTATCCAAAGAGAACAAATTCCAACATCATGACTTTCCTCCCACAGACTATTCATGCCAACTTTGAAGGTCAAGGGCAATCCTCAAGATGCAGTGTTAATTTTAGGTACCTTATTCACAAAGGGGAAAAATTTAGATATCATTCTCATAGATGGCATAGCCAAATCTAACAGATAATGTCAATTCACTATCACCATCCTGCCATTCATTCTCTTTCTCATTTAATATTTTGCATTACCTCCACCTTGAGAGTCATAATAAATCTAAAGGTATGTAAACCTTAATGTGAATTGAAAACAGAAACAATCCCTTCTGGTGACAAAAATAATGTGAGTGTATTCTAGATGGTGCCAGAATGAAGATGGTCTTGTTCTGTTAGAGAGGGAGTGTGTGTAATAACGACAAACAGAGACACCAAAGCCCAGCTGCCTTGACTCTGGGTCTTGGCACTGCTAGTGTCTAGTTGTAGAGCCGGGGGCAACTTATCTAACCTCTTTTGAGCCTGTGTTTCCCTACCTGTAAAATGGGCATGATGAGAATTATAGTATTTATCCTGTGGTATTAAGAATATTAAGTGAATAGCATAGGTAAAGTACTTTCAACAGAACCCAGCACATCATATGCTCTATACTATTTGCTCTTTCTTATTATGTTTATTCAATGCATATGGCTTAAACACAATTTGACAGGCACCTTTTACTTACAGCTGATTTTTTTTTTCCTTAGGTAGGAAATTTCCAAAACTAACCAAAGTTCAGTGGCCTCAAATGTTTTCTATTATAGCAAAATCTTGATCCACTTCAGAGTATCACCAAAATATTTAAACAATCGATATTATCTAAAGAGAAGACATTTACTTTACTTCTTGGCCATTTGTAGACAGTTCAATTTAAATTGCATAGTACTGTGAGCTTACAAAGAGAGTTTCACATTATAGGAAAAAGGAGACTGATTTTAATTCTGATTCCTTCACTTTTTAATGTTGGAGAATTCATATAACCTCTTCGGGCCTCTCCCTCATAATCAGGAAGCTGGTGGTGGGGCACGGGAGCAGAGCTGCTTAGACCAAAATTATAAAACCCTCCTTGCATACAAGGGTAAGGTTTATAGAAACTTGTATCAGAGACTCTTGACTTGAAAGCATATTCTGAGATATGCTTTCTTTCCTTCATCCTCAGTGAATTCAGGTTAGAGGAAGAACAACTATTCTGTTTTCTAAAACATAAAACTGAACTTCCAGATGAGTGAGTGAGAGTCACCAGCAACTATAAGTGAATTTTGCTGACTCCTTCTATCCTACATTTTATGCCATCAGGAAGAGAACCTGATGCTTCTTCATGTGCTGGATATCCTTTTTTTTACTCCTACAGATCCACTCTTCACCTTTCTATACAGGGTCTTGTGCCCCGAGGGCTCACCCCTGTGTGGATGGCATTCAAGGGGATCTATGTCCTTTGGCTTCCTGTCATGTTTGGCCAATGGGAAGGAGTGCAAGGTCAGGGTATTTACCCTCCTGGTTCTTACCCACCACCAGCTGTGTCCTCTGCTCAAAGGATCCGCTCTTGCTCTGGGTTCTGGCACCCTCTCCCTCTGCCCACAACTTTGTAATAAACATTTTTAGAAATAAATCCTCCTCGGATTATCCTGACTATGCCGTCTGCTGACTGTTGGGATCCAGATTCACTATAGGTAAGGACTAGTCAAGGAGTCGGAATTGATTGTAATTTGGTACAGCATGGTACAGCATAGGGCATACAGTGAATAATACGATAATAACGTCACATGGTGACGATAGTGACTGTACTTATTGTGGTGAGCACCTGGCAACGTACAGAAGTGTCGAATCCCTACGGTGTACACCCGAAACCGATGCAACACTGTATGTCAATTCCACTTCCATAAAAATAGCAATCATGAAAGCTGCTGATGGTAGAAGGCTGGAAGGAAAAGGCAGAGCTAGGATTGGCGGAGGAGAGGAGAGGCAGAAGTAAAGAAGTGAGAAGCGGTGTTGAGCATTAAGTCAGGTAGGCCTGGGCAGCAATACTCATGTCTAAGTGGGCATCTGTGTAACCTCTTAGATTGCAAAGGCTGAAGGAAAGAGACAGCAAACAAAAATGGTTGAGAGGAGACTTGGAAGTCAAAATATACCACAAGACATGTGAGGTTTATTTTGAATTAATTATAAACAGTGAAGGGAAGGCCAACCTACCCTCATACAACTGAGCGTATTGTGGGAACCCAGCAGCACGGAGCCAGTCGCATGCCTCCTTCGCCTCAATTTCTGAAAAATACAAGAAAGGGAAATGCATGAGTCCAATGGCCCCACACAAGCTCTCTACTTCATCGAGGAGAAATTGGTGAGCATTGTACAAGTTATTACAAAGCAAAATTGTTCTCAGGTAAGTCTGCGTGAGTAGGCCTACCAGAAATGGGGGCAAAATGAGCAGGTATCACAAAGGTACTTAGGTACCTATTAAGATTATCTTCAACGTTGAACCACAAGTATTTGGATAATAACAAAACCCACAGATTACAGAACACAAAGGCTGATTTCAGGCAGGGAAAATGTCTTACTTATAAACGAGGGAGCCAGGGAGCTACAGAGAAGGAGAAAATACTTCCTTATGATCCTTTTTTTTTTTTTTAAACTATTTTTTTTTTTAGCTTTCAAAGATAAGGCTAAGTATACTTATCCAACATTCTTTTATCCTTTTACTCTTGGGATAATGAAAGAAAGAATACAGCCAGATGGTCTATGAAAATGTATTTTCTCATGAAGAAAGGTATCACAAAAATCCAAAATATTGTTATTTGTTTAATTTTTCTAATGGCTTTAATTCCCAATGCCTTCTAACAAGATGTTCATTCATGAAGCACATTAGAATGGTTTCAAGCTGCAGAGTACAGCGTGGAAAAGCAAAGCTAGTTATCCGGACTTGAGGCGAGTTTGATGGGGCTGCTAGAATCTCTGAGGGCCAAACCCAAAGGTTGATATGTCCTTTGGGTGACCATTTTGGGGTGGATGTACCAACAAAACATGGGACCACCTGCCTGGAGAAGCTTGTGGAGTGAGATGGGAGGACTCTACAATATGTGAACCACCTCACTTTTTGACCTTGTGAATCCTGGATCATTTCCCAACCACAACTCTGTTAAATAAATATGAATGCAGGGGAAAAGAAGTTCATCTGTCAAAAGTCCAGTTTCTCCAAACAAAATTAAACAGCCTATTATAATGGGTTTCTACCCAGTCCCCTTCCTCTGCTGTTGGGACGGAACTTGCTCAGATCACTGTATTTCCATTTACTTGGATGTTCATTTCTCCCCATCACAAAAGCTGGAGAGTACAGAGTGTTCTTGGGACAACTGCAAAAAAAAAAAAAAAGACCCACACTGACATGGGCTGTGGGCCTGAGCCTGTGTATCTACATTGAAAGCACGGCATCTGCGCACTGAATTCAGGGAAAAAATGTCTGTGCAGCATAATGTTTAATGTGACAGAGCTCTCTGCTGTGTGTTAGGGAAACAGACCAAAGGCCAGATCTTGCATAGGCCCCAATGGGAAGAGCAAACACTTTCAGCCCTGTCCCACTGATCTGTCTGGATATGGGCTGGGATTTGCCACTGAATTCAGGGAAGCAGAGCGTGTGGGGGTCCCTGTCTCAGAGTATTTGCTTCCTCTGGCATCCCCTAATCCACTGTCATTCCAGTGACTAACAATTTCTAACCTTGTGTTTTTTGCTTGGCATGAGGGTTTTTCTTACATAATTGGTACCAGCACAGACCTACTGGGTACTCATTCCCGCCAGGTGGGCAACACTGAGAAATACCCAAGCACCAAGCTGAAAATAAAGTCTCTGGAAAGCATTTCTCTTAGGAGGGGTGTCTCTGAGATCCACAACTTCAGTTCAAAATGGACTGTACTGTACTGGCTAATGCGGGCCTTCTCTTTGAAGGTATGAAGGGCAATTACTATATATGGCTTGAGAGTCCTATTTAGTACTCCTTTGAGAGTCCTTACACGAAGGCTTCTGCTTTGAAAATCACACATGTATTTCGGGGGAAGTAGGAAATGCACATGTAGAAAATGTGGCAAGTTTCTACTGAGTCATAGACAAGACTGTTGCCTTCTAAATTTTTGAGCTTCAGATTTGCTTTCTCTTTTGATATAATGCAGTGGTTAGTAAAGAGGAAATGCCTAATTTCTGAGGATTCTCTAAACTTACTTATGAGCCAGCAAGTCTTTCTTTCTTTCTTTCCTTCTTTCTTTCTTTTTTTTTTTTTTTTAAGATTTTATTTATTTATTTTGCAGAGAGAGAGTTCAAACGGGGGGGAATGGCAGAGGAAGAGGCTGCACCAGGCTCCCCACTCGGCACCAAGTCTGCCTGAAATTCTCTCTCTCTCTCTGCCTCCCCTGCTTTGTGCATGCCTGAGCTCTCTCTTTCTCAAATAAATAAAATATATTTTTTTAAAGATTTTATTTATTTGACAGAGAGAAACACAGCAAGAGAGGGAACACAAGCAGGGGGAGTGAGAGAGGGAGAAGCAGGCCTCCTGCTGAGCAGGGAGCCCAATGTGGGGCTCGATCCCAGGTCTCCGGGATCATGACCTGAGCCGAAGGCAGTCGCCTAACCAACGGAGCCACCCAGGCGCCCCAATAAATAAAATCTTTTTAAAAATAAAAAATAAAAGCTTTTCTAGATAACTTCATTTTATTTTTTCACAAGAGTAACGAAGATAGTGAACTGAAATTCTAGGGACATGTAAATATGAATAATCAAATCTTAAACCAGAATTCAGCTAAATCAAACCCTCAAATAGGCTGATTTTTAAAATGGGTAGGCATTTAGCTTTTAAGTCTCAGAGTCAAATACAACAAAAACTGCAATTAGGAAATCATGAATGAGAAGAAACCACATCCCAGCCATGGGGGATGGTTCCTTGCCATCACTCACCCACCCAACTTGCTATTCTATTTTTGAAAGTCCAGCAAATATTTCCCCTGCTCCAGCTGTAGGCCCAGCACCTTGATATCTCAATCTAAGGGCAAAATGAACTCTTGTTTACTGTCTACTGACAAGGCAATCAAAACAAAATAATCACACATATCTAATTGCTGTTTGACTTTGACCATCATGTTGAGTTGGAGGAAAAAAAAAAGAGCCTTACAATTTCTACTGAGTCCCCACAACCCCAACAAACATCCTTTGGCTAAATGCTACTGTTTTCCTCACAGCACATTACAACTGGAATGGACAAAATGCTCGCAGAATTAAAAAGGAACCATTACCGGGGCGCTTGGGTGGCTTAGTCATTAAGCGTCTGCCTTTGGCTCAGTCATTAAGCGTCTGCCTTTAGCTCAGGTCATGATCCCAGAGTTCCGGGATCGAGCCTCGCATTAGGCTCCCTGCCCAGCGGAAGGCCTGCTTCTCCCTCTCTCACTCCACCTGTTTGTGTTCCCTCTCTCACCGTGTTTCTCTCTGTCAAAAAATACACAAAATCTTTAAAAAAAAAAAAAAAAAGAAAGGAATCATTATTGCTGGTGTCATCATTTCACCAAGAGCCATGTAAATGACATTTGAGGAGAGTGTGAAAATCTCTTTTTTACGATGCTCTTGCGGGCTAGCACAATATTCTGTGAAAGCTTTAAGGGCCATTCAAATCACTTTTATAGTTTTACTTGTTCTGTATTTGTAACCCACATCTGCCCGCCCCCCCCCCAGAGCGGCTCCAAGAGCACAAAGGCAAAGCACCAGGTTGCTATAGTCAGTCTACAGAAAACCTAAGTGTAGGGCAGAACAGGAGAATGCCCTTGGACAGACTGGCCTACTGATCTCTACTGTGGCCACATTACATTACCTGGGAAAATTCAATCCGTTTGGTTCCCTACCATGATAGGAATTCATTAGAAATTCTGTAATTGTTACATGTAACAATCTTTTCTCTTAAACTCTGTTGTGGGTGCCTATTTTAACCTGCCCAACATCCTTCCCCACTTCTTCAGATAATAGAACCTCTTTGTGTTCAAAACCTCTTCTATAGAGGTTAGATGGGGTTGACACTCCTGGTGACCCTAAGCACATTCCTTGGCCCCAGCACCACCACCCGAATGGGCATGACCTACTCCTCAAGAACACCCAATTCCCCTTAGTTCAGGGAGACCAAGGAGCTCCGGGATCTAAGTCTACAGTTGTTCAGAGGCTGAAATCAACTAGCGGAAGATGGAGATAGCCAGTCTTCCAGTTTCTGCACAACAACCAAGCAAACCTTTTCACTTAGTAAATCCAGAAGATGGTTTAGAGCTAGGTATGCTCTTCTGCCACAAAACTGTGATTCTGTTTGAGGGAAAGTCCCTCACTTTGCCTCGGTTTCCTTTCCTACATGCTTAGAACATGACATGGCGTCTGCTGAGAGAAAGATGTGTAGAGGGAGGCTGTCTCCCTGGGTGCCTCAGGAACTGCACATCAATGGGCCTGGGAACAAAGTCATTGTGGAAACTCACTACAGTCCGTACACTGGTTTTCAAGAGTAGTATGTTATTTCTTAATTGTATATGCTCAGTATTGGAAACTTATTAAAGAAACACAAAACGCACAATGAAAGAAACAAGTCAACTCTTATCTCATTACAAACACATAATTCAGTACATGGT
Organism: Spilogale gracilis; assembly: GCA_004023965.1. Lineage (NCBI taxonomy): Eukaryota > Metazoa > Chordata > Mammalia > Carnivora > Mephitidae > Spilogale > Spilogale gracilis. The sequence continues at coordinate 146,532 of PITA01000150.1, read as the reverse complement.
TACTTATCAAAATGGTAATCATTGTGATATCTTTGGTTGACTACCTTTCTCACATAATAATACACTGTGAATATTTCCCCATATGATGATATTGTTGGTAAAACTGGGAAATTTACTTTGTTTTGAGAAGGGTGCTTATTTTTTAAATACTTGATTTTTGAACACTGCCAATTGTTAATCACTGCTGGGAGATTATAAAATCGATGTAGCCAAGAGAAAACAGTGCTGTAGGACTTCACCAACGCAAACGGGTTGTGGAAAGGCTGGTAGCCTTCATGAGTTAAGAGATTTACAAGCTGTTTCTTTCAAGAAATATCATGTAGTGATGTTTAGATAGTCAGGTGGATAAGGTTCTGGAAGACCCCAGTCAAGTAAGGGGATATTTTGAGCGCAGCAAATTTGCTGCCCAGGTTGGCAGGCCTCCTCTCATGTTACAATCTCATTGAATTTTTAAACTGGTGTTTCTTGAGTGCTTGGGAACGGCGTGTTCCCCCAGCTAAGCATTTTAAGTACAATTTTTGGTTTCCATTATTCTCGGCACAGCAAATACTTTTTCCACAGCTAACTCAAAGGAATACTATTCTTTTTAAATGACCAAAAATTCAAATTAGGGCTAAATTAAATTTTTTTATTATTATTATCAGAAAGTTAGCTGGCCAGAAGGCACCTGGTCTACTGTGAAAAGCTTATGAAATCATTATATAGAGGCATATGTATTTATGTTGTTCTTGCAAATCTCCTGGAATCTCAATGGTCACACTGGCTCCAATTTAAGTAGGTCTTCTTTCTTAAATGTTCATTAAAATACCCAAGAGAAGTGGGGAATAAAAGACATCATGGGTCTCCACGTGATTTAGAAGAGTAGGAGCTTTGTTTTTTATTTAAACTGGCTAACATGGTGGGTACCCTGTTTCTGAAAGATTATGGGTGACTCAACCACCACAAGATGTCTGCAGTGGATGCAATTAACACTATTAAAGTATATCAAAGGTATTAACATTTCAACACAGTCATGGTTGTTGGCTTAGGATAATTTATATAGCTGAGTTAGCTTCATTATTAGTGTACTACTTTAGACCAACGACTCTTTTGTCTTCAGATGGAATTTCTCAAGTGAAGTCCTTATTTACTGAAGGTGTATTTAGTTGGCCATACACTAGGCTAGTTTGGTTAAAACCAATGCCAGAGTCTCCATCCCAGCTACAGATAGATGTGAATGATGTGATAATTAACATTATATAGAACGACACATAACACCCCAGTCCTTCTCCCAAGAGTGCTTTATAACCCCAATCACAGGTGTGGGATGAAATAGCAAGTTTTGTAGTAATAAGACACTGATTTACATTCTGTATTATGGTGACAAGACACCCCCTCTTCGCACTTTTTGAATTATTATAATAAGTTTATTGTGATGTGTACAAGGCCTGAGTAAGTCTTAAATGTTTACCAAGTATAGTTTTTTCTAATATGCACAACTTTTTCTTTCCATTATTTTCCAAGTTACTAGTAGAGCTAAAATAGAGATTATTTACAATAAATTTAATAAGATTATTGATCACTGAATTTTCAAATCTGTGAACCAACTGATGAACACCCATTTTATCTCTGCCTCACGTGAGGCAACGTTTTTTAAAAACAGCTTTTTCCTTAATGTGTAGCAAAGTATCTTGCTGTCAGCAAATAGAGAACTATACAAGAAAGAAATCTGGAAGATACATCGATCTGTGAGTTGTACTCCATTAAGGTGGGGATTCATATCTATGTTTATGTGTACATTTTCCTGAAAGCAAGGATCACATTCATGTTGAGACATACTACTCCACCACTAAATATTTTTTTAAAGATTTTATTTATTTGATAGAGAGAAACACAGCCAGAGAGGGAACACAAGCAGGGGAAGGGAGAGAGGGAGAAGCAGGGAGCCTTATGTGGGGCTTGATCCCAGGACTCCAGGATCATGACCTGAGCCGAAGGCAGATGCTTAATGACTGAGCCACCCAGGCGCCCTCCACCACTAATTCTTAACTCTAGCCTTATTTTTCAGGCCTTGAATGATCTTCTGCAAGCTGGATTCATACAATTCTAATCACTTAAAATAGTTTCTATCAGTGAAAGAGGATCAAGTAAATTCAACACCTGAGTGGTAGGTCTATTCCTAGTCACCCAACATTTGTTTTTAGTTACTCTTTTTCAACTTTGTTGGGGAAATCATATATATGTAATTTATTATTAATTTGTTACTAATTTAACTATTACATTTATAACGAAAACATGACACACACACGCACGTGCATACACACACACACATTTCCTTATACGCTCTCAATGATTCCCTGCTCTTTCCAGATGTCAAGGAACCTGCAGTTCTCCTCCAACTGGGAAGCGGATACTTCCCATCCCACTGATGTCTGGCTTTGCTGTATGACCTTTAGCCAACGAAATGTGAGCAGAAACAGTGTATGCTACTTTGAGCAAAATTCTTCAAAAACATCACCATCTGAGTTCTTCCAGTTTCCCTACTCTTTTCCCTGTACCACAAGGCCAGTATATCTCAGACAGAGGCTTTTCCTTCAGCCTTGGTCCTGGAATGACGACACAGGGAACAAAGCTACAAAAAATCAGCTGTGGACATATAATGTGAGCAAGAAATAAACTTTTGTTATGTGGTGCCACTACAACTTGGGGGACAGCTTGTTACAGTGGCATAATCTGGCATAAACTAATTTTAAGCTAGGCCAGATATTTACTCTAGAGAGAAAGAATATGGACCTTCATCTCAACTTGAAGCTGTCGCCGGATATGTGTTAGCATGCCCTAGAAATGAACATAATCAGCCTCAGTAATCATTTCTGCTTGGAATTCTACTTCCCTATGATGCATGGCCTCTATGAATTAAAAAAAAAATGGGGCGCCTGGGTGGCTCAGTAGGTTAAGCATCCGCCTCAGCTCAGGCCATGTTCCTGGGGTCCTTGGATCAAACCCCGTGTCGGACTTCCTGCTCGGCCAGGAAACTGCTTCTCTCTCTCTCCTTCTGCCCCTCCCCACCACTCGTTCTCTCTCTTCTCTCAAATAAATAAAACCTTAAAAAAAGGTAAACAATCCTTTCACAATCCTCTGCCACATGCAGCACAAGTGTGAGTGTGTGAGTGCACACACATTCACAGTTTTTTTTTTTTTTTCTCTCTCTCTCACACACAAACCAGAAAATCAAAAGTTCAGTTGCAACTGAACAAGGAAAGTCCTCAGGAATATAAATACTATTCCTTATGCTCATATTCCTAAATGTATAAAAGAAAATAAAAAAAATTTACAATCCCAGCTTGCTCCATCTCAAAGAAAAAGAAAGCAGAAAGTATATGCTCTGCCAGCCAAATAGTTTCTGACCAGATTGTTTTGAGTCAAGTTTTCCATGAGGCAGAGTAGCTGTTTATTCTCTCCTTTCATTTTGTACAGATTGTTCCCATCAGGCGCTTGTGGTCTCTCTCAGGGAGGCTGCATGCAGACATGAGCATAGGAACGTCCCCAGCTTTTTGAAGTTGTGGGACCACCGCCTGCCATGAAATCCCAAGAGATTCTTCTTGGTGGAGGCAGTTTAGCAACTGAAATGCAAGGTAAGGGGACAGAACGTTGCTACAGGAAATGAGAAAGAAGCTCATCATCCGCAGGGCCTGTCCAAAGCATCACCATGTTGACCCGCCAAGATAATCAAGTCTTGAGTAGCCTTTCTTGGGACAAGGGAATGAGATTCTGGAGATGATTTTTTTCTCTGTCTTGGCTTCTTCAGCTTCTCTAGGAAAGGTGAAGAACAGGAAACCCTGTGAGCTGACTTGATGTTGATTCTCAGGAGCAGATGCTCTAATTTTCTCCAGATCAGCCAAACTGGCAATCTCCAAGGGGTCCCTGCATATATGCGGCCATGCTGATGAGCTCCTGTGAGGGGAGGAGCAGTGGCTCTGGACATGTCCCACCACTGCTAGGAAGTCAGGTTTCTTGGCTTTGGACAGGTATTCTCTTATCCTATATTGCTTTAAGCATTTTATTTATTTATTTTTAATGTCAAAAAATATGCATGTCTTTAGGGACTCAAACCCCTTCTCTATTTTCAGACATAGCTGTTTAAGTCTATACTTATAAAGGCTTATCTGCTATTTTAGTTTCTTGGTCCAATGCTGGGTACTTCAATTACACCAGAAGCTCTCATGATATCAGGGAAAATTCTACCGTGCAAGCATCAGAAGGGTCATGGAAACTGTCCTGATAAAATAGCTCCAAGAACCTCACAGATTCTTTTTGAATTTTTCACTCTTTATAGGGCTGGCATGACATAATATATTCACCAAAGCCACTGATTTGCAGCTCATGGCTTTGTGCCTTTAATTTCTCAGCAATTGCAATACCTAGATCAACTTAAATCAGTGTTTCCTTCATTTAACCCCCAAAAGATGTGTACAACTCAAGTGTAATTTCATTATCTGACTATATAAAAAATTTCAGAGTGTCTGCATGTATATACCTTTTATTTTTAAATATTTACCAGGAAATAGTCACTGGGATAAAATATTTACTGAGAATTTTTCAAAGCGTCTTTGCCAGTTTTCTGAAATGTTTTTTTGCTTGTCTGCAATGGCACTCTTTCTGTCAATGATTTTCTAAACATACATCACCTGTCTCAGAAAATCAGGGCCAGATTTAAGACATTATGTTTTTATTAGGTTTTCAGCTATGAATTCATTTTTCCCTCTCCATGTTCTCCAAAGCCAAAGTGAGCACTGAGCTCAGAAGTTTGCTTCTTTAAGCATTGGGATTTTTATTTTGCAAATCAGTAGTAGACACTGACATTACGTATCTCCTACAGGAAGCAATTTAGAACAGGTTAGGTCATTGAAATAGCTTTCCTGATTTGGAGGGAAGGGATTAAGATCCAGACTGAAGGGGTGGGAAACAACTTATATACTGGAGGCCCCCTTTTCCATCAGACCCAGTGATACATTAATGACTATCCAACCACATGACATACTGATATTAAACTCAATCGAGGTATCCCATAAATACACCATAAATGCAATCAAATAGATTTAAAAAGAAGTTATATAGATAATTAAAGTTTTTAAATATTGAATAGTTTATTATGTACAGCAAATAACTTCTAATTTTAAAGAACTCTGGGCCTTAATTTTTGCACAAAATCTTAAACTTCAGATTTTAAGTTTAAGATACAGTAGGAAATGGCAGAAAAATATATCCTGCAAACACACAAGCACTTCTAAATGGAGGTTGAGGTAGTTCTACCTTATAAAGTATAAATATAATTTAATTACCTGACAAGCTCTGGACATATAACAATTTTTATTAATTGTAGTCAATAATATGGTCTTGACTAAGATACGTGTTCAAATATTCACTGAATTCAGGTATAAAAGGGTTATTTCCCGGGGTACCTGGGTGGCTCAGTGGGTTAAGCCTCTGCCTTCGGCTCAGGTTATGATCTCAGAGTCCTGGGATTGAGCCCCACATCGGGCTCTCTGCTCAGCAAGGAGCCTGCTTCCCCTCTCTCTCTGCCTGCCTCTCTGCCTACCTGTGATCTCTCTCTCTGTCAAATAAATAAATAAAATCTTTAAAAAAAGGGGTTATTTCCCTCTGAACAGACTTGAATAAAAGATTAAAGTGACCAAAATTCCCTCTTCAATGAAATCTAACAGAAAAGTAGCGAAATCTAAACCCAAGATTTGAAATACCTGAAAGAAAAAAAAGGAAGAAAAAAAAAAGAAAATCACCACAATTTTATCATTTAGGTATTAACGTTTTGTTGGCAAATAGTCTCCTTTTATTATGAAAATGTATAAGTGTATCTAGGCTAAATGTACTATATATTTTACAGAATCTCTGAATAAAATTATAATGTGCATTTCCACTTCACAATGCCTTTTGAACCTCTTTCCAAGTCAACTGATTTCCTTTTCAATCATTCTAGATGGCGAAAAAACGTTCCTTCTGCCATAACTTTAAAAAGCATCTTCTTGTATCAATTCAGACGTCATAATCCTAGGTTAAAAATAATAAATTCAGTTCTCTGGAGGCTTTCACTCTAAAGAAAGAATTTTGCCAGAACTGCATCCTGGTGAATGTATTTCAGGGAGTACTTCTGGGTTGACATTTCTCATGTTACTTTACATTCTGGATTAAGACCCATCTCATATGGTTTTGATTTATATTCTCAGCAGACTTCAAAAAGGAAATTCCAAGTGGAAGTTTATTCATACACCAGAACTCTGTTTAAATGATGCTACAGGGAACTCTTAAACTAACACAAGTCAGGAAGTTCAAAGTTAAGGTTAGATTCTGGACCATGTTCCCACCTCTTCCTTCTTGGTATTTGGAGAGTAGAGATTTTATGGAACAGCTGTCCCACTTGTCTTTGACCCTCTGCATATGTATTTAGATTATTTCAAAGATGCATTTCAAAACTTTATGTCATAAACTGGTATTTTCGAAAGGGTGTTGCTAAAGTTTCGAGGCTACACAAACAAAACAAGACAAACACTCTAGACCAAATAGAGAAAAACTCCCCATCTTGTTTTAATGACTGGATGAATATTTGGAGTTCACATGACTGCCCCAGTCCTTTAAATAATCAAAAGCAAAATGTGACCCAAATTTCTAAAACTAGCAATTCCACCAAGAGTGCCTCTCTTTAGAACAAAACGGGTTTACCTCTGTGCAGGGTTAATGTTATTGCCTTTAAAGGGGAGTTTAAAATGAAGATACAGGGCAGTCCGTTAAGCGTGTGCCTTTGGCTCAGGTCATGATTCCGGGGTCCTGGGATGGAGTCCTGCACAGAGTTCCCTGCTCAGTGGACAGCCTGCTTCTTCCTCTCTCCTGCCC
>PITA01000150.1:0-139547 GCA_004023965.1 Spilogale gracilis | reverse complement strand
CGATTTGTTTAGAAAACATCCCTTTATTTGAGGGCATACGCAGACTAGCTGTTACAGTAGCAGTAATATGGCATACAGTTTTAGAGGTGAGGGCTGAGTTCCAATCCTAGCTCTACCTCTGATGACCTACACAGCCTTAGATAGGTTAACTTCAGCATGCCTCAGTTTCCTTATTGATAAAATGGAAATAAACAACAGTACCTACTTCAGAGCATTGCTGTAAGGGTGAAAATGAGTTGTTAGCTGTGTTTTTCCTACTAGTACAGTGAAGGTGCTTATTGCTCCTTTCCTACAGTAGAAAATAATGGTTCCAGTGGGACTTCACAAGTAGAAGGCGTTTGTGATACTGATCTATTCGGTAGGCATGGGGGGGGCAGGATTTGAAAAGCTTGCGGTTAGGGAGGGTCTGGCCCTGAAAGGTCTCTAAACCAAAGCAGAGAAGACAAAGACACATCCAGGAATCACTGATCCCCCCAAAGCAAAAGCCTCCCAGAGCAGGACAAAGTCCTACAAGGCTCGGAGAAAGAGGGGGCATTTCAGATAGAGTGATGGGAACGAACTTAGCGGGTGAGATGAGATTTGGGACGGAAGATGGTTGGCTAACTGGTTCTGCCCCTGGCAATCCCTCTTCTGCCCACTGCTTTTGAAACCAGGATTCCTGTGAATTGGGGTCTTTCTGGAATAGAAGCTTATGCTCCTTCATTTGTGTCTGCAGGAGGGCTTTGGGGCAAACGTGACCCTGTCCCCTACATCCAGATCCCTCTTATGACAGGAATCTAATAGGCAATTCGTTTTTTTACTTCTGTGGCAGATTTTGTTCCACTCTTTCTGTAGAATAATGCTGTAGCACAGTAAGCCATGTCTCACACGATACAACGCTGTTTAACAAGAGGTAATGAGAGTCATAAATGAAATGTGACACTTTGAAAATGGAACTAAGGGCCTCCACAGGCTGTTTCTTTTAGGATATCAACACCAGCTTGGCGAAGATAGTCTGGTGATTATAGTTTATGATGTGCTTACCAGTTAGTAAGTAAAATATTAGCAATAACTTGCTTGATATGGAAGTATCTCAAGGGCAAAGATGTGTTTAAACATACCAACCACATCAGAACCTTGGGAAAGAAATCTGTATCAGATATGTAGGCTTCATTAAGGAAAGGCCTTCAGAAAATTATTTTTCCATGTTATGAGAAAACAACTGAATAAGTAAGTAAATTGTTAGCAAGGGATATGGGCTTTCTGTGGAGTAATGACTGGGAAGAGTTGAGGATTAAAGTGGATCCCAAGGTCATTGGACTGAAGAGGTCAGGAGTTTCCCCCGCATAGGCTTCCTGTCAAGGTCATTCCCATTATTAAAAACATCCAAGGTGTCTATTCAGGGATCTACTTTGTGAGGAGGCAATCAGGAAACTAATTGAAATACCATTAAAATACTTCAAATCATTTATATTTAAAAGCAAAGAAATATCTGGCTCTATGCTTAAATGATCATAATTAACATTTCATGACTGCTCAAATTATACCTACGGCTGAATAAAAAATTTAGAAAACAGTCTTCTTTGAACTTTTGTTTTTCTAAACGAGGGAACAATTAGTACATATTAACACACACACACACATATACACAGTTGACCCATGACTGACGTGGGAGTTAGGGGAACCCACACCCTGCAAAAGTTGAAATTTTTGACTTCTTAAAAACTTTACTAATAGCCTGTAGTTGGCCAGGAGTCTTACCAGTAACATAAATAGCTGATTAACACATATTTTGTATGTGTCATATGTATATATACTGTAATCTTACAATAAAATAAGCTAGGAGAGAGAAAATGTTATGAAGAAAATCATAAGTACAGTATTGTACTGTATTTATATTAAAAATCCACACATAAGTGGATCTGTGCAGTTCAAGCTTGTGTTATTCAAGGATCAATTGGGTGTATGTATGTGTGTGTTTCATTGAGATGAAGTTTGTGTTGCCTAGACTAATGCCTGAAGTAGGGGTTCGTCGCCTGGCATTTTTTAGATAGAACTCAGAGGCAATGGGAACTCCCTTAAAGGCAAATATTATTATATAGGAGCTTTACTTGCTGAGACTATGTAGCTTTCATTAAGTTCCCTGATTCGCTTATTCTATCACTAAGCTATTCACATTTAGCCCAAGGAGAAAACTTTATGCACTGGGTTTATAAAAGGGCCAGCTTTTTCCAGCCTTGTTTCCTATGGGCAATCAATTTTTTGATTCTGGCACTGAAAGAGATAAATGATCTTCCTCTCCTCCTCTCCCCCCATACACACAGGCACACAAAGAGATATACAGGTGCACGCACATTCTGTAAACATGGTATAGGTAAAACTGCAAGTAGCCTTAAATAAAGACGTAGAATTTTGTAGCCTCTGAAATTATGACATTGCAGGCACACATCACCAGACTGGAAAACAGTACGGATCTTCTCCCATCCAGTTCTTAGCGCAGAGCCTGGCAAATGAATGTTGGCTGAAAGAGCAAATGTCTTTATGAAGAGGAAAATATTTATAGCTTTTCATATTTATAGGCCAATAAACACCTAACATATTTTTTAGATATTCAGACCCCTCTGAACTCCCCAGGCTACTGTGAACACGGGAACATATAATGCGGAAGTAGTTTGCAAACTGTAAATCCCTATAGGAAAATAAGGTTAAAGGGCACCTGGGCGACTCAGCTGGTTATGCATCCTAGTCTCGGTTTTGGCGCAGATCATGATCTCAGGGTTCTGAGATGGAACCCCGCGTGCTCCTGCTCAGCACAGTCTCCTTGAGATTCCCCTTTCTCGCCCTCTACCCCTCCCCCACCCTGCATGTTCCTATGTGTGAGTGCTCTCTCGTTCTCACTCTCAAATACATAAATAAATAAATAAATAAATAAATAAATAAATAAATAAATAAAATAAAATAAAATAAAAACAAAATAAGGTAACATTATTCTCCTAGCTGTGATTCTGCCCCTGGGAGACCAGTCTTCCTTGGGCAGCACTGTCTCTGTAGCCTCTGATGGTGCCTGTGCTTTCTGAAGGGCGGGTTAGTTGGTATTGTCCCATTGTGGACAGGAAGAGTCATTTCTGCTGGCTCTGAACCCCCTTCCCTTCCCTCTGCATGGAATCCTTGGGAATCTCAAGGGCACAGATGACTGTAAGATTTGGTCTTGAAAAATTAACAGCAAGAAAAGATTTTCCTGTTTTCTCCCAAAGGAATTAGTCTCTCTTTTTAAGATCATCAAGCCTGATTGGTACATACTCATACTGGAGAATAATCAGACACAACCACAGGAAATGAGTATTATAGAACTTTCAAATGTTTTACCACTGTCTTTAGTAAGAAATACACTTTGTTTAGTTGTTAACATGCACACACACATAGAGACTGAAACAAAGTTTCACAAAACTATAGTTAACACTTTATCTGCAATGCCACCTGACATTTTCTTTCCTGGTTTGTTTTCTTTTATTAAAAATTGCTGGGTATACCCACTAACTGACTTCATGACCTCCCTCCACTTAAAGAACAGTCTTGGATGACACTGTTACTTCAGAAGCATGGGGTTAAAGAAATGAATAAATCGAACACAGTTCTAAGACTCTAACACCCCGGGGTCTTCTTAGACTCCTCCCCCTCCCACATCCCCCACATTTTCACAACAAATCTTAAGCCCTATGGAATTTCTCTCTTAAATGTGTTTCTCAAACCCCTGTTCTCCCCATCCACATTCCCTCTGCCTTGGTGGAGAACCTCATCACACCCCTAGGAGCCACTGCAACAGATCTCCTAAAGGATCTCCCCCCTTAGTTCTTGCCTTCTGAATCTTTCTACAATGTAAGCCAGATCATTCCCCTTAAGACTCCTTCGTGCCTCCCTGTCACCTACAGAATAAAGTAGCAGCCCATTCTCCCAGTGCTAGTGCTCTCCCTCACTGGGCCTCTGCCTGCTTCCAGAGGCAGATGACCCATGTCAAGCCCAGTTGTGAGGAAGTGCCTGGGGCTGGCTGCTCTCCCCCACTCTCCTCCCCCCTCCCCGGGGCTGTTTCACTTCCCACGCTGGGCTGAGGCTGTTTCTTCCCTTCCTTTGTCAAGTTCCTCCTACGTTTTGTTCTCCTACCTTACTTTCGTTTTATTCTATCAAGATTCAGCTAGGACCTCACCTCCTGAATCCCAGGTTAGCCTGCTCTTTTCTGGACTTTCTTGATCTCTTATGATTCTTAAGAGATTAGCCTAAAATGTTCCTGTTACACGTCTGTCTCTCCATGAGACCACAAGCTCTTCAAGGCAGAGGTAGCCCGGTTCATCTTTGGCATCTCTAGAGTCTGGCAGACGCCTGGGAACCCTGGGCTCAGGGAATGCCCAACTGCAGAGAAGCCAGAAGTGCTGCTTCTGTTCCACAGATCCCTGGGACGGCAATGTTTCACTGATCTTGCTTTGTATTAATCCCCAACCAGAATGGTCCTTGGCTCCTATTTATTTCCAGCACAGGACCTCCAGATCAGTGCCGGTCAGAGGTCTCTGGCCAAGGTACCTGTGCCCCCTGAAAAGGTTCTCTTGCTTTCTTCTTCCTTTCCTGGATTGACTAAAGGAGGTGAGGGGCACATGATGGGTTTCCATAGCTTTCTGTTCCACTCCATTTGAGAAGTCTGCCACTAAGATTCCTGGGGCAGAGGGTGGGCTGAGTGCCAGCCCTAGCCTCAATCAGTAACAGATCAATGACACGAAATCTCATGCAGCTTAGAGGTCTTCCAGAGGTGGATGTGGAATAGTCTTGGGAAGTCAGATTTGGTCCAGAGTCACTTTGAATCTGGAAGACTCTGGGAGGCAGCAGATAGTTCTGCTAATGACCAAAAAGGGTTAGGTCTCCTCACAAACAGATCTGAATCCTCATTCAACTGGACCCCCTCCTCCAAATCTCCCTGGATATGCCCCAGAGGAAACCCAACTCCCGAGGCCATCCCAATCACACTCTCAAAGGAATCATCCAGCTAGTCCTTGATGGCACCCCTGGGGAAGTGGGTCCACTTTTAATTAGGATAGATTAATGCCTCTCTTGAAGCATCACTACACTCAGCTAAGATGACTCTAGTTCTCAGGAGCATAGGGAAAACGTGTCATACTGCAGTGACTTCCTCTGGGTACTAGATTTAGTTGGGGTCTGCTAGAAAGCCCTTCCCTTTACTCTGCTTAAAGGTTCTCTTTCCTTGAAGGTGTAGTTTGTTGGGCACCTCCTCCAAGAAGCCTTCCCTGAACATTTCTAACATTTACGGTCTCCACTACCCCATGATTTCTGGCCATCCTGAACTATTATTTGACCTGACATATGACTTCCATCTATTTGTAGACTTACAGTCTCATCAGAGTGCATTTGTAAATAGTAGGGGCTCAATATAAGTTTGTGACGGTTGTGGCTATTATGACTACTGTTAATAATTAACATAAAAGTAAGCCTGTATGCGGGCTGCTACTGATTGATAGACCTCGTTCATTTCTAGAGCTAGGAGAGGAGACAGACCCCGCGAAAAGCAATGAATGTTTTTAATGGATAAAGAGAAGGCAGGACAGATAAGGGAAAGGAAAGCTTTTCAGTGTGGCAGTGGAGAGCCACATGGAGAGGATGGGCTTACTGGGCGGGTCCCTGAGCAAACTGTGTTGCATATTAAAGTCTCAGTTTCCCATCTGCGAAATGTGCACAGCATCATCAATACCCTTCAGAGTAGCTGTAAGCCTGTTAACAGAAACTCCCCAACAAGCAAGGCTATGTGGTTTACCGCTGCAATCCTGGCCCCTGGCACAGGGCTTTGGACTTCACACCATGTTTACATTTGCTGAACAAAATGAACTCTGTGAATTGACGAGGAGCAGGCACTTAAAAACTGGAGCTGTTTTTATTGGCTAAAGTGAGTACTTTTCACGTTTTTCCACTGATGCACTCCGGTGGCAGAAGAAAATAAAACAGATACCCCAATGGATTTATTTGACATTTCCGCCCACAGAGAGGAAGAACATCACATGCCCATACTTGTTTTAAAATAATAAAAACTTCACTCAAATTTTAAGAAAGCTGATGCCCCAAGACGTAACACCCTCTGGTTTTTCATCCCGCTGGACATTCGGCCAGGCTGCGGAGGCCTGGGTGGACATTTAACAGAGAAATCTCATTTTTAGAGAGGTGATTTATTATTACTGCTTACTAAGAATTCCCCTGAACATGAGAAAATGTGAGGTTCAGGCATTCCAAATGCACTCAAGCTACAGGGATGTGAGGTCAGACCCAGAATCTAAGTGGAACGCACCGCGGCACCCAGGCCATGCAGAGCTGACTGTCAGCCAAGTTCAAGATCACAGGATGGAGGCAGAGTCTCTGCTCCATGACATAAAGTGCTGGCTTAGACACAAAAAGACCTCCTCGGATATATTCCCGTAATATAGTGGGAGATGTTGGGTTCTGATGGTAATTTGTGCATTTTATTCAGGAGCGTCTCTGATGTCCTGCAACGGTAGCCTCAGAGATGGAACCCGGACTTCATCCCTCATCTGGACACCCGGTGCGGCTCTCAGATGGCCTCCGAGTAAAATCCCAGTGTCTGGGGGGCAGCATCCAGTTCTTGAATTCCACCAGGGTCCCTGGCCCATCCATCTGTGTCTCTACTGGCAGCAGCACCCCGGACATTAGCGGTCCTGAACACCTTGTGGTTCCCTAAAACCACCACCTCACCCCACTCCCATCTGCTGCTGCCTGTAGGTACTTGCTCCCTCTTCACCAGACTTGCCAATTCTTCCTCCCCCTCTATCTCCGTAATTCTCAGCTCTAGTTTTACCTTCTCTGCAAAGTCCTTCCTGAGAAGACCACCTGCTCCTGGTCCCCACGTGAGACAGGCTTGCCCCGCTCACGCCTTTGCACTCTCTCTGGGCTTCCCCCCAAGCACTTACCTGGCACTGGGATTTTCGCTTTACTCTGTTCTCCTGTTTCCCTCCGCTGGCATTGTCTTTGCATATCCCGCCCGCACCAACCAAGGAGCTTGGGGGGGGGGGGGCTTGGCAAACCGAGGAAGCTTCCAGTGGAGAGGCACAAAGAACTTCAGAGCAAGGAGTAAAAAACAGTCCTCTCTAATGCTTCCAGCCACTGACAGTGGAGAAGAACCTCACTGTTCCCCAGTGACCTGGGAAGCATCAGCGAAGATTCCAAACCTCCGCACTTCCTTTGCTCATTGTTTTCACTCACATTAAAAGGGAACACCATGGATTTGCATCACCGCCTCAGAATAAAGTCACTGCACGTTTTTCTAAGGTATCAGACCCCCTACAGATAACTGAAAGGTAAGGTGGATTACTTGTTCACATTATCAACAAGGTCTTTTGGCAGCAAACACAACTCTCTACTCACAAAGCTCAAGAGTTCCACTAGGACCCCAATGGTTAATCTTTTATCTGAAATTTCCAAATCTTTCCTTACACATCCTTTAAAAGCTAAATACCATTTTGAAACATTCCACAGATGACTACAAATAGCAAAGACAATGTTTCTAAGGGACTTCCGCCTTCTCGGCACGAAGAGCGCCCTCACAGCACCACGCACATACTAATGAACCATGCCCATAACCTTGCTCAAATTTTACTCCTGTCTTCTTTGTCAAGTGTGGTTTCTATTTACAGTCTAAACAGTATATTATTTAGATAACTCACAACCTCGTTTATTTCCTAACACAATAATGGTATCATCATATTTAGAGTATTTGAAATTAATAATCCCCAAAGAGTGAAAAAAAAATCCATACATCTTCAGTTTATTGAATTCTAGGTTTTGAAATTCTCTTTGGCATAAGGGCTTCTATTAGCAAAACCCACATTGCACTAAATTGGTGATAAGCTCTTCCAGAAGCCTCTTCTCTGAAATTTTGCTTTAGGGATTTACAACCATTCTCTTTAGGATTCATATTGATAACTCTTTGTTCCCAAGCACGCTGTGAAAATAGATGGGGAAGAATTCACAGCAGAGCATTGAGATGCTTGTCTGGGAAAGTGGGGGAGTATCACTCTTGCTGATGTCATGGTCATTTCTGAAATTCCAGCGCTGGCCCCTCTCCCATCTGGGCTACTTTTCTAATCTGGAATTTTCTCTCTCAGCCTTCCCTCACTTCCCACTCACCTGACCTCTAGGGGAACCCTGAGTCATTTCCTGTCCTTTAAGCTTGTGGCTAAGCTTCCCCTTCTGAGCCTTGGCCTGGGGGTGTGATCAGGGGCACTAGAAGGGAGGGCCTTGCCTAGAAGGCAGGCAGAAGGGAGACAAAGGCTTCACTTGGTCCATATATTAGAGTGAGTTGCTGAGGGCTGCAAAACTCTTGTTTTGTTTTTAGGAGATAATTATTAGCAGGACAGTATTGACCTGACTTGGGCATTATTTAAGAGTTGATTTACCTCCTGATTCCACTCTTCACCTTTCCATTGCTTATTTGTAACTTCAGAAAGAATGGTGGGTAAAATAAATAAAAAGCAAATTTATCAACCTTAAATTCACAGAAAGTCTGACTGCACAATCTGGGACCTAATTAAAAATAAGTGGTCAGACGGGCAGCTATTTCATTTAGCCTGGCATCCTCATTTGTCACTAACGTTAATAAACTGGATCTAGTACATGAGTCTTAGCTTTCCAGGTCAGTTCTTAACAAAAGGATATTTTACTATGATATTTTTTAAGTTTTTAAAAAATAATATTGTGGAGGGACACTATATATTTCCCAAACCTGTGGGTAGCCTACAAATGCCAGTCTCCCTGTAGGTAGGCCCCGGGGAGAAGTTCTGTGCAAAGGTATGTGATCTCTCACATGCCCTGTGCTCTCCCACCCCTTCGCCTTCTCTACCCACGCGTGGCTGTGCCAGTGGCCCGGTGACACCTCAGGACCTCAGAAGCTGCATGTTGAAGTGGGAGAGATCAGTCTGCCTAGACCTAAAGCATCCTATTCCAGTGTGAATGGGAAACAAACTTAGTTGGTTGACATCTGCAATTGCCACCTGAGGCCCAGAAAAGCGTAAGTATATAGCCAGTATTTCAGCAATAAGGAATGTTGAATGAGTCCTAAAAACATGCACATGAAAAACCAAAGTGCACACACACAGTTAATGCTGAGAAACATTTCTGAGGATCCTTTGCTATCGCGCGTGCGCTTCACCACCCTCTAAATATTACTCAAAGCTCTTGGGTTTGTTGTTTTTTTTTGTCCACTTTTGTTTCATGGAAACTATCCAACTTTCAATACACACCACAGTCGGATACATTGTGAAACAGTTTCTTCTGAAAAAGATTCATTTCTGGCTCCCTCACTCCTGCCCCTGAAAATAAATCCCATGTCAGTTGACTGAATAGGTTTATTTCACTGCTCCTCAGTTTTAGAGAATCAAATACGTCTCAGAACAGTTTGGGGTTACCCAGACTCTAATGGCAGATACCCCAAGGTTATATTGACTGGTGGGTGGGTTTCTTGTTCAGAGTTCTCTTCCTGAAGAAACTTCTTGCCTTTGTCAGACTACTCTGTGAAAATGACAAATGGCTATACACATAACAGAACCCACAAGTCCCTTATACATTGTATTCATTGTCTGACTAAAGTTGATTTCTAGGCAAAAGACTATGAAGTGGCATTTGTTGTTTCCTTTTTAAACTAATTATGACTAGATGTTGCGGTGAGCTCATAATAATTACACACCTTGTATTTCTGCTTTCTTTTTGTCATTTAAAAATGTTTTGTTTGCTTTCTTTTTATTGTCTAAAAAGTAACATGAGAGATAGCTTGAAATAAAATCATAAGAAAGACTTACAAATCAAAATTTTAGAAAATCCTTTTGTATATTGGCAAGAGGGGATAGTAGGCATATTATAAATTCTTTGAAATCTCCAAGGTGGCTCTATTTTCTAACACTAGTAGTAAATGGCTAGTTATAAGAAAGAAGCAGGGGAAAGTGGGAATGGAACGAAGGAAGGAGGAGACAAGGAAGGTAGGACAGGTGGAAAGAGGGAAAGAAAGAAGGGAAAGGAGGGAGGGAGAGAAGGACAGAGGAAGGGAAGGAAGGAGGAAGCCAGGATGGATTCCAACAATAAGTCATCTGGTCAGATTACCTAAACAAATCTCTGGCTGGCGCCCATAGCATTAACCTAGCACTAGTACTCCAGGGCACTCCGATCTGGTTATCTGGCTGCTGTATAGGAACTTCCTTCTAACAAAAAAGGAAACTGCTGCTCAACTTTCCTGCTATATGTTGGCACCCTTACTGTGGACAGTGCCCAGTTTATAGCTATTTCTCAAATCAGAAATTTGGACATATTTTTCAATTTCACCTTTCTATATACAAATTCTTTTTGTTTGGCTCAGTCTCCCATCCACAAGATGGTTCTCTGCACCCTTTACCCCCTTGTCCTTGTCCTTGTCCTGTCCTGGGTATTTTGGATTTTGAGCAGGAGTTCAATAAAAGTCACTGATGAGTCTCACCTTCCTTTCAATTTGAACCCACTATCAAACATGCTAACTACTATTGCAGAAATGATGATCCCAAACCTAACTCTAGATTTATGTTATGTTAAAGTTTAGCTTTGTAACCCTCTCTGGGGAAAAACAACCTTCTCACTGTACGTGGGACCCTGTGGTCACCTAGCAAGTTCACCTTAACCGATGGATAAATATTTGGCTAAAGTTCATTATGGTTAATGAAAGCCTGTTTGGGCTTTAGTTTGCCCTGAACCTGGTTTATTTAAAAAATATCTTAAGGATTTCCTGGGATAGACTTTAACTTTAAATGCTTTTAAGCCTGTGGCTCTTAGCGCCACCACCCCAATGACCAAAAATAAAGGGCATACAGTTGAACCACTGCCCCCATCTCTCCATGTGCCCACTGTAAATGACATACTCTTTAAAAAAAGAAAATCCAAGAATTCAAAACAAACAAAAAAGCAATGTAACTCCTATATTTTTTTCCCTAGACTATTTTTATTTTACCCCTCAGACTCTTCTCCCAACACGTTCCAGTGCTCATTTGAATACAACCTTCAATGGGAAACAGCATGTCAAACCTTCCAAACAGGCAGAAAACGATCTGCTGTTCCCACAGGCGAGGCTGATTGGCTTTTAGCAGAACAAAATGGCTTCAGTGCCTTCGTACTGAAATTAGTAGGAATAATAAAACAATTTCTCCTCACACACAAATAGCTGGGATCATACCTAAAACTCCCTGGCTTCTAACATGAAAAAGAGAGGAGGGGGAATTGAACTTGGATTGTAGGGTCACCTCTATACACACCTGTCAGGAATGCACAGAAAGGACTGTTAATTGGTAAGTTTCAATACTAAGAAACTCACGTTTCCAAAAAGACTTTGGAACCTTGTACACAAAAGTATATGTATTTTAATAAAGTCATGACACAAACAGGTACTAAAGTGAAGTCACCACGTAAAAAACAAAAACAAAAATATCAAACTGTCCACACGGTTTTCAGCTTTTTAAGTGTATTTTTCTCAGGGAAGCTTTGATGATTGGTTCATCATGGGTTTTTAGATAGTAGGCAAAGTCATTTCTGAATGCTTTTAATTTAACGAAGCTATTTGCTTGGTCATAGTCCATCTATTGCTGTCACCAAGAGGTTTATACATATTCCCTTTTAATTTTTTTTTTTAGGAAAGAAATGTATCTATTAGAAATATATTAGAAATTAATAAGTGAGGGAGAAAAGAGAGCTTGTGATGGGCAGAGGCTTTTATAGAACAATCTTCAAAAGAGAGTCAAGAGATGCTCAGAAAAACCATCAAAGTGACCAGCTAGCTGTGTGACCTTGAGCAGCACTTTAACTGACCAGGCTTCTCACCAGTAAAATGAAGTCTCTTTTAGAGTCTTTTCATGCTCTAAAATTCTGTGATTTGGAAGATAAAATGTTCTGTTGACAGTATCTAAAATCAGTGAGAGCAATGCCACTTTGGAGCAACGTTCCAGGACTCCCGGAGAAGATAAACTGCACCTATGTTCCAGCCGCACGATTGTAGACTAAGAGCCACACCCATGCTCACTGAAGCCAAGAAACCCACATGAATGTTGTAGGAAAGTTAAGGTCAGTCTACTCTTTGTTGCTAGGAAAGCACTGTTGATGAGTTCTAATCTAAATGGTTTATATGACTTCATATTGTGGTCTCTGACGTAGCAGGAGAAACATCCCGAGAAACGGCGGTCTCAGCGGCTGTGTCTTCTGTCCCGGACACCATCCCCAAGTGATTTCCTTTTTTCAATTTTAATCTCAAATGCAACGTTTCTGATCGCTCTATTTTTTGTAATCCAATTCTAATAAAGACAAGAAGACGGGATTCTGACAGGAGGGAGATGAATATAAGTGCATTTTTTTAAGGCAGCAGTTAGTATAAGACAGTTATTAAAATGTCTGGCTAAACGACCTCATATTGCACTCAGCCTGCAAATCAGCTGGGCAATCCGGTCCTTGGTGCATGTGACTGCGGACTGCTTTCTCTGAAATCAAGTTATAGGAATCTGTGAACTAGAGTCCTTTTATTTTCCGAGTAGTTTCCATAGTACCTGCACAGTGTCAGGTACATAGTGGCAGGGTAAAATTTGTTGGCAATTACTAAATAACTATTATGGAAAAGGCAAAAAAAAAATTCTAGACTGTGTGAAAGCTTTAGACATTTTGTAGTTTGACTAGAGATAAACATTTGCTATAATAGGAATATTTACTAAACAGGGAATAAGCTACTTAGAAGCTAAAACAGTATACTGGTAAATTTGCTTCCATTATTCTTTAATTTGTTCATTATAATCATGTACACTTGTTATTGGAATTTGTCTTTCTAGAAGTAAATATTATTAGTAGAATACTACAGGTTTTTGGATTTTTTTTTTTTTGAGCACATTCAGGAATGTTCTCCCTGATATAAATTGCATAAAGAAGACTTATAGGGCCCCAAAAAGTCCATTTAATTCTTGTTTTAATTCTCTCATATGCCATTCAAATATTCTGCCAGAAAATATCTGCACTGCCGTTGTTACTATCATGGACTACCCATGATGCTAAATGTGTTAGGCTTTTATATACAATGACTCATTTAATCATTGTAACAACTTCTAAAATGGTATTATATTCCCTGTTTTATGGAGGAAGAAACAAAGGCTCAGGGAGGTTAAATAAGGTGCCAAGGTCACCCAGCAGCGGTGCTGTCCGTCATACCAAGGGCTTCTGCTCCACGTCTAGTCCTCACTTACAATCCTATGGGCACATGTAGAAAAAGAGAGCAAAGCGTTTCCACACCTTTTTGCAAGAAGGTTGGGTATAAATTATAAATAAATAAGCAACTAAAGAAGACAGAAAAATTCACTCAGATCATTTCCCCATTTATGTATTCATATCTTAATCAGCCATTAAATGTGTATGTCACTGCTGCACCAGACAGCATGAGGGAGAGAAAGAGAGGTCAACAGGGGCAGTGCTTAAACCCTGATGAAAATGAGAGTTGTTAGTGGTAAGAGAAAAAAATTGAATCATCAAGCAATATTTTCCCAGAGGTCTTGATTCCTTGTGGAAGGTTCTAGGTGGAAACTCTAGGTTCCTGGGAAGGTGAGGTCTCTAAGAACTGTGGAAGAGGTGGGGAGCAGTAAAATGAGGGTAGTGTAGTAACAGTGTTGTTGTGGGACACAATCCAGACAAAGCATGGCACCCACGCCCTTCACCCTCTGAACTCAGGCCTTCGACCATTTTGGAGAGGAACAGTAGGAAAGCATGCATACAACCAGATCCCTCTGAGTCTGAGCCTCTCCCCCTTCCAGGACCCCACGATAGCTCAAAGTCTTCCTGCTGCAGGGTGTCCTCTGCTGCTGCACAGAGCTTGCTGTAGGAAAACAAGGAAACCAAGAGAGGACCCTAGAGTGGGGGCGGGGGCAGGGGACTCAAGGGCACAGATCAGGAAAATGAATCGGGAGGTTTATCCAGCAATCTGTACTGTTAATTAAATTTAGCTATCTACCAGCTAAGTACTCTGTGGCTCCATGGTGATTATCAAGCCAGTCAGAATCTCAACTGGGGCCTGGTTACTAAATTTAATAGGATTATGTTTTTCTTCCTTTCTGAACTGAAGCAAAAACGTTCCTTTCAGCTGAGGTTTTCATGTTGTTGTTGTTTTCCTATTAGTAAGTAGTCCAGAATTATCTCAGAGACCTCAAAGATTGTTAGAGCTTCTTTTCACTTATTTAGGGAAAAAGAAAGACAGAATTCTTGCTTGGTAGAAGCAAGAACACAGAAATATGCTGGCCCTTCTTCCTTCAGTCTGGACTGAACATTCAATGAATTCAACTCAGCCGAAAAGCCACAGGAATGGGACCATGAACACAGCCCATGCCTAATCACTGGAAAGATAAATAAATAAATAAAATTTTAATGACTTTTGAACCATAAATATACTTTACTTGTAAAAACAGGTATTGCCTTAAAATTGCGTGTTAAATGAATTTTTGTAAATACATCTGAATTTAAATATGGAGAGCTAGTTAATACTTCATTTTGGAAATATTCTGCAATGACATCCAATTTACTGTGGAGACTAGCCTTTTCAGTTTAAAAAAGTGTTTTGGCTGAATCTTAACAAACAACCCTGATTTATGGATCTTGTGAATGTAGACTCTTATGGTAAGAATACACAAAATAGGTTAACCAGCATTTGTTTTAGGTTTGGAAGTATATTTATACTTAAGCATCATATTTTAAAGTACTTAGCACAAAATGAAATTGCTTTAACATAAACTAGATATAATCTGTCTGGTTATTAATAGAAAACTTTTTAAAAGTTCAGAATGTTTTGTTCATTTGGGACAGAATGTAGGACAAATTCAAAATTGTGAAGAATTAAGATGGGAAAAAAAAAACGGTTCTCAATTCCCAGATCTGGGTTTCTTTTGGGGAAAGTGAAAATGGATTATTATTTTTTTAATGATAAATGAATGATAAAGTACTCTTTAAAAAGGAAATTATGCATGCTGTTAGTCATCTTAAAAAATGGCCATAGCTACTATAGAGACTTTGATTCACATTTTCCTGGGGATACAGTACCCTCTTGTATAAACACACATGCATACCAATATATTATGTGAACTGCAATCTTGTAGTGACTTCAAGGAAAAATTTGTTTTTATAAAAGAACTCATATTTTCCCATGCTTTGTTACTTCTTGTGCAAGAACTTTTATGAGATTCTAGTAAACTGTTTTATTTATTTTTCTTTGTTCTTCCTTCTTACTGGAAGAGAACATTATCTGGATGTAATCACGCTAAAGGAGAATACATTCTGATGAAGACGGTTTAAATCGATGACCAACAATTAAGATGCCTAAAACCGCCACCACTTTGGATATGGCAGCTTAATTCTACCTGGTCAACACATTCATTTCTTCTTCTTTTTTTTTTTTTTTAAAAGCTTTTATTTACTTGACAGAGAGAGAGATCACAAGCAGGCAGAGAGAGGAGGAAGCAGACTCCCTGCTGAGCAGAGCCCGATGGGACTGGATCCCAGGACCCTGAGACCATGACCTGAGCCAAAGGCAGAGGCTTTAACCCACTGAGCCACCCATGCGCCCCACATTCATTCATTCTAATGCGGTCTATGTTCCCCGCCTTGGCAACAATGGCTATTTCAGTGACCTCCTATTTCATCTGTGCAGATTTGGCCACTCTGCAACCCAGCTGACTAAAGTTGAAGCTTGTAGCAACAGAAACACACTGTGTAAATCTCTGGCCTACCTCGTCAAAATCCCCAGAGACCATGATTTGCTCTCAACATACTACCCCCTAACCCACTAAATCGTTATTTGTACTCACTGAGGTATCCGTGAGTTTGTCTGGTATTCCGGCCACCTGGAGCTGACAAGTATTTTCCTAGTACAAGGGATGCCATAGCAACCAGACTTGTGGCCTGGATACAAACCAGGCATCGTGGGGCCACAGTTTAAGGTGGGAAGCAGACTTGTGGCACCTACAATAATATTACTGTAAAGAATGTCCTGAGGACACAAAAGTCAGTATTTTGGGGGACTAAGTTCTTCAGATACAAGGATGGAAATTACCCCAGACCCTAACAGAAAGAAGGCAGTAATTAAGACTGAAAAGAGCTTGTGTTTCAAACCTATTTCTTACAAGAAGTGCCACTTTGGACAAGGTAAGGAAGCTCTCTGAGTCTCCTCAGTTTTCTCATCTGTAAAATGGAGATCTTCACCCTCCTTCAAAGGGTGGCAGTGAGGAAGAAATGAGGCGATGATACTTGTGCTGTGGTGGGCCAAGAGAAGCCTAGAACACCAACAGTTTTTATCATCAGGTTAAGAAGTGGAGCGATGGATATTTCAGGAACATGAGGGCAACGGCCTCTCCAAAACAGCATGTAGATGAGTATATTAGAAATTCCTATCTGTGTTTAAATATTTTACTTAAGTATTTTTTTAAGATCTATTTATTTATTTGAGAGAGTGTGCGTCTGAGAGCACAGCAGGAGGAGGGGCAGAGGGAGAGGGAGGGAATCCTCAAGCCCACTCACCGCTCAGCACAGAGTCCAGACCCCACAACCCTGAAATCATGACCTGAGACAAAACCAAGAGTGGTCTGCTAAACTCACTGGGCCACCCAAGTGCCCCAGTAATTTAGATATTTTTAAAAATACATTGTTGTGCTAGCATTCAATGTCGGGATTTGACATTTGACTTAAGCCGTCCACCTGCGCAGTGGTAGTGGGGGCTGGGGCCGGAGCTCGTGGTACCATACATGTACTATCGGGGCCTGGCATTGGCTATCCCGTGTACATGTTCATTTTCTTTATTGCATGTATCATGATTGAGAGGGTACTTTTAAACAAACTAACCCTCACAAAAGGGAAAAGCGACTTAAAGAGATTCCTAAGCGGTACCACAAAGAGAAGATGATATTCATTCCTAGTAGAAGCAATCAAGAAAGAGTGGAAACACTGAGATTTCCTGACCCCTAGCCCTGTAACAGTCACATGCACAAGGTCAGAAGATGAAAACATATTGAGACCAAACAAGAAGTCAGCTAGAATCATTCAAAATGGTCCAGAAGATTCTCTGACATAGGGACAGAAGTAATTGTTGATGGACTTTGGTTTTTATGACTTGAGACGGTAAGAGAGAGTGGGAGCGTGCACGGCTTATAAAATGCAAACAAATCCAACAGCAAGCCCCGCTCAAGAACAGGGCGCCGAGATGACCTATGTTCGAGGCAGCGTGGCGCTGCTGTACTGGGCAACACGAGGTCAGACTTTGAATACTGTAGGACCATGTCTGACAGCACACTTCCCAGCCTTCTCCACAGCACCGCTCCCACTGTATTTGTAGTGCACGTGGAGATAAACTACCACACTGCTGGAAGCCCAAGGTCATCAGATGAGGCCTTTGGCTGCCCCAGGCCCAGCTCGCCAGCCCAACAAGGGCTGAGGAGATGCGTATCTTCAGCAGACCTATCACTGGTTGAGAGCACACCCACATCCCAGGAGAGGCCCCTAAGAGCACACGACTTGGAAACTCAGCCCCACAGACAGAATTAGGCAGGGCTCATTATTGAAAAATACAGCTGTTCGGTCCTAATGGAGTCAACTCTATAGAAAAGGAGAGAGAAAGTATTTTAAAAAACGGACCTCTTATAAATTAGCCCAGTAAAATGTCTTTGTATTATAACTGGACTTGTGGGAAGTTCAATATTTATGCTAGCTCATTCTCCACTCTGATAAAGGAACAGACTTTATATATTTACTAATACTCTCTTCTCTGCGGGTGAGCATGCGCCACTTCCCTGTGGCCAGCATTCAGCACGGTGTTACTCACACGGTCAGGGTTAACAGACGTGCTCTGAACAGACAAGGCCACAGTGAAGCTACAAACACCATTCATCAATCCTTAGACTCATGTCCAGTAAGGTCTTTAACCTATTCCTCCTGGAAGCTAGTCCAGCCTTGCCTCTGGTTTCAAATTCCAACTCTAAGCCCAGGCTAATCACTCTTAGCAGATCTCATCTCTTCCTTTCATGAGATCAAGGCCATCTTTCAAAAACCTCCCTGATACTGAAGACCTAGGTTTTCTGGGGGATAAACGCCGCAGGACCCCACCACTTTCTCCTGCTCCCTCTACCCACAGCCTGATGCAATGACATTCCAAGTTGGCTTGGTTGCAGCTCATGTGGGGTTACATTGAGCTGTCTATTCATTACTAGGTTTATGTTCACTTTTGAACGTGGCACTCCTTCACCATAAAAACAGTGAACTTTCTGAAGCAAAGTGAAGCAAGGACTTAGAGCACTTACTCTGCAGAATCCCAAACAGGACTACTGAGAAAAGTCTTTAAAGAAGGCACCTGCTTCTCTACCCTTTTAAGCCAAGAGGGACAGGCATACTGAGGAAGCTTTCCCACTCCCTGGCACTCCTTTGCTCCACTCTCTTTACTGAGAGCTTCAGGGAGTGACATTTTTTTGTGGGGATGCATTTCAAGTATTATTTCAAGACCTGAAAAAAGAAAACCTCCCCTTCTTGAGCAAAGAAGTAGGTGATGGATAGTATATCTCAGTGGTGAGCCCCCTGACCCATTTATCAATGAGGTTGTGAACAGAGTGGAGTTTCCAGCTCAGCTCGGCATTCAACTAACCACAGGACCCTGAGTGGATAGATTATTTCCAGTACTCCTGTGGTTTATCCTGATATAACTTGCAGAAACTATTATGATAAAATGGCTTTCCCTCTGCCAGTTATTCCATGTAAAAGGCGATTAAATAAGGGATTATAAAAAGATTCCACAATTTACATAGTTTTCTTCGTAATCACTTCACAAGTAGGCTCAGGTTTCCTCTGTTTTTAACCTTAATTCGAGACAAAATTAAACCAGTCAGATTTCCATCTCTCAGTGATAGTCTGTTTTTCCATGGAAATGGGTACACAGGCCTTGATGCTAAGATCATTGTTCCCGCAAAGAGTTTTCAAACTTTGGTCTCAAAGGTTACCATATGTCCAGCATTTTCTAAATTTAAAAAAGGGAGAGCAGAAAATTCGAAGCCTGACATGAAGTTGCTAAACTTGATTGTGCTCTAGGTATGTCCCTGGTTCTTTGTAAGGTAGCTAAAAAAGGCAGCTCTTAGGTCAGCGCAATTAGTGTATAATTGGTCAGGCAACATTTGGATTATTAAGAACTTTATTTGGATTATTAAAATGATGCTGGTCACTTACTTGCCATTTTTCCTTTATTTATGAATAATATCATGTTAAACATCTTGGTTCAGAAACCTTTGTCTACATTCTTTTGTTTTGTTTTATTTTGCCTACCACTTCTTTAGGGTAATTTCCTATAAGGGGAATTACTAGATCCAGGGGTCTCGGTAAATACTGCCAAACTGCTCTTCAGAAAAATGCTTACATTTTCTTTTTAAAACATATCTAGCAGGGCACCTGGATGGCTCGGTTGGTTAAGTGTCCAACTCTTAATTTCAGCTCAGGTTAGGGTCTCAGGGTTGTGAGATCAAGCCCCGTAAGGGCTCCATGTTGAGTGAGGAGTCTGCTTATCCCCCTCCATCTGCTCCTTCCCTTGCTCACTCTAAGATAAATAAATAAAATCTAAATCAACAATAGCAACAACCACCATATCTAGCCACAGATACATCAAGGACCTTTCCAGAGTCCGTTGATAGTTTTAATCTTTAGTTAGCTAAGTGTAATTAGTAGGACTCAGCTATGACTATGTAGGGTAACCACTCATTTACTGGTGATTACACATAGGGGCTTCTGTCATTGGAGCCTCAAGTTCCCATCCTAAATTGGTCTATATGCTTTTATATACAATATAAAGGTCATATTACTCCTGATAAATAAATGGGTATCTGGATTCTGTCCCAAGGTTTATGTGATTATAGTGTACCACAAACAAGATAAAATTTTCAGCAAGGTATAAAAAGATTGACTTGTTCATTCATTCAACAAACATGACTTGAACACCGGTCAGTTAAGAGAAACTAGGGTAAGCACTAGGGAATCAGCAACATGGTACCTTCCCGTCTTTGAGAAGCCTACCCAGGGAGAGAGAAATATAAATTAAAAACGTAGTAGAACAAGATACAAACTTTATTACAGGTTTATCCTGTGGAACCCTGAATCTTGGCCCTTGACTTTATGGGGGGAAAAATACTGGGTAAGGCTTTGAAGACTAGTAATATTTTAGGTAGTTTTGGGTGAAGAAGAAAATGATAAAAAGTATAGAGAACACATTTAGCAGAGCCTGGGGACTGAAATGAGCAGGGCATGGAGACATGAAAACACATGGAATAGCAGGGTCGGACTGAGGGGAAGGGGGAGGGACATGACGGGCAAACTGGTTAGCCCTTCTAAAAAGGGCTCTAGGGGTTCAAAAGATGGAGAAAACACACTTTTAAGGAGATCAGAAAAGGGTTAAGAGAAGCCTTTGAAGCATGAGCAGGATTTGTTAAGACAGGAATATTTCAGGAAGCAATTAGTGAATTGAAAGTTTTCAAAGCAATATCATGTACCTTTTTATAACATGTGACCTTAACAACAACTTAATAGGGTAAGGTATACATCCTTACCCATACCCGCAGAGGAGCTATGACAGCGGGATTAGCGACTGGCCCAAGGTCACACAGCTGAATGGGGTGGCTCACAGGGTCGCCACGCCTCACAGTTCAGTAGCAGTGCCCCTGAGGATGGCTTTGTTGGGAGCATGGTGGCATTGACAGCTGATACTGGGGGGTGGGACTTCTGATATCCTTTGCATTACACTAAGCTGTCACCGTGTTTATCACTTCAAATGAAAATACACTAGTGCTTCTATCTTTTACTTTTAATATTTTATACACTGTTGCTTTTATCAAAATATTTTGGATTGTCTCTCCCATATAAATGCATATATGTATCTTATAAGGAGTATAAGCGTATATATTAGCATGTATTTATTTCAATATGATATATATGGATATAGCAAACATAAGAAAATATTAGGTACCTGAACTTGCACTATCATCCATTTTCTTGATATTGGAAATTTTAAAAATCATATATGTTTAATCATACTAAATCAAAGCAGTATTGCACCAATTGTAACCCGACTTCTAAAACTTCTACCTGTTTGAGGAATGACTGGTATTCCACAATGCCAGAAGGCCTCTGCCAATGAAAGGGCTATTATATGAGATTGCTGAATTTTGTTTTTAGCGGCCCAGAGTTTTTTGGCTAAAAAGTGTAGTGTGGTTCTGTCCAAGAAAATGAAGGCAACTTCATAAAAGACATAAATACTAAAATTTAACGGCACAAGTCACATTATAAATATCTGACTGACATTTAAAATGTCTCTGGGAGGCATTTTAAGCAGTGGAACAGATTTATTAAAAGGTTAGTTATCTTCCTCAAGGTCACCAAGTTAGGTGGCAGAAGGGCTGAAATCCAAAGCTTTTGGCTGTCATCTTGGTCCCTGCGGTACCTTAAAAGTCTTCACGAGATCTGACATGGGTACTGTCAGAAACTGGCAAATAATCTTTCACGCGTTCGACACGTGTAATCTGGGTGCTACCCCATCACACGTCTGCGCGTGTCAATACAAGTGAGCTGAACTCACACACAAGACACCAGCTGGCACAGCTGATACCCTCCCAGGCCGAAAGGGGTTTAAACATCAAGGAAGAGCATGTTCCAGAATTTTGCAGCGTATCCTGTGCGCATCTCTCAACGGCTGCAGAAGCTGCTCTGAGTCCGTGTCAAGAACCCTGTCTCTGAATCCTTTCTGCCTTTCGTTCTTCCAATCTAGACAATAGGAAACAGGTTAAAAGACAGCAAGACAAAATGTTCAACCCTCAGTTTACGACTTCCTCAATAAGAAGAGACATAAATGTGGCATTTATTACTGAACGTGAGGAAAGGGCCCCGTAGAAACCATATGGTTGTCAGGAGCGGCACAATCTCATTCAGAGGTGCCAAGAACACTAATGAGACAAGGATGTCAGGCAAAGCAGAAATAGATCAATACTTCTCCCCCACTTGCTGACGTCCCCACCATCAGTCACTGTGCTTGCTCTATGTAAATGAAATCAATCAGCGGGGATCTCTGTAAAATGCATACAACGGTTGTCTTCTAGACTCTACCAGAAGATAAATGATTCCAGACATTGGACTGCAGCCATTTTCCCACACATGCTACAGAGTTCTGACATCCATATTGGGCCATAACACTGAGTGGTTTCTGCTTTGGCGAATTTTTACAGCCTGTGTTTCTACTTCTGGTTTGGACCAGACAGCCTGCTAACACCGACGCATCAGAAGTCCTCTCTTGCCTGTGCAAAAGGAAAGAGAATCGCCTTTTTCCAACAGGGGGACTCCTGTGATTCCCGTCAAAACTTTGCTGTCGTTCATATAAGCTTATCATGCCAAATCACTCTTTAAGATCCCTTTGGACTTACACAGATCCCAGCCAAATAGAGCATGACACACGGGACGGCAAATGCAAACCACTTGGATGGAACACGTAACAACAGACAGAACAAGTCTAACTTTGTTTTAAAACTCGTATGTTTAAAAAAAACACGCTAACCATAAGTAACAGGGCTGTTCGATATGGCAGATTGTGTTCTGGAAAAGGGCAGACGGCTCTGTGAGAAAGATAAACTAAAAGATCCAGAAGCAGCTTCCTTTAAAAATGATGTCAACACAATATGATGATCTGGAAGGCACGCAGAAGTCTAGGTCGTATTCACGGCTATTTACGTAACCGACCCCATGCAATTAAACATCCAATAGACAGCACTTTCTGCCAGCCCCTTATATCTGAGAGATGGGTATTTTTCTCAGTAAACTGCCGTTGGGGAAAGATAACAAATAATTTTGCTATTTCAAAAAAATCAGGAAAAAAAAAAGTCCTGTCAATATCTCCAGTAGTCTAACTGAGATAAAGACATTTTTCTGAGGTTAAACAGAAGTAAAATAAACCTTATTGTAGGTTTCAAATGTTTTTCAAGTGAGTAGTCAACATGAGAGGCACCGCTTTAAATTTTAAGTCAAGTTCTTGTTAAGAGAATGTCCTTCTGATGAACAAATACACCAAGGAAAACTTTATATATCGGTAACACAACTCACAGTGCAAATAGGCAGTCCCCGTTCTCTAACCCACCACCACCTCCTTTCCTGTGGAATACAAACTTACTTTGTTGAAAAATGTCCTTAGGCTGGGCTGTACTTTTGAAACAAAGCCACTGTCTTCTTCATTTCATTTTCTGTTTTCTTGAAAACTGCTCCCCCGAAACTGACAGATGGTGCATCTGTCACTGAGTGTTTCCTCTTCGTTATCTCTGCCAGCTAATATTTCCTCTGTGCTTAGCTGCTGTCTGTGAGACTGTTCCACATCATTCTAGCCTGATCAATGGTGTGCCTGGTTGCTGGTTGGTTCTGGCCCCGCCTCCAGCTCTGAGACAGAAACCGAAAACTCACAGCTGGAATTCCTATAAATCCTCTCTCTTAAATCTGGCTCTGCAGCTATGGCACATTCTAGAGCAAAAAGCTGTCGGTCTGTCACAAACCAGGGAAGCGAGGCGATCCTCTCCTGGGCCCCCTCCCCCCACGCCAATGCCCAACATGTCTGTTATATAACAAATCCCATTTTAAGTTAGCCTGAAAACTTCAGAGGACCAGAGGAAGCATTCTTAAAGCAGGCTTATGCTCTTCCATGCCTAATGAGACTCAAAAGAAGATGCCCATGACTGAAACACACCCATACACACACACACACACACACACACACACACACACACACACCTACAATGGAATAATATTTAGCATATTAAAATTGTGAAAACTGATTCCAAGAAGAAAATGCCAAAATAGTACACTACAAAATGATTTCTAACCTAAAACATATATTCAGGTGACCTTATATCCTAAGCAACAGGATCTAGTAGTATTTATACTACCAGATTAACTTGGTGAATCTACAGAATATACAAGACGCATTTCAGGTTCTAGCTGACAAAGGTTCTAGCTGAGAGAAGGTTGTCTCTAGTCTACCAAGGAGAGTAGGACAGCTGAATGTGTGACACCAGCCGTTCCTGTAAATCAGTAGGACAGAGGGTGTGTTTTTCGAGTGACGTATTCTGCACAGTCAACAGTAATCAAACCTTACTGAGTGAAGGTGCACATTTAGAGCAAATAGGTTATGTGAGTCTTACTAAAATAAGGATTTGAAGACTGTACTGGGATCCAGAATCAGCAGGTCTGGATTCAAGTCTCAGTTTTGTTCCTTGGACAGTGTCCTTGAAGAGAAAAGGCATGTAGTAAGCTCTGGAGACGTCCCAGGTGACTGAAGGATTAAATCAAGATAATAAAGTATTTTACCATTATTATTCAACGTTCGGCCTGTTCTTTTCAACAACAGAGAGAATATTAAATAAGTATGAATATTCAATC
Source organism: Spilogale gracilis (assembly GCA_004023965.1). Classification (NCBI taxonomy): domain Eukaryota; kingdom Metazoa; phylum Chordata; class Mammalia; order Carnivora; family Mephitidae; genus Spilogale; species Spilogale gracilis. The sequence continues at coordinate 115,055 of PITA01000150.1, read as the reverse complement.
TGGCAAAGGATGCCACCAAACTAAATACCAGCCTGTGATAAGGAACACTAGAGATGAAAGGAGGTGGGGAGTAATGTGCAGGGTATGAAGTGCAGGCTGAGGACAACAGCGGCTCTGACTTTGAATATCTGAACTCTTCAGCGAGAGAGACTATGCAGTAAGCACAGGTCAGAGTGAGGTTGAGGAGTAAAAGCCTGAAACCCTGGTTCTTTTTCAATATCCTCGCCAAAGAATCCTGGAATTGTTATCTTCCATTAGTTCATAAGCCCCTTAAGGGCAGGAACACCTGGCATTTGTTGAATAAGTGAATGAGTGAGAATTTGAACTAGGTGAGAGGAACTCCCTCCAAATGAGAAAGTAGAGATTATTATGAGAAACGTGAGCTTGAAAGTGTTGGATCAGTACTTCAAGGGGGGCACTACCTGTGTCCTTCCAGTGTCCTCAAATTGAGGTGGGGGCTTTCTGGGTCACTGAAACGAGAGGAGAATTTGTTCAGGGACCCTTGACCTGATCCCGCTTTGTCACTTCCCCTAGCAAATCCCCCACCTCCCACTTCCTTTCCTGAGAATGTCATCCTGCTGACAATGAGTGCAAGTGGAGAACCAGGATGTTTGCAAACATCCCCTTAATGAGAGTACATGGATTGTTCGGGGAAATTCCTCCTAAATGGGGATGCGAGTTCTTGCTTGCTGTGGCTGGCAAGAAGTCACCTTTCCAAGTCCAGTGGGACCCTACTCTGTGTGGGATATGCAGGGGCAGCAGCGGACCCCAGGAGAAGAAAAGGCAGATGTGGCGGGCTCCTGTTCCTACCCTAAATGCCACCTCACTGCCAGTGTGTTTCTGTTTTTGACGAAACGCACTGGAAAGGTGATCTACGTTCATATTCATGGTTTCAAGTGTATGATCTCTTCCCCCCAAGCTGACGGGCTATGCTAATTTGGAGTAAGCGAACTTATAAATTGCAAAGATCCAAGCTAACAATGTATGTGTGTGTGTGTGTGTGTATTTTTTTTAAATATATATATTAAAAATATATATGTGTGTATGTGTATATATATATTTTTTAAGATTTTATTGATTTATTTGACAGAGAAAAACACAGCTAGAGAGGGAACACAAGCAGGGGGAGTGGGAGAGGGAGAAGCAGACTTCCCACTGAGCAGGGGGCCCAATATGGGGCTCGATCCCAGGACTCCAGGATCATGACCTGAGCTGACGGCTGACACTTAACAACTGAGCCACCCAGGTACCCCAACAAAAATATTTTTAATGCCGTATCTATACAATGCACTCTAGACACGTCAGAGGATGCATGCTTCCAGCTTTCCAGCTCCCACTGGTTTCCAGCAGCACAAAAGATTACAATCAAAAACAGGATCTGAGGCCAGCAGGGGATAGAGGGAGCGCAGCTGGGCTTCCAAGGGGAAGGATCACATCTAGGTTGCAGAGTGGGAAAATCCAGAAAACTTGACTAGGGCGGGAACATTAAACTTTTGGAAGGATTTGCACAGGCAGAGACAAGGGAGGACGGTTAAAAGAGAAGAATACGCTTAGAGTAAAAAAATGAGCTCTAGGGCACAGAAAGAGACAAGGGGTAAGGCAAGCTCAGGAAATAGCAAAGTATGTGGTTCTGCTGAAGCATAGGGAATGTGGGGGAATCATGGGGGATGAGACTCCAAAGACAGGCTAGAACCATATACTGTGGTGTGGCCTTGGATGCTGGGGGTGGGGGGTGGGGTGAGGGGTTAACACTGAGTTTAATCAGTGATCATGAACCCTGGGAGGTTTTGGAACATGCATGTAACAAAATCTGAGCAGTGAGATCTAGTAACCATGTTTAGAATGGATTGTAAAGGAGACAGTAGGTAGACTGACCCATGCAGGAGGCTACTGCAATACTTTAAGCAAGAGGTCATGAAGGCTCGAACTTGGAGGATAAAAGCAAAACAAACAAACAAACAAAAAAACAAAACAAAAACAAAAACGGTAGGGTACCAGCAGCAACTGCTTTATGATTGTCAAGGGAGATGAGTCAAAGAAAATCCTACCTGGAGGAATTTTTTCCTAGAGATATTTGCAGACACATACAAACGTATACAAGTTTTCATTTCAGCATTATTTGCCATTGCAAAGGATTGAAAACTCCATAATGCCCACCAATAGGGAATTTACAAATAAATGATGGTACAGGCATATAATGCAATACTCTACAGCCATTTAAAATAGATATGCAGCTATAAGAAAGCCATTGTAGAGTGCTGGTGATAGGCACTGGACTGCCAGCGCTTAACCATGGCAGAGGAAGGAAAATATTGGGGAGTGGAATAAGCATTTGGAGGGGACCTCAGTGTTCAGATTCGACTCCCAGGACAACCTAGAGTTGTGCAGTACACAACCTACCCAAATGGATGTGGCAGCTTTGCCCATAACCACCCACTCAAAGGTGCCAGAAGCCTGCCTAACCGCTGACCATTTTCATAGTCAGAAGCCTAATACCTCTGCGCCTGGGCAAATCAGTACTTGAAAAAGGAACACCATCCATGTTTGGGACAAAAATATTCTTCAGGATTATACCATATGGCAAAGTGATTAAGTCTGGCATCTGAAACAAACCCTGAACATAAGGAGTCAGTTCTGCATCACAAGCCATATCTACACCCAGGTGTAACTGCAGTGCCAATTCATAAACCAAGCACAGCAGTAATAACTGGGACTGATACACTGAAATGCAAATCAAAACTACATGAGATATCACCTCACACCTTACACAATGGCTAAAGTCAAAAACCTAAGAAACAACAAGCATTGGTGATGACGTGGCGAAAAAGGAACCCTTGTGCACTGTCGGTGGGAATGCAAATTGGTACAGCCATTGTGGAAAACAGTATGGAGGTTCCTCAAAAAATTAAAAACAGAACTACCCTCCAATCCAGGAATCACGCTACTGGGTATTTACCCCCAAGACACAAAAATGGTGACTCAAAGGGATACCTGTGGCCCTACGTTTATTGCAGCATTATCTACAATAGCCAAATGATGGAAGCGGCCCAAGTGTCCATCAACTGATGAATGGAAAAGAAGAGGTGGTGTATATATACAATGGAATATTATCCAGCCACAAAAAACAGTGAAACCTTGCTATTTGCAACAACATTGATGGAGCTACAGAGTCTAATGCTAAGCAAAATACATCGGTCACAGAAAGACAAATACCATATGATCTAACTCATATGTGTAATTTAATAAACAAAGCAGATGAGCAAAGGGGAAAAAGAGAGAGAGAGAGAGAGAGAGAGAGAGAGAGAGAGAGAGAGAGAGAAACCAAGAAACAGACTCTTAACCACAGAGAACAAAATGATGGTTACAAAAGGGGAGGTAGGTGGGGAATGGGGAAAATAGTGGACTAAAGAGTACATTTGTTGTAATTAAAAATACCTAAAATGATTTTAAAAAAACAAAAAACTGGAATTAGATGAAGGAATGGTAATGTTTGGCAGAGAGGGGAGCAAAGCTAAGGGCTTATAAAACTAACTTAAGGCTAACAAAGGGGAGAAAGGTTTAAAAAAGATTCAAGGAAAGGGAGGGCCTACATACAGTGGATTGGCTCTGTCTGTTTAAGGAGCAGCTGGATCTGAGAGCCCTTGGTCCCATTCTCTCCTCAACACATGGAAAAGGCGCAAGATATATTGTTTATGGAAATGTCAGAGTACAGGCTCTAAATTCAGGGACCCCGTTGCACAGTAGGGCAAAGGTGAAGAGCCAGATTAAGTGCTATTTCACAAATTGCGTGTTTCGGGCTCCCCCAATCCCCTTTATTCTAACCAGCCCTGGGAGAGCAGAAACCAGGCTTATAGTCCTGGAGGCTTATACATGGAAGCTTATTCTCTGCAGGGATAAAACATCAAGGAAAGAAAGGAAAGAAAGGAGAGAAAACAAAAAAAGGAAAAGGAGAAAGAAAAGAAGGGAGGGAGGGAGGGAGGGCAACGAGGGAAGGAGGGATGGAAGGAGGAAGGAAGGAAGAAAGAAAAGAAAGAGAAAGAGAGAGAGAGAAAGAAAGAAAGAAACAAACAAACAAACAAAAAAGAAAGAAAGAAAAAGAAAGAAAGAAAAAGAAAGCAGTCACAGAATCCAGCCTCAGAGAAAGGGTGCAAAAACTGCCTAGCAAGCCCCAGGCTCTAGAGCAGCCACCTGTGGCTGGACAGGAAGGATCCAAGAGGCTCCTTGGGGATTTTTTCTTTCTTGCAAAGAGTGAGGCCTGACTACTAGATGTTTCTTGTCAGCTCCATAGGGAGGGAAACATACTGAGGAACCCAGGACCCCATGGAGGAACACCGCACACTAGGGCAAGTGTGATTCATACTAACAACGTGTAGACACTACGTCTGATGGGGAATCTCTGCCCCGGCAAAGTGAGTGCAGTCTTTCACAGCTGGTGAGAACCGTGTGGCTTCACCGAGAAGAGCACACTCCTTCTTTAATGCAATGAAAAAAACTGCCTTTTAAGTTCCAAATCCCTGGGTTCTCATCTGGACTCTGCCAGACACAAGCTGTGTGAGTTTGGATAAGTTGCTTGAGATCCCTCTTTGTTAAATAGGAAAGAATAATAATACTCCTCTTGGGGTTGTTAGGAAGATTAAATGGGTTAATACAGGTAAAACGCTGGGAATGGAGCTTGGCATAAACATTCGACACGCGTTACTTACCACTCCATAGTTAGAATTTTTAAAATACAGGTGATTGCCACTACACGTATAGGGCTGAATATGATTAATCTCAATTCAAGAAACAACTCTCTGTGAGAATAGATAATTACAGCCTTGTCTATAATTTACTCTAAAATACTTGAGGATTTATGCTGGAAAGTTATGTTTGTGCTGCTTAGGTTCCGCTAGAAGCCAGGTGCTGCCAGCATTTAATCAAGCATTCGGAGGCTGAGACGGTCTAGCTGGTATTCGCAAGAGGGAGCCTGCACTTCAGAATGTGCTGGTGTCAGCCCTGCGGGCACCACCTCTCCGTCAGCAATCTCCAGTTAGCATTCAGCGTGTCAAAAAGAGGTTTGGACCGGTGACCGCTGCTACTGTTGACTAGTGTGCTAGCCAATTTGCTAACTATTGGTTATCGATAGGACTTGATTAATGGCTGACCCCCCTTTTGCTTCAAAATTTCTTCTTTGGCTACTATTGCCTAGCAAAAAGAACCTAACAGTTGTGCATGACTAAAGTGATCATTTTAAATAAAATTAGTATCAGTAGGTTAGTATTAGTAAATATTAATAAAGGCAGCATGAGACATGGACCCTGTAAGACATTTAAGAAGATCAACAAAAGTTCTAAAGTTCGCTTTACCAAAGAGCCAGGACAAAGATGTTTAGTTGGGTCACATCTGCTTTAGATATTAGATTCTAAGAAATTCACCACCAATTTCTTGGCAAAAAAGGAATCAGAAAAAAATTGAGAAAGTTACTACACATTATTTGTATTATGCTATGAATAGAATTATAAATATGAAAATAGAGTTCTCATCCTGTAAGATGGGTTCACTTATTTTTTAATGAATTTGTTATCTTCACAAAGAAATCAAAGAATATCTAAAACATTTTAATGACTAAAAAAACTTTTAAAATACTTTTCTTTAAAATAATTTTAATTGCATCAACTATTGCTCATTGTAAAAATTCAAACAAAAGTCCACTTTTATTTACAACTCCTAATTCTGCTTTCCCTCCCTAGAGGTTATCACTATTAGCAGCTTAGCGTCTGTCTTCCAAACTTTACAGGTAGAGATTTCTCTAAATAACCTATACACACACATATATGCACACATTTATACAGTAAAACATACCTACATATATCTACACATGTATGTACACATACAGCCATGCTGCATGTGCACTAGGCAGTTCTTTTTATATGAACAGAATCATATTAGATGTATTATTCAAAGCCTTATCTTCTTTACTTAACCCTATGTCTTGGGGATCTTCAAATGAACAAATAAAGCTACCAGCTGAATCCAATGGAACCCATGTAACTACTGAGTCAAAAGTCAGGTACCAGGGAGAGGAGACCAAGAAAGCAGCAAGGCTCCAAAATGGAGTCAGAGACATCCGGTGCCTTTCTCGGCACATCCCTTGTCCACCTGAGGCTGAGATCTGCCCTCTCGTTGTTCTCTAACAGTTTTCCATTCGGAGCAGCACAGTAGAAGAGATGGGTAAGTGAGTAACCACACAAACTCATAAATGAAACAATTAATTGAGCAGCATTCATTTCCTTGACTTGTTATAGGTGACTCTCTAGCAGGCACACAGGTATTTGCAGTGTGTCTGCCTCCTTCTACCCCATTTTAAGCAGAAAGTAAATACCACTTTCTACTGTTGAGTTCACCTTCCTTATGGCAACGGAAATGTCAAATTTCCAGATTTGCATATCGGGTTCCTCACACTGCACATGCGCAGAGAGCATACGCGAGCAGCAACATGTACTCACCCGCAGGGGTCCCACGGACACGTACGGGCAGGTGCGATGTGCACAATCAGGGCTTTGTGACTTCCCACAGTCTCTAGTGTCATGGAGCCCATTTTTCAAGTTGCAACTTGTGGTTTTCAGGTTCTCAGGAGGCCGTGTGCCTCCAACACAACTTCAGTAGCAAACATTCCAGGTAATGTTGAAAACCAAACAAACCCATGTTTATACTGTGCTCTAAAAACAAACTCTCCAAAAATCCCTTTTCCAACATTTAACATTCCTCAATAGGTATAACAATCTATCACATAACGTCTGTTATATTTAATCTCCTTTCTTTTTCTGGAGAAGAATGTTACCTTCCTTTATAAAATTTTAAAATTTCACTTTGCTTTCAGTAAATGTTGTTTGAAATGGAAAGCTCTGTTGGGTCTTTAGATTGAAGCAACCTACCCCCTCCTCTGATATAGTCTTCTTTTGAAGAAAATCAAGGTAATGGGCTTGGCTGCTTGGATCACTGACCATGATTTTTTGAGCTTTCTTTATCTAAAAAGATTTCATAAGAAAAATCTGTCAGCCTATCTGCAGAATGAGGACTCTCAAAATGTACTGGAGAAGTAATGACAGCTGTACATGGAATTCAAATGATAAGAACTTAATTCCCCATCACGTACAGCTTCAAAATGTCAGCACCGTGTTATCTATATGAATGTTCCACTGTACATACAGGATTTCGGTATTTTTAAAATTCCAAAAGTTACAAACTTCTGGTTTACATTACCTATGTAAAAAAAGAGAGAGTAAGAAAAAGAAATATTAAAGACAGAGAAAACAAAATCATATGGAGCAAAAATAACTGTGTCCACAATAGGCTCAGAAAGATATAAATGATGAAAAGAAAAAGAAAGAAAGAAAAAAAAACAAGGAAGCTCCATCACATCAACATCTTTCCTACAAATCTGATGCTCTGGAAGGCTAGTTGGCCTGCAGTTTCTGTTACGGAGGAACAAAATCTACTCTGGCTCTCCCGTGGTAGGGAAGGTATGTGAAGTTCTGGCATTCAGCAGCTACAGATCAGAGAAAGACAACAGCGAGGCAGAAAGTATCAACTACCTGCTGGGGAGATGCCAATTTCATGCACTGTGTTCAGGACGGTTCAACAAGAATGGATTTGCCTCTTGGAATCCGGCATTGCTCTTCTTCGGGATTGTCTACCCTAATTCCGTACTCCAGCTCTCCTTCACCCACAACTATCAACTCACCCTTGCAACTGTAAACATCAAATCTTATACTGGTTTACAATTTCAATGGTGTTATCTTTAATTCTGGGCAGAGAAATCCAGAATTCCTTTGTATGACACTCTGGACAGAGGCTTGCTTTAATTATGATGCTAATGCCCATCCACAATGAAGCCCCAGTTGGGAGGAACAAAGACCCTGGTCACACAGAAAGCTGGGCTGAGCACTTAGTACTCAATTTCTTCCACTGTTCTGAAGATTATGTCACCTATCATTGCCTCATCCAATGTGTATGTAGCCTAGACTTTTGACTTTTATTCAGGATTACCATCAAAAATTGGATTATGTAATGCATTTTGTTAAAAAAAAAGAAAATCCAGTATCTCTTTTAAAGTTCACTTTGAAATTTTAGGAAAAAAGCATGCCTAAAGTAGATTCTGAAACTATAATGAATATCATCATTTTACAATCTCCCCCACTAAAAAGTACATTCCTCATTTTTTTTTTTTTTTTGGTTCATATCTGACTGCTTTCTAACAACAGCGCTACATGATTTGATTAAAACCAACTTCAAAACCAAACTTGGAGGCATACTTATCTAAAAGGTTCAGGAATCCTAGGCTCCTGAACTTGTTTTTCATTTTGCTGTGAAGTGTGGGTGGCCATGAGCATTCCTGGCGGCTATAAGGCATTTGCTAATGTATTTGACTTTTAAAGTTGTTAATCATACTTATCAACACAGGCAAGAAGCTCTGGCCACAAAAGATTAGCTACTCTACTGTAATGCTCCCCGTAATCCGAACACAGAAATGTCAGCACCGAGTGATAACTGCCTGAGCCAGCTCTGAGCATCAGTGACTTCACACCTTATTAAAAACCTTAGCTTTCAATAAATCCCAGATTTTCTTTTCTATCATCTTACACACACACACACACACACACACACACACACACACACACTTCTTCTCCTGACGGTGGTAGCTTAGATGAAAAATTCATAATGCTGTACACTGTGTACATTGTTTAAACAATCAAAATGCTCTTTAACCTCCCCTCCCCATATTTTGATCTTCAAGGTGGCCTTTACTGTCAAGAGACTCAGGTGCTACTGATCTCATAAGAAAAATGTGTACAACAGTCAGAAAGAGACTGGTTTCCAGGGAAACTAAACCTTATTTAAATCCTTTGGAAGCAGTACAGTCTAACTGTAGTTCTTCCCATAAGACACAAAAACCATTGCTCCTTGGGAAAGAATATAGTTAGAGAACAAGAAAATGCTTTGCCATCTCAGGAGTGTATCTGAGTGCATCAAAGAAATCAGGAACAGAATGTGTATACTGGGGAAAACAAGGGTCTAAAGCGGAGCCCTGCTAGTCTCTGACTGGTGGAATGTCGCTTTCACTTAAGGAACTCTTCCTTAAAAAGACCACGTACTTCATCAGCAGACTAACTTCTGTTTTGTTGGACTCATACAAAAGTTCCCATGCTGAAAGTGTAGCCTCTGTTCTTCCTAGCTCATCTTAATGCCACAAGGCTGGTATTAGGTTTACCTCTAAAAAAAAACAAACCAAACCAGTAAAAGCTCATCTTCTATTTCAATCCTCAGCCAACTCTCCACATGGCATTTTCTAGGTAACTTCTAAACATTCACTTTGTACTCTATCATGATTTTTTAAAATATCAAACCTGATGACACTTTGTTGTTATTTGATCATATCTCAGAGTTGGGACCATAATTTTTGGACATAATAATGCTCATCATAGTTGAGGTTAGCTTCATCACTTGAAGATGTAGCTGTTTCATGGGCTGCACATGATTGAAGGCCTACGGGATTGGAAGACTATGGGAAACTGAGGAATCTCACTTTCTAGGTGTCTTTAAAGGAAGGTAAGTTACCATTTCTCTAAAGTATTTAAGTGCAGACCATTCCAAGAACAGATGGATCAGTAAAGAAAGCTTCTTGGGATGAACAGTATGATTGGTAGTAATATTTGATCATATGCCATCCATCATAGCTCATGGAACATGAGATTTGACAAGAGAGCTCCCATCTTCCCCAGCTCATTGTTTTTGGTGACATGTGCAAACTGAGTACAGACACAGTACTTGGGGAGGGGAGGACAAACGGGAGACATCCTCACCTTCATGGCATTAGAGCCTCCTACTTCCTACCATCCTTGCCTGGCCTCTTCAAAACCCTCTCACTCCAGTCTGCTGCTACCAAATGTGCCTCTTGTCAGGCCAAGCAATGGGAAGAAAAGGATCATTTATTGTCTGGGCAGGAAGCCAGTGTGGCTGCTATGAGGGGAAAAATGACATTCAAGAGGAGCAGAAGGCCACAGAGTCACCCACATCAAGGAGAAGCCTCTCCATCAAGGCTTTTCCACTCATTGCTGTGCTGGGTAACATGGCCACTATCTGATGGCTCTTCCAAAGCCAGAAGATTTAAGGGGACACCTCTGAGAGAGAGAGAGAGAGAGAGAGAGAGAGAGAGAGAGAGAGAGGAGACAGTGCAGCCCCTGTTGAGAAGAACACCACTGAGCCAAAAATAGGGAACATCAGGGCACCTCAGTGGCTTAGTCAGTTAAGTGTCTGGCTCAGGTCCTGATCTCAGGGTCGTGAGATCCAGCCCCACAGCAAGCCCCATATTGGGCTCAGTTCTCTCTGCCCATCTCCCCCTCCCCCTGACTCATGCACGTTCTTTCTTTCTTTCTCTCTCTCTCTCTCTCTAAAAGAAAAGAAGGAAAATTTTCATTAAAAATATCTTCAAAGTTAAGCTTAATATTACCTTTTTAAAAAATGCAGTTTCACCAAAAAATTTCCAGCCTAAGAACTATGCTGGAGCCAAAGATAAACGAGGCAAGGAACCATTCTGCCTAGCAAAGCAGGTAAATCAAAGAAATGCTTATTTCTAAAGGGAACGCCAAAAGATCCTAACATTTATGAAGTTGTCTACTCAATGACAAAGCTTGAAACAGACTATACTATACACACACACACACACACACTCCTCATTTTATAGATAAGGCAACTGAAGCTCAGATGTGAGTGGTATAGAAAGCTACACAGAAATTGCCAACTCTATTCAAAACTAGGTCTTGCTCCAAAGCGTGTAATTCCAAAGCTCCTGCTGTCCCTATACGAGGCTGCCTGTTTCACTTCACTTGTCTGACTTAGAGTAACCTGTTTATTCTCTGTGCTGAATAAAATACAAGAAATGCTGCAAATACCTTAACACTACAGAGCACTATATAAATCCAAGATGGCATTATTATAACGTATCTACTTATCATCCATTTAGTTGTCTGTGAAGAGCAGACGGCAGTTTCTGTATTCTTGAAACCTGGCTTTGAGATTTTGATATTAAAAAGACAGAGAAGAGCACTTTGTGATAAATACAGACTAGATCCCATCATGCTGTGCTTGGTTGTGCTGAACAATGAGGCAGCTGAAAAACCCAAGAATGTGTGTAGATGATGTCTTTAAAAAGAAAGGCAAACCTAGAAGTTGGATGGATCTGCAAACAGGGCACTGGAAATGCACAGAATGTGTTCCTTCCCTAATTTTTAAAATATGCCAGACGTGTGTTTATCATGCCTCTTGTATACTGAATACTTTGTAAGAAGCTAGGGGGCTGGATATGAGAACAATGAAAAGAAACCTCAAAATAGCTTTCCGTGGAGTGAGGGAGATGATGACGATGTGGTACTTCCCAGTTCGGGGGTGTGGCTGTGTGGAAGGGACTACAGGAGGGGTCTAATAAAAAAAGAAACAGCTGCAAGAGTCTATACTAAAACACTGATGGGCAGAGGGACCATTTTACATCATATACCTGTAGTACCATAGCAAGAAGTCATCACCAGACCTCAGCCCCAGCTTTAAAATTTTCCTCCAGAGCATATTTCACCTTCTGCCACACTCTTGGCTCACTTACTTGGTTTTTATTCATAGAGGGCCCTTCTCTGAATAAAACCACCATAAAGCAGGGATTCTTCGTTTGTGTTTGTGTGTGTGTGTGTGTGTGTGTGTGTGTGCGCGCGCGCACTGATATATCTTTAGTGGTTAGAATAGCAGGTAGCACACAGTAGTCCCTCAAATGTAAGCCAGATGATAAATGAATTCTAAAATGATGCACGCACCTGGAAACTAGATGAGGGAGCAAACTTAACTGGCCAACAAACGCTTACAAATATAAGGGAAAGAGCTTCTTTGAGATCATGAAATATATCCATTAGAAACTCAGGGGGAAAACCCTGTAATTAGTTATTATTTTACATGCTAGACAATGAATATTAGCTGGTTCTAGATAATGTGCTTTAGCCAGTTGTGGACAATGAGCATTAGTTATAAGAATGAAAATGACCCCCTACAAAAATTAATGTGTTTTAAATATAATACCTTTAGAAATCAGATGACTGAAAGCTATCTACGTTCTGATCCCAACGGATTATTGCATCATTCACCTCTTCTACAATGAGCAACCCAGACAAAGGAACATCATTTTTATATCAACAGAAAGTGTTTGCCCTCTATGAATAAAAAGTTCTGGTAGAAGTTGCAAGAACAGATAAAAATTCGAATGAATATCAGAGATGCAGTTAGATGGATTCACCCACGTCTTCACACCCATGGGCACAGTGAACCCTCCAACCCACCCATTTAGGCCCTGGAAGAATGTGCAACAGCACATGGACTACTGAAACGAAAACACGCATCAACTTGTTTTTCTTTAACTGTGGTAGAATACACAAAAATTTACTGCTTTAACCATTTTTAAGTATGCAATTCAGCAGCATTAACTACTTTCACACTGCTGTGCAAGCCCTACCACCACCCATCTCCAGAACGCTCTTCATCTCCCAAAACAAACTCTGCCTCATTAAACAATGCCCCATTCCTTCCACCCCCAGCCCCTAACAACCACCATTCTAACTTTCTGTTTCTACAAGTTTGACTGCTCCGGATACCTTGGGTAAGTGGAATGATACAGTATTTATGCTTTTGTGATTGGCTTGTTTCACTTAGCATATTGTCTTCAACGTTGATCCATAGTGTAGCATGCGACGGTTCCTTTCTAAGGCTGAATAATATCATCAACTTTTGTGGCTAATTAGGACTGAAAACTGGTCTTGAAAACATTCATCAGTCTGTCTTTGGTGGGTGTCTCCACTGTCCTTCAGCACACCTGGCTCCTCCTCCTTCTGGGTCAGGCCCACCCTATCCCCTCTGAATAGAGCCCTCGTCCTGCTCCTCTGCTTGGCCTATCCAACTCTTCCTTGGCACTCCAGCTCGCTCTCATTCCCCACACTCAACTGGCTATGGAAATCATAGATCTCAGTGTAAAATGAAAACACAGGCTCCTTGCTCAAAGATTATTAATAATTTTAGCCTCAAAGAGGTATCTGTACATCCACATCCCTAGTAGCATTATTCAAGAGCCAAAAGGTGGAAGCATCTCATATCACATGGATAGATGAATGGTTAAACACAGTGTGGTAAATACATACAATGAAATATGATTCGGCCTTAAAAGGGAGTGACATTCTATCACAAGCTGAAACATTTGCTCGAGGACATTATGTTGAGTGAAATAAGTCAGTCTCAAAAGGACAAATATCGCATGACTCCACTTATATGAGCTACCTAGGGTGGTCAAATTCAAAGACAAAGTAGAATGGTGGTTGCCAGAGGTTGGGGGGGGGGGAGCGGGGAGGGAGGAATGAGGAGTTATTTACTGGGCACAGAGTTTCAGTTTGGCAAAATGAAAAGTATTCAAGAGATGGATGATAGTTACATGGTTGCATAAGAATGTGAATATACAGGGGTACCTGGGTAGCTCAGTTGGTTAAGCTACTGCCTTCGACTCAGGTCATGATCCCGGAGACCCGGGATCGAGTCCTGCATCGGGCTCCCTGCTCGGCGGGAAACCTGCTTCTCCCTCTCTCACTCCCCCTGCTTGTATTCCCTCTCTAGCTGTGTTTCTGTCAAATAAATAAAATCTTAAAAAAAAAAAAAAGAATATGAATATACATAACACGACTGAATTGCACACTTAAAAGTGGTTAAGCTGGCAAATTTTATGTTATGTGTATTTTATCACATTTAAAAAATTATTAATAATCTCAAGATGGCCACAGCCAAATATTAAACTGAGGGCCAGGCCTTTCAAAGCATGGGGACCTGTCTTGTGTCCTCCTAGTACTTTATCTGACCACAGTTCTACAGTACTCATCACTATTGATCTACATGTGGGGGTATCCTCCCACTAATGTGTGAATTCCTTGAGAACAGAGTTTTATTCCTTTTTCATTTTCTTGCATCATCTCACATGTGTTTGATAGTAGAAAGTATTCAATTTCTTTTGAATTAATTCTTGCTATACATTACATTAATCACAAATTATGTTTTAACTTAAAAAAAAACCCAAAAACAACAACCAAATTTAGCAGCACTGATAAATGAGACCAATATGTATTAGCAGATATAGAACCTTTCCAGAAGTGCCTTCTGCTCCCTTTACCCACAGCACATTTAATGCCCATTTCTACTGGGTTTCTATTTTTCTTTTTTCTCATAGTTCTTTGTGTTAAGGATGAAGAAGGAATAAGATACCTTTGTGTGCTATCCATATAACATATACAGGGCAAAGTCCTAAAAATTCTCAGTCATTTGAAATGTTTAGCAACCGGCAAAATGTTCAAAATTCCTCTTAGGTAATGAATAACATCACAAAGGGAATGCACCAGTAATCTCAAGAAACGGGCCCTGGGACTAACTGCCATAATTGTTATTTGTTCCCAGGCTGACTCTTCTTAAGACTGAATTAATTTTGTGTTGATCACTGGTCTGTGAAACACTGATAATTAAATGATTGGTAAATACAATGACTTTCAAAGGGAAAGAGGGGTTAGAAATCTATTTTTCTACTTTGGGATTACCACAGAATTTCATTTTTGAAAATAGGCCACAGATTAATTTAGTTAAAATCTGAGAGTCAACAAAACAACTTAGGTGGAAGTCATCCAACTTATCCTAGATTACCCAGCATTTGTTGGCAGTTCTCGGAATCTGAAGAAAGATGTTAAAAGAGTTACCTGAGGACCATGGTGCACACAATACATGGCAAGGTCAATACCCTGCTTTAACCTTGGTTCTTCAAGGATAATATTTTTATACTGTCACAAATCAAAACTAAAAACAATCTGGATACTTTTTAAAAGCTTTATGTAACACATTTCTGGCCATATAGCATAAATACACTTGGAAAATAAAAACCTTAATGCCATAGAGATAAATGTGGGTTCATAGTTAAAAATGTGGGCTCTGGATCAACACTGTCTATATTCAGATCCTGCCTCTAATGCCCTCTGAGCGAGCTCCTCAGTTCTCTGTGCTTCAGTTTACCCATCTGTAAGAGAAGAATGATAATAATACAGATGTCATATGGTTGTTAAAGGAGTAAATGAGTTCACACATGTAAGCACTTAGCATTGTTCCTGGTACAAACGAAATGGTCACTGAATGCTAACCATTATTAAAATCATATAATCATATAAACCAAAGGCTTGCTTAGTAATGGCAATGGTGAGTAGGAGTAGGGGAGGGAGCCTGACTCAAGAGGTCATAACACAGCCTTCATTGAATCAACTGTGTTCCTACCACAGGGAAACTACACTGGGTATCCCAAAGCACAGAGTCCGTGGTAAGGAGATAAGATAACAGTTATATTTGAAAATGTCTGGGATGAGGAAGCAAAAGAAATTGTTTGACCAGTTGACTGAAAACAACCCACAACTTGTTGAGAAAAGCAATGACAGAAGACACCATGCAGCCATGGCATGGAGAGAACTCTGATTTTTCTAGATCTTCATTGTAGTCCTCATTTCCTGGGCTTAGATTTGGAGAATAGCTCAGTATCTTTATAGTCAATTCTGTATCAGTCAGGAGAGACTAAGTTATGCTTCAGTAACAAACAGCCCCCAATCTCAGCAGCTCAAGACAACGAAAGTGTACTTATTCTATGCATCAATTAAGCAGCGGTTATGGTTTGGTTCACCATAGTCCCTCAGGAACACAGGCTACTGGAGACTTCATCTCAACAATCATCACAGCAGCAGTAACAGAACACAGAAGAGACACACACGGGCTTTTAAAGCTCCTACGTGGAAGTGATCCACGTCATTTCTACTCGACATTTTGTCGGCAATGTGACTGATGCCTAACCTCAAAGAGGATATACAATCCCACTCATGTGCCTAGAAGGAGGGTTACATTAGAATATCTAGTTACTAGGCCCTAATTAGTACTGCATGCTTACTTTTATGATTGTACCAGTTACTAAATGAGTCTCTCTTTCTTCAGAAAATAACAACATTGCCAGGAATACACACCCACATAAAGTATCCCTTTTACTGCACATTTCTCTCAAAACTATGCTCTCCTGAATATAAGCAGATCTTCCCCATTCTGTGTAGACACATAACTTATCAGAACTTTGATTCCCTAGAAAGCCATCTCAGTCATCCTACTCTTTTAATGAAAAACAAATGAGAATTAAAAGCTTAAAACTTCAGGGGTGCCTGGGTGGCTCAGTTGGTTTAGCCACTGCCTTTGACTCAGGTCATGATCCCGGAGACCCAGAATCGAGTCCCACATCGGGCTCCCTGCTCGGTGGGAGGCCTGCTTCTCCCTCTCTCACTCCCCCTGCCCGTGTTCCTTCTCTGGCTGTGTTTCTCTCTGTTAAATAAATAAAATCTTTAAAAAAAAAATTTTTTTTAAGCTTAAAACTTCAGAAATTAGGTATTTCAAGATAACTGAGGTTTTTTGCATGTGCAAACCTAAGGACCTAACAGTATAGCTTCTAAATTAAAAAACCCCAACATTGGGGTGCCTGGGTGGCTCAGTTGGTTGGGCGACTGCCTTCGGCTCAGGTCATGATCCCAGAGACCCGGGATTGAGTCCCACATCGGGCTTCCTGCTCGGCGGGAGGCCTGCTTCTCCCTCTCTCACTCCCCCTGCTTGTGTTCCCTCTCTGGCTGTATTTCTCTCTGTCAAATAAATAAAATCTTTAAAAAATAAAAAATAAAAAAAACCCATTCATTAAAAAAAAAAAAAAACCAACATTTTTGGAGGACAGCATTTTTCTGAATGATTACATATTTTTTCTTCTTTTTAAAGAGGATATACACATATAATTTAATATTTTCTTAAAGATCATCAGTATTATTATCAGATACAATATGGTGTTATCTTTGATATCACATAAAATATTAATCCATTCAACAAATACACATGTAGATATGTATTAAATATCTGTGCCAGTACTGGAAACACATGAGGAGTAAGAATAGCCCATATCCCAGAGGGCTGTGTAGGGTTTTTGAAACAGAGTAGCTTTTTGTAATCACTTTCTTCTTCCCCATTGCTACTGACAAGTAGCCATAACTTCCCTCTACTGTCTGTACATCTGTAGTCCCCTTTTCCTTCTAATTTCCAGCTTTCAACCCTCAAAAGCCCTGGAAATTAAATGAATTAGAATTATTTGTGAAATGAGGGCACCTGGGTGGCTCAGTCAGTTAAGCGTCTGACTCTTGATTTTGGCTCAGGTCATGATCTCAGGGTCATAAGAGTCCCACATTAGGCTCCACACTCAGTGGGAAATCTGCTTGAGTTTCTCTCTCTCCCTCTCCCTCTGCTCCCCCCATGCTCACTCTCTCTCTCTAAAAGTAAAAACAAATAAATCTTTTTTTAAAAAAAGAGTTATTTCTGAAATGAGAGTAAATAAGCAAAACTAGAAGGATCTCTGGTGTTGTTCCATGAATAATACCCAGGAGCTTTAGTGCATAACATTTATGCTGCTTTGCTTATTGGCTTTTTCTATATAGCAGACACATCAATGGAGTTTGGAAAAGTGAAGTATCACTGTGTTATGAGCTGAAAGGTATTAAAAATGTAGCATTTTCATTTCCTTAAGCATGATGATCTCTTTTTTTTAAAAAATAGGTTTTATTTATTTATTTGACAGAGATTGAGATCACAAATAGGCAGAGAGGCAGGCAGAGAAAGAAGCTGGAAGCAGGCTCCCTGCTGAGCAGAGAGCCTGACGTGGGGCTTGATCCCAGGACCCTGAGATGATGACCTGAGCTGAAGACAGAGGTTCAACCCTCTGAGCCTCCCAGGAGCCCCAAGCATGATGATCTTTTTATTGTTTCATAAGATAATGCCTTGTGTTCTTCTCTAAATCCTTCCCTTAATGAAAATATCCCTTAATATTAGTATGTGTCCTCCTTCTAGCCTCATTTTGCCAAGGAAATTTATATTTTCAAATGTGTAGATCTATAGTTTAATTGTATCCTTCCTTTTATCTTTCTATGACTAACGGTAATGTTTGATTACAAATTTTGAAAACCACAACTGAAGGAGCACTTGCCTCACATGACTTGTTCAATCTCCAAACAACTTTACCTTAGAGATAAATTTCACTTGTGCTCTTTCAGTCTTTTAAAAATAAGTTATTCTTTTGACCCGACTAGTTGTTCCAAGTTTTTCACTTCTGTCTCATAAAAGTATAGAAAGTCTTTAGTAAAAGGCTACTGCCAGGTAAAGGTGTCAGGATATTTCGTTTTGAGATTTGATTCTATTATTCAAGTATGAGAATTCAGTAAACAGACAACGGGACAAGCATCTAAGAGTAATATCCAGCCTCGTCCAGGCAATATTTAGACAAAAGTCTATTGCTCTAACCCATACTATAAAACACACTATCTCTCAACCATTTCTTAAAGTAGTCATTCTTAACCTTCTTTAGGTTTTCAAGAATCTTGCCACAGCTCTTGCCATGAAACATCTGGCGTATGTATAAACATTTTTCTTATAATTTCTTAAATTTTAAAGAGATAAGAAGTCACCAAATTAAGAACCCCAGTGCCCCACCTACCCTCAGTGAAACACAAACGAAGTAGAAGTAGGCTCTTTCAGCAAAGCAAGCTTCATCTACTTCAGTACCCTTAAAAGGCCACTACAAAATGCCTCAGTGACCAGTTGCTTTTAGTCCGTCTCAACAATGACCTGAGCTCTGCTCGACCCCCAATGTGAAGTCTCAGACTTCCCACGGCAGTAACATCACACAGCTATCCGTCAAGCCACGCTCTTCAAAGTTTCAGCCCCAGTCCTCTCTAATCTAGTGCAAGGTCTGTCTTGTAGTGAGGGACTCATACTCATCTTACTGCCCTCATCTACTGCTCAAAATATGGTCCCAGCGGCTACAACTCTCTCTAGGTTTAAACACAGGGGTAATTCGTTCCAGAATTACCTTCCACATCAATGCTCCCCAAATACTCTGCAGGTTTCATCCAAAAGATGGCAGGGAAGCCTCCCTGTGAAAGAGTGAAACTGGCCTAACTCCTAGGGAGAAGGGAGGATACTTCCAAATCCAGAGTTCGGTCTAAGGCACCCCACCCCTTCCCCCGGCCCTCCGACCTCCCACCAGATAATTCTTTCATCAGCACAGTTGCCTGACATTTCTTTTCTGATTTAACCAGGGCAAAACACTTCCTTTTCGAATCAAGATAAGGTTCACATATCAAATACTCCAGAAAAGGTAATCTGGAGCTTTAAAATCACTTTCAGTTGGAAATGACCTTGCAGGAGGAAGCAGGAAGGGAGGGAGAGTGCAGAGTGCTGGATACACACCCGAGATACTAAAGACAAAATGTGGCATATTTCCCCAAGTCCCAGTTCAACCAGGATAAGCACCGAAAGGACAGCTGTCAATTCAACAAGTCTTGACAAAGTGCCAGGAGCTGTGGCAGGGAGCAAGGGTCGGGGGATAGTGATACCATAAAACAGCGCCACGCAGGGCTCCCTGGGAGCTCAAGGCCGGGGGCACAAACAGGCCCTTCATGAGCCAACTTGTAATAACAACTTGAACGCGTGACTGAATGTGCACAAGGCAGTAAAACGGAACAACGGAGAGGAAATTTTCACCACTGTTCCTCATTTCCTTGCCTTCAAACACACTATTATACAATTAAATGAAAAATCAAATGAAGAACATACTTTGGGGATTGCCTAACTCTCCGAGGTCACACCACAGTTTCACACATTTGAATATACGATCTCTGCAGTTCCACGGCGTGTCCACTAGAGGCCTGTGAAGAGCTTTTCTCCCCCATCCACAGGCTCATAACCAAAAAGGTGAGAATTAACACAAATTTAAGAATGTGACCAAACATCAGTAAGGCAAATATTGAATTGATAGGTAACCTCACCACAAGCACCATAATTGTGGATAAAAGAAGCACAATGCAATGGTCTTTCAAAATGCCAACACACTGAAATTGTGAACCGTGTAAAACCCCTCATACCTAATGGGAAGAGCCAAGTTAAACGAGGTAGGGTTTTTAAGTGTTCAGCAACAATTCCAAAGGGCCACCAGGCTCCAGCAGGCTCTGACAAAGTGGATGTGTGCACCAAGGGGTGAAGCAGCCCTTATAAAAACTGCCAGGGGCCTGCAGTAGGGGCTTCTGAGGAAAGGGGGCCTTTCCTATCTTCAAGTGCATACTAACTAAGGAAGGCAGGCAACTCACAGAGGGAAGGCTCCTGGGTGGGAAAGCGTCTGGGAAAGTAAACAAAGCAGTAATTTAGGACAGATGGGTCAAGAAAGGACTTCCTAAATAGTGATTCCATGGAAGTAAACGGGAGACAGATGAGGTACGGATGGTATAAGGACAGAGAGTGAAACAGACCCTAAGGTGAGAACTCTCAGCTGCACGGGAGAGAGAGTGAGTTAAAGCTAAACAACGAAACATGCTGGATCAATGGAACACAGCTGCAAAACTGTACGCACAAGAGAGATTGCTAGAAGAGATGAGATGCCTTGGACAGTCCTCTTACTGTCAAACTAAACAGTACCTCGTGTCATTGCAGCCCCCAAAACATAAATACAAACACATGAGAACACACTTCAGCTGCCCTGAGTGCACACACATACAGCTTCTACCCTATTTCCAGAAATGGCCTGTTTTTCACTAGGTTTGGTTAATTAGCAATCAGAAGTTGTGAGAGGTTTGAAGAAAGAACTCTTTGTTTGGAAAACCTGTGAAAATATTCCCTCAGCAGCTTGTAACTTTCCCTACAGATCACTCTGGCCCGGAGGACAAGCCCAGGTGCCAGAGGCCCCTGGGATCCCACACAGAGCTCACATTCAAAGGCAGTTCTCTTTGTTGTCCCCTAGGAGTTAAGCCTTAATGGGTTTACAATTTGCAGGCTTTTCTGGAGAGTGGCTTGGCGGTTGTGGAGACAAGCCCTGGTGAATCCCACAGCTGTTGTGGCTGCTCCGGCTGCTCTGCTGGAGAGAAGAGCAGTTGCCTGAGGCATTTCAAAGATGTGCAAGAACATAGGGAGATTTTAGGAGTCCTGGAAGTGAATTTGCAAGTCTTGCGAACAGATGGTCAGTCAACATGGTAGAAGAAGAATTTCAGAGCTATCCTTCTTCCGTGAAGACCATGGCAAATGGTAATTCACTGAGTCTTACTGTGCCCAAATAAATTCTTTGTGGAAAAAGGATTAAACTATGATGTGATATTATTATCTATTGCCAGGTAGCATTACTGTCACATTCCTGACTTCTAAACCTAAATAATCACAACTTTCACAGAAAGCAGCCAGTTCCTGCACATATTACTGTGGCTAAAAGGAAAAAATGATGTGGTGCTTCTGGTAGAAATATGGTAAATACTCATCCTGGCACGCTGGGTTTCATGGAGATGTCTGTCAGAATACTGTCCTACTTCATTCAGTCCTTGTTTCAGAAACATCTTCATTTTTAACTGGGACACATGGATGGTGGGTGGGTCAGTGTTGGATGATTTTGAGAGTGGAGAATTTTATAATTTCCTCTTATAAGCTACACCCACTATTTTTCGCCATCATCCTTCCAGTCAAGGACTGCCTGCTTTTTGAAATGCAGAATTCTCTTTTGCTGAAATCTCAGCCTATTTCCTGTTCATTTCATGTTGATTCATCTGAGAATCCCATTATCTCTTCTAAAACATTGTTTATTTAGTCCATTATGACGCCCAGGGTCAGCCTCTATTCGTTTTGCATCTGAATGATTAATTTCTGCAGTTCAAGCAAAGTACTTTTAAGTATCTCTGACGTACAAAGCAACAGCTAGACACTATGGGGGAATCAAGGACCACAACTGTAAGATGCTAAAAATCTGGTGAAAAAAAACAGAAACACTTGGGGGTAAATTCTAATATGTAATTCTAATAACACGTTAGATAGCGGTGTAATCAGAATGTTGTGGGCATATAAGGAAGAGAAAAAATAATTTTTAATTCCTACTGGGACATTAGTTTTGACAGAGACAGAATTTAAGTTGGTCATTTATAGAGTAACCTATCAATCCAGTTTTAAACTGAAAGTCTTGGGTCCCCTGAAATCCTTTAGTTGGATACCGAACTATAAAGGACAATCAGAACTCAGCATTTATCTCAAGGGTAAGACAAGGTGAGGGATAGTCTCAACATCAGTAAGCTGTGAGTGGTGATGAGTGGGCTGGCCAGGTCCCAGAGTTGCTGACTCAGTGGCCATCCATACACAAGACCCGACGGAAGGGGGTCGAGATAATCAGGCAGGAGAGCAGGACCCAGACTTTCATTGTGCATCTATTTTTTGCCCAGCACATTGTGTTAAGACACCATAGAAACAAGGCTCAGGGCCTGGCACATAGATGGTGGTCAGAGCAGTTCTCGTTAGACCAGACATGTACCCTACCTCTTTACGGTTCTGGGACTTAAAGTTGGAACAGATTTAGGGAGTTAGGAAGTTGTATTTTGGACCCTGAGCATCTTGAATTGAAGGGAGCTTAATAAAAAACTTATAGCCTGCTCTCACATTTATTATCTCACCTTTGAGCTCTATACAGACTCATGAGGTAGGAAACTGGAAGAGGAAAGAATGGCCTTGCTCACAAGGCCAGAAGTTGTACATGGAATTCAAGTTATCAGTTGTGCTTTCTGACTCCAGTGCCTGTGGCATTTCTCTAACTTTTTAAGATGACTGAGTTTTAACTGAAACTTTAAAGAGTTTAATAACCTAATGATTCAGTGTCATCTTAGCAAGTGTATTCTGTTCAATCATCCAGATCACTAGTTAGTACATTAAATCTCATTGACTCTAGGACAGATAAAAAAGCAAACACTCAATTCACAACCCCTTCTCTTCTCTCTTCCTCCAGAATCTTACAGTCTACTCCAGAAATTTCACAATGTATATCAAGCACCACTGAATGCACGAGGCGCTCTTTGTGGGATCGTGAATGAGCCAAAGACTGATAGGACCGATCACATTTATGTGGCTTAAAATTATATGCACACATAGAAAAATTTGCTAGGCTGATTGTACCTGAATGGACTCTCTTTAACCTCTTGGTTCTGGGCCCCCATTGAAGTAGTGATTGCATTAAGCAAAAGCTGAATATATACTCCTCAAGATGAAGTACTATTGACTATTACCTGCTTCTCTTGTCATAAATTGTTTTTTCTGTTCCTTTGTCCTAAAGGGGCTTTGAATTTTTGTTTTTCTGAGAAAATGCTCCTTGGGATACAGGGACCTGACCCAGTTATTTTCAAAGGTAACCTCCAGTCTTCCTCTCTCTACAGCTCAATGTCTTCAAACTAACTGCAAGTTCTTCCGCTTTAATTCACTCGTTCTCGAAAATGCTTCTGTAACTCATCTCCTATGCACACTTTCACAACTGGCTGTAGATTTCCTGTCAATCAAATAGGATTCCTTATTATTCACCCACCTTACAAGATTTTGGAGAAAATTAACAGTGAAACTTGAGGGAATCATTAGTGAAAGGATAGGCTGGTTTCTCATAACTTGTTTTTTAAGGAAAACTAAAATTCTGGGTTTGTAGCATTCTGCCTCCAACAAATTAAGCTCTCTTTGGCCTAAGGCAAGTCACCTAATCTGATATAGCTATCAGTTTCTGTGTGTAAAGCAAGGACAAATAATCATTACCGAGCTCACTGGAATTGCTCAGTTTAATTAATTCTTACTAAAAAACACCATAGAGGAAAAAGACAACAACTCTTTGTAAACGCTTTGTAACAACAACTGTACACAATCATTAAGTGCTTCTAACTTCAAAACCTAGGATTCCCTTCACGGTACCTTTATTCATTCTCTGATTCCTGCCCTACCTGATTCTTCCGCTACAAAAATGAATCATTAATGGTAAATCTGTATGTATTTTTCTTCATTTCTTGCTTTCCAACATTTTAAGGATGTTCAGTATTGTCAAAGAAAATGAGAAAAGGCTCAGAAAACACCTACTTCTGATCTCTCTGAGACGACACTGCAATGGTTCTCAAAGCAGAATCCTCAAACCAGCGCCATCAACACCACTTCAGACCCAATTTTCCAGAATGTGTCCCGAGGTGCACTGGGACACTGTGGTGAACTCAAAGGGGCACCTCATAATACCTCAAAATTTCAAGGGATTCCCGGCAACACTGGACACCCATCACTGAGCAAATTACTAACTCAAGGTGGCCGACAGTTTCAGCATGAGCTCCACAGTCCTTTCTATAACGCCGTATCCTTGCAAAGGCAGGTCTTTAACATTTGCTGTGATAAAAAAGCAAAGGCCATGTTGAAAACCAGCGTGGAACAGAAAATTGGGGTGGTGATAGCCTATCTGAGCCCAAGAGAAGTTGTGTACTGAGCAACCAGTGCACACATCCCATTATTAATGGGATGTTGTGGTTGTTAATGAACTAAAAAATGTTTTTCTTTCAGTTTAAAGGTTATTATTATTTGAATACCCATTGAGTTGTTAGGACATACATGCTTATTAACTTGGATTAACTATTTAATAAATGGAGCTGTTAGGTATTTCTTTAGACCATTGTATCTAAGGGCACAGTGAAAATATTACTAAGACATTGAGAGTCCAATAAACCAAGGATGTTTGGGAACCTTTTTTTTTTTTTTAAGGATTTTATTTATTTATTTTTCAGAGAAAGAGAGGGGAAGAGAGTACCCACACAAGCAGGGGAAGCTGCAGGCAGAGGAGAAGCAAACTCTCCAGCTGAGCAAGAAGCCTGATGCAGGACTCAATCCCAGGAACTTGGGATCATGACCTGAGCCCGGGGCAGACGCTGAGCCACCCAGGTGTCCTGGTTTGGAAACCTCTGATATGAGAATTGCTATACCTGTGAACCCTTGCGCCCCATCCCAGACTTACTGACCCTGGAATGTGGGGAGGTGAGGGGCATGATTACTTGTGTTTTGGCCATGCCTCCAGGTGATTCTAATGCACATTCAAGTTTGAGAACCACTGAGGCGGTGCATGACCTACAAGTAAAACTAGTGTTAGGCCATGTGGATATTCAGTTCTCAAATTAACATCAGGCCAATCCCAGTTTGCATAAAAAAGTACAGAAATGGCCCAACTCAGGCAATAAAAAACCCAACCCAAACCAGTCATTTTACATACATATATATGTATATATATCTTCCAGCCATTCTATAATTTTAGGATGGCGAAAACACACTGAATTGTAAATAATTTGTGCTTTCTCTTTACCTTATGGCATTCTGGAAAGCCCACATGCCTTTTAATTTCTGAACACTGAGTCATTCTATTACTCAGTGTTTCAGATTGTTGAGAATGAATCACATCATTTCTTTCAGAAGACAAAATTTAAGACTGGCCAGTACAGCACAATCTAAAATCCCTGGCAGCATTCTGATCTACATTCTTTGCATTCGCACCAAACAGGACATACCTCATAAGTTGACAGTTATTTCCCTGAAGAAGAGTCAGAAAGGATGAGGGGTGTGAAGACCGTTGGGTGTGGGGAAAGCTCATGGTTTCTGAGTGTTAGAGATTTTGAGCAAAATCTCTTCTGCTGAGTAAAGGATCTCAGTCTTTCATTCCATTTAATCCCTTTAAGCCTTTGTACATATGCAGAGATTTCCAAACTTTTGAGGACTAAATCAGAAGCTTTCAGCAACAGTCTTCTCTGGAAGGCCCCCTATTTCCTTAGCAATATGCTGGTCCAATGCTGATGTAATAAGGAAGCTAGTCAGGAAAGTGCATCTATCAGAATACAGGAGAAGAGAACCTTTATTAACTTGAATCCTCTAATACTGGTGATTTTTTAGTGCTTGACTTTGAGGGCATAGGAAGCCAGGGACACCAAGGACTAACTGGCCCTCAATTTCTTAAGTCCAGTGAGGCCAGTGCCTTACTAACTCTGGTTCACAGCAGTTACCAAAGAGATTTCTTCAAAGTTCTTACTCAATGCAATAATTTTTAGAAATTAATTTACAGTCACCTTCTGAGGTCAGCTTCTCCTGAACACTTCAGTCTCCCTTCCAAAGTTTAATATTTTTGAACTACTAACTCCTAATGAAAGTCTTTCTCCGCATGAATATGCTCTTATTAAAGTACTTTTCATTTTCTCTGCTTTGTTTGCTTCCTTCTCCATCTTCTCATTTATGTGCTTTCCCCAAACATCTGTACCTTGACCTCTTCTCTTCCCACATCAGTCTTTTAGAGAGTCATTCCACCCCAAGTCACCTCACCGCAAGAAATTCAACTTTCTCCGCTTGCTGGGGATATCCTAATTCCTCTCTGTACTCTGAACCTCTCCTGAAACTCCACCTTTGACCATTTTCCAAGTCCCAGTCTCAGATTTCCAACTACCATCTGACTGACTATTAAATTGAGTCCCACCCCGTCTTTCCTAGAAGCTAGATTTGTCTCCTTATCATGCTCGATATTCTTATTGGAACTGCTATTCTCAGCTAACTAGGTAAAACAAGCAAAACATATAATGAAGCCATCTTGTAATTCTTATTTTTTTGGCCCTCACTTTCACTCAGTTAACAAATTCATAATACATCTATATATTGAGTACCTGCCCTGTGAAGTTATAGGGTCAGTATTGGTCATGTAAGATTTAATCCTTGTCTTCTAGAGGTAAATAAGGCTCATTTTGTAACATCTTATTTCTCCTTTCTGTTTCCACCATCGACACATTTTGGAGTGGCCTTACTTCCTACCTGAACTATTACAATGGACTCTTTTTCTGATCTTTCCATCTCTAGCCTCTTGCTTCTCCAGGTAATCCTACATCTTGGTGCTAAGTAAACACTCCTAGATTACACCACTCAGCAGTGTGACCCCTTGATCAAAAATTCCCAATCTCCCCTTCTTCTCTCCACCCCTACAAGACCCACTTGACCACTCTTGTCAAAATCTTTTAAGAAAAAGCCTGCTGCAACCTCCACTGATACTCTGGGAGACACTACGTTTTCTGAAAAAAAATTTGCCTCTAACATAAACTAATTGGTTGAAAGGAGTCTTTGTAGCTCAAAATGAAATGAAACATCCTATCTGGAGATAAAAATCTGAGTAAGCCAGGCTTAGAGAACTGTTTGGTAGCACTGACAGCATTTTCATAAGAAATAGACCAAATAATGTCTTTCAGTAATATATCTTATGTAAACCATACAGAGTAACCGATTATTTATGAACACAGCAGTAGAAAGTAGAAAAATGACTTGAGACCATTGACTAGTTGTGGGCAACCTTGAATTACTTCCAGCTCAGATATTCTGGGATTCTATATAAAATAGCATTTACCTTTCTCTTGTTCACTCATATACAAATATAACACCACATAAAGTCCTGGGAACTCAACAGTGACTACAACAAACACAATCCCAACTCCCCTGGAATTTCTCTTTGTTGGTTCAACTCCTGCCTAGTTTCAAAGGCAAAGCCAGATGGTTAGAATTGTCCTGAGGTACTACATTGGACTATGACAGGCTCCCCAAGAGATTAGAATACAGCTGGGGTCAGATGAAGCAAATGATTTGGAGAAAATGAATATACTGCCCCCAGAATGTAAAGTGAATGATAAAAACTTTTACATTGGAAAAGAGCATACCCTTAAAATTGATCATCTATGGTTATTACTTTGTTTACACTTATATTTATGTTTATTTAATAAGGAATGGACTAGTGGTTTTGAACTTTTGGTTTAGAATGCCACGACCTAAATTTTGTCATGAAGAGGGAAGGTTCCATTTTAGGAAGCAAAAAAAAAAAAAAAAAAAAAAAAAAGGTAGAAAGTCCATTAACTTTTTCAGAGAAATCTGAAATGAAGGTCTAGTACTGCCATTTAGTAGTTGTAGGATCTTGAGAATGGCCCTCATTATCCTTAGACTTCAGTTGATTAATATGTGGCAATAATAGCTAACATATAAGCACATATTATGAGCCAAGTGCAGTTCTAAGCACATTAACATCCATTACAGCCCCTTGAGGTAAGATAAATTTTTTTCTTGTGATAAAAAAGTAACATAAAATTTATCATTTTAAACATTTTAAGTATACAGTATATGAATTTTACTTATATGAACACTGTTGTGCAACAGATCTCTAGAGCTTTTCGTCCTGTAAAACTGGGAACTCTTTACCAACTCCCTATTATCTCTCTTCCCACTTCCTGGCAGCCACTATTCTACTTTTTGTTTCTGTGAGTTTGACTACTCTGGGTATCTCACACAAATGGAATCTTGCAGTATTTCTTTATTGTGATTAACTTACTTCCCTTAGTATCATGTCCTCAAGATTCTCTATGTTATAGCATGTGACAAGATTTCCTTCTTTTCTGAAGCTGAAGAATATTCCATTGTACATATATACCACATTGTCTTTACCCTTTCAACTCTTGATGGAAACGTAGGTTGCTTTCACCTATTGGTTATTGTGAATAATGCTGCAATAAACATGGGTGTGCAATATCTCTTGGATATCCTTTTTCAATTCTTTTGGATATATACCAAGAAGTAGGATTGCTGGATCATATGGTAATTTTGTTTTTAATTTTTTTAAAGTTTTTGAGGACCTTCTATACTGTTTTCCATAATGGATACACTATTCTGCATTCTCACCAACACTGCACAAGGATTTTAATTTCTCTACATCCTCACTAACACCTATTATTTTCTGTTTTTTTGTTTTTTGTTTGTTTGTTTGTTTTGGATAATGGTTATCCTAATGTGTGTGAAGTGATATCTTATTGTGGTATTAATTTACATTTCCTGATAATTTGTGATGTTGAGAATTTTTCATATGCTTGTTAGTCATTTGTAGATCTTCTTTGGAGAAATGTCTATTCAAGTCCTTTGCCATTTTCATCAGGTAGGTTGTTTTTGTTGTTGAGTTGTATAAGTCCTTTATATTTTTTATCAGATACATAGTTCGCAAATATTTTCTCCCACCCCATAGGTTAGCTTTTCATTCTGTTGACTATTTCCTTTGCTGTGCAGAAGTTTTAATAGTTTGATATAATCTTATTTATCTATTTTTGCTTTTACTGCCTATACTTTTGGTGTCATATCCAAGAAATCTTTGTCAAATCCGTGTTATGAAGATTTTCCCCGATGTTTTCTTCTAGTTTTACAGTTTCATGTCTTACTTTTAGGTCTTTAATTCATTCTGAAGTGTTTTTGTTTTTGTTTTCTTTTGTTTTGTTTTTGTATACTTTGTAAGGTAAGGGTCCAACTTCATTCTTTTGCATGTAGATATCCAGTTTTTTTCAGCACTGTTTGTTGAAGAGAGTGTCCTTTCCCCATTGTGTAGTCTTGGTGACCTCATTAAAGATCATTTATGACCATACACATGAGAAATTATTTCTGGTTTCTCTATTCTGGTCTATATGTCTCCATGCTAGTGCCATACTGTTTTGATTGCTGTAACTTTGCATCATGATTTGAAATCAGGAAGTGTGAGGCCTCAAGTTTTGTTCTTCTTTCTCAAGATTATTTCAGCTATTCAGGGTTCTTTGAGATTCCATGTGAATTTCAGGCTGATATTTTTCAGTATTTGAGAAAACCCCAGTGGGATTTTGACAGATAGACATTGCACTGAATTTGCAGATTGCTTTGGGTAGTGTGGACATTTTAGCAATATTTAGTTTTGCAATCCATGAACATGGGATGTCTTTCCACTTGTTTGTACCTTCCTTAGTTTCTTTCAGCAAAGTTTAATACTTTTTAGCGTGCAAAATTTCTTGCCTCTTTAGTTAAGTTTATTCCTAAGGATTTATTCTTCCCTGGTGTTATTATAAAGAGAACTGTTTTCTTAATTTCCTTTTGTCTTGTTCATTACTGTACTACAGTGTATAGAAATGCAACTGATTTTTGTTTATTGCCTTTGTATTATATCAGTTACTTTGCTGAATTTATTTATTAATTGTAATATTTTTTTTGTATGTGGAGTCTTGGGGTTTTCTACATATAAGAACATGTTATCTGTGAACAGAGATACTTTTACTGCTTCCTTTCTAATTTGGATGCATTGGTAGAGTGCTATTATTAGTATCACATTATAAATGATGAAACTGTGTTCATTATAAATGATGAAACTGTGTTGTTTTACAAACTATTTTAGGATCACTGATTTCTACAGTCAGTGAACATACTGCCATTCATCATAAATAGACTCTAAGTTATTTCTTAGGACTAACCGAGGCTGATAAAGACAAAAGAAGAGAATGAGTAAAAGGAATCTACTGAATGTTTAAAATATAAGTAAGAAATAACTTGAACATTCAGAGTTACTATGGAGTAACGAAACACAACTGCAAACTAAACTTCGTATTGATGTTAAACTGAAACAAAAGCTTTGACTTGCAATAAAATAACTTTGGGTACTGCCTCAGACACATTTTCTAGGTAATTTCAGTCTGATTATATATAAAAATGGAAAAGAAATAAGATGAGACAATACAAAATTAATAAGAGTTTTATGGCTAAAAGTATTTTAAAGACACCTTTTCTTTTTTATGTATCAGGTCTGAGTATTCAGAGGTTTAAATGGTATGTCTGCTCATTTTTCTGTTGTTGAATCTTAAAAGACCTATTAATCCCTCTAAATTAGAAGATACATATTACTAGTCACTGCACAGCAAAACAGCACCAGTTTCTTCTGAGCTGCTGGTTTCTGGATGCATGGATTCAACCACAGAAAATATTTCTCCATTAAACACTTCTTTCTGACCTACTGCTTATAGGAATTCCTGTTTCCTCTCTACTGCTGTTTTGCCAACAGGGATAGGATGGGATGATGCCCCCCTCATCCCATCCTAGCCCTCATCCCTACAGTACTAAGCACTTCCTCTTAAATGGTACCCATTGAATGGACATAACCATACTCAATTATCCTTCTTTTGAATCACACTATCTCCTACATTTGACCAGAACCACAAACATTCATTCAACAAACATGTATTGAGCACTTCCTATGCTCTAAAGCCTTGAAGAGCAAAATCAAATAGAAGCTTTATGTGTGTCATTAAGAGAGAGGTAAATATCAAAGATATATATTTCAGAGTAGAGACTTTCTCTGAAGTGAAGTCACAGATTCATAAGAGTGTGACCAATTCAAGGAGCTGTGAGGAATGTAGCTTACGAGGGTGAAGCGTCCTGTGTGGGAAGAATGGCTAGATTAAGGCCAAGAATGAAGGGTCTTTTACATCACCTCGAGGAGTCTGTATTTTAATCCCATGGTCCAGAGACTTAGAGATGAATTGTTTTCTCCTAAAACATCTTTAGTGACAGTGTGGAAGCCAAACCATAAAGGAGGGAGAACCCCTATTGCTGGGCCATATGCCACAGGGGCAGTGAGTGGGGTGCTGTGGAAGGGTGGGAAAAACCAGGGTCCCCAGTGCCCTTCACCTTCCTCACAACATCTTCTTTTTAAGAACTTGTAGATTTTCATGTTAACAATGGGTTATAAGTTCTTTGGGGGCAGGAACCATATTGACCTCATTTACTTGTCAAACCTAAACCTAACATGAAGTCTAGGACATCTCAGGAGTCTAAGAGACATCTGTTTAGGGAAGGAAGGCAGGAACCACAAGGTAGATGTGGGGTAGAGAGAGATGGAGTTCATGGCTCTAAGGCTCCTTACTTGGGCAATTATTTGAATGGTAATACCGTTACCTGGGAAAATGCAAATAGGGAAGAGGGAGTTGAGGGAGGAGAGCTACCAAGTTCTCCATGCATGAGCCCACTCTGAGATGCCTGAGGACCAGCCAGGTAAAAAATACCTGAAGCCCATGCCTTTTTGCTTGCCTTTCTGGGGTTGAGAATACAGGAGACAGTAGTATTAACTATTGACTGGCCACTGCTATGTAACTGGCACTTTGCTAAGTGTGTCTATAGCACTGGCTGATCTTGTAACAATCATGGTAAGAGGACATTACTCTCAAGAGATGAGGAATTTAAGCTTGAATAGGTCAATAATTTCTCCAAGATCATGTTACTAGGAAGCAATAAAGTGGGATTTCAATTCAGGTCTTCCAAAATTCAAAGTTATTAGTCACCTTCTCACCCCCTTCTGCCACTCCTCACCATCTCGCCTCTCTCCACTCCAGCACCATATAGTCTGCTTTTTACAAAGACTTAGAAAGAGGGCTGCTTTAATTTCTCCCAGTGCAGTATGTTCCTTTGCAATTTGATCTGACCACTCCTTTCATCAAAAGAGCTCTTGAATCTGGGCTTGGTGGTGTGAATTGCTCAGACCAGTAAACAAAGCAGAAGTGATATTGTGCAACATATGAGCCTAGGGCTGAACCGATCTTTTGGCTTCCATACTGACCCTTCTGGAACTGCAGGATAGGAAGCCCAGGCTAGCTTTCCTGAGGATGAGACAACACAGAGAGACAAGACTAGCTGACAACCAAAACAAACCACCAGGCACGTGAGGGAGGCGGGTAGTCACCAGACTCCACTAAGCTTCCAGATGACTTTTGGCACATGGCTGAACCCAAGAGAGAACAGAAGAACCTAGTAGCTGAGCCCGGCCCAAATTGCCAACATACAGAATTGTGAACCAATAAATGAATATTGTTTTCAGTCATTAAGTTTGGAGTGGTTTGTTATGTAGCAAAAGACAACCGATACATCTCTATACTCAGATAGACCCATTGAGCTGTCCCTGATGAGAGAAGGACTCTCCTTATCACTAGGAAAGAGGAAGAAAATGTCACATGTCAAAGGCAGTTCCAGACATTTCAATTTATTTGAAACATCAGTTCTTTTTCCCCCCAAACGACAGGGAACTATTAACATTGTATAGTTGAGTTTCACTGTGAGTTAAATAGGTTATTATGGGTCAGTAGGAAATTCAGCATGCTTGACTCTTGGTTCTAGGGGTAAATGTTCCTCATTTGAATCAACTCACTGATAAACTCACTTGTTGGTAAACTAAGGATGATTTCTCCTAAGACATGATACTTCCACCTCATAAAAGCAGATCAGACTGAAAAGAGAGAACAGTGAGAAATCAGACTGAACAGTCCCCTTCTGCACTGACATCCTTGCAGGAACATTAATGAAAGGAAAAATATCTGGCAATCACAAAAGATTGCAGATGTGCTTCTAGAGCCTTGTGTTCTGGGAAGAGAATGACTTTCAGCAATAATTGAATCATTCGGGGCCACATTCCCTGGGCACCCTAAGGTGATTATGCTCAGAATGGAGGCTTTCAGAATGTCATTTCACAAAGGAAAACATGGCTGGATACCAGTAATAAACTAATGCCCTTGAGCTACTCATTTTTTATCACAACCTAATTGAAATGTACAAATTGCATAATGCTCCTGCTTGTGAGAGGGGGCAGGCCTGAAATTCAGAAGACTGATTCTGAAATTTAGCCACTAAGATAAGGTTTCTTCTTCAACAGAAAATATGTCACTGATCTAATTTCCAAGCAGCCAAGATAAGTGGAACTGTCATTCTGTCCTCCTGTTGGAAAGATCCTTTGTCTTCTACATGAAAAGAAAGCTGCACAGATACATTTTTTTTTCCTAAAGTAGATTTCTGATCATTCATTCATTCTTTTTTTTAAAGTAATTTAAAGAGTTGATTAAATTAACTGGTAAACTTGAGGCCAGACTCTGCTTTTAAATGCACACTTGTGGTTACCGTATGCAGCAGAAGAGAGATATGGCCTAAGGACAACAATTATATTTGATTCACTGTACAAGTGGGGCTATTTGGAAGGTGCAGAAATGGGGAAGGGCAGGCCTGTATGTTATCCAAAGCAACAACACAAAGAATGAGCTTGAGCTTGGCGATTTCTTAAAAATTATAATTCCCTTTGTGTGTGTGTGGGTAGAAGGGCAACTGTACTGTGTTCACAGGTATAAATGCTTTGTCTTTCTTCTGAAACAAAAGATAATAAATCCCAGGGTTACAATTTAAGACATGAGTGTCAGAGTGAACCAAGATGAAATGACTAAAGATGAATAAGTAACTGTCTTGTTTCACAAAGGAGAGATGTGTGGCAGTCCGTAAGTCCTTAGGGCTGGGTAAAACATGACCTATTCATTCACTTTGTACTACCTAATGCACCCAGAAACATGCATACAGATCTCCAGTCATTGCTGGCTGGAATGTATTAGATCATGACCTTTTTATGGCTGTCTTTGTCTAATCCTGGATGTCTAGGAGCAGAAAAGGAACTCCTAAAATTGCTGATTTCTTTTAATGAACACACCCATCTAAATTTTAGTTTTATATCTCAACCAACAACTTTTTTTTATTTTATTGAATTCTGCCAAATAAATATTTGTTCAGCACCTTTGGTGATGAACACAGGGCTAAGTGCACAACAGAGGATGCAAGGATACATAAGATATTCTCAAACGTTACTCCGCTTATTGGACAGATAAGATAAAAATATTCTTGACCATAAAACAAACACAGACGGGCAGAGACAATGAAAGAGAGAGAAAAAAAAGAGAGAGAGAGAGAGAGAGGACAAAACAACATGCAGTGGGGTTTCAAAGACAAGAATGAATTCATTTGCTGGCAAGAGAATTAAGATAGTCTATGGAAGAAGAACCTCAAAGGACAGATATAATTTCAATAGGCAATGATGAAATAATGGGGGCACAGTTAGGGAGAGTTATGGACTGTCCCAGTTTAAAGGAATAGCTGGAAAAAGGCCCAGAAGAGAAACTGCACTGTGACTGAGTCTGGCTGGAGCCAGGGTGCCAGGAGGCAGAGAATTAAAATGGAGGGAAGCTCCAAGAAAGGAGTCAGAGCCTAAGTTAGTATGTAACAGGGCGACATGATGCGCAGAGTGCTCTGAGAGCTGGCTAAGCAGGTACAAATACAACAGGAAGTTTCTCCAACACTGTTTCCAGGACAATTGAACCACCGTGACCAGCACCCTCTCCTTCATTGGAAGCTAGTATTTTTGCAACATTTTTCAAGAGACCCATAGGTTCTACTATATAATAGTCAGATAGATAGATAGATGATAGATAGATAGATAGATAGATAGATAGATAGATAGATAGATAGATAGATAGATAAAAGCAATAAGCAAAACCACACCATCTCAGTTCCACATACATAACTGTCTAATTCCATATTAGTAAGTGCGGGACCATGACTTAAACACTCTGTTGCCGTCTCCTCAAAGGTATGATTCTCAGCACTGGCTACATATCCCATCACCTGAGGCCCTTAGAAAACGACGTCGGGAATCCACACCTCAGACCACCCCCTATTGGTGGGTCCAGACACTTTGCGTTTTCATTTTTTTTTTTTTTAAGATTTTTATTTATTTGACAGAGAGAAACACAGCCAGAGAGGGAACACAAGCAGGGGGAGTGAGAGAGGGAGAAGCAGGCTTCCTGCCAAGCAGGGAGCCCTATGTGGGGCTCGATCCCGGGTCTCCGGGATCATGACCTGAGCCGAAGGCAGTGGCTTAACCAACTGAGCCACCCAGGCGTCCCGTATTTTTTTTTTTTTTTAAACATTCATTTATTTGTCAGAGAGACAGAGACAGAGAGAGCACAAGCCAGGGAGAGGCAGACAGAGGGAAAAACAGGTTCACCACCAAACAGGGAGCCCAACCCGGGGCTCAATCCCAGAACACTGGGATCATGACCTGAGTGAAGACTAAGCCACCCAGGTGCCCCCAGCTTGGGTTTTAATAGCTCCTACATGATTTGAATGTGCTGACAATGTTGGGGCCACTGATGCAAAAAACTTTTCATTCAGGCAATTTTAAGGATCTTCTGAGGGGCCCTTATATTACTACACTTCAAGGCCCAATAGACCAGAAAAATTAATTTTAAAAGGACATATGACATTCTAAATTTAGATTTCCACTGTGGTCCTGGGTTTTGAGTGAGTCAGGACTATCATCAGGGAGAAGAGGAAGATAAAAAAGGAAGAATAATGTAACACAGGAAGGCAACATAACCTACATGGTTAATGACAAAGGAATTTTTAGGTGATACATAAAACCAAGCAATTCTGAGTATGCAGTGATGTGTTAGAGATTTGTCCCCTGTGGCTTCAGACCACAAACCCTTGAACGTGGCCTTCAGATCTGGGGTTACCTCCAACTGGGGTCAAGACTTGGATCGGGGAGGGAAGTGGGGCCTCAGGCAGGGAGTTTAGTGACCTCCACTCTGTCCTGGCCCCATCCACTCCTCTATTCCTCTTCCTGATTTCTTTTTCTCTCTTGTTTTTTTTTCTTCTTTTCTTGCATTCCTCTCCTATTGTCTCCTCTTTGCTCGACATTTTGTCCTTTCCTCTTTCCCTTCTCCACCTTTCCAACCACTCTTCATTCCCTTCCATACCCTCTTCTTAATCAACCCAAAAACCTGAATTACACAATATATTAAGTTATTAGTCTTGTTTATTGATGAGTTTGATGTTTTCCCATCTTAGATTTTAGGATACCAAAGTGAATGCATTATCTAGTTCTCTTTGAAACCAATGTGAACTAAGTTGCTCTTCACTAATAAATGAGGCAGTAGTTTCTTTTTTTTTTTTTTTAAGATCTTATTTATTTATTTATTTGAGAGAGAAAGAGAAAGAGCACGTGCACGCTTACAACCAGGGGGAGGGGCAGAGGAACAGGGAGAAGCAGACTCCCTACTGAGCAGAGAGCCTGATATGGTGTCTAATCCCAGGGGATCATGACCTCAGCTGAAGGCAGATGCTTAACTGACTGGCCACCCAGGTACCCAGGGATAGTAATTTCTGACAACAGAATACAAAATAAAACTCTCTGTCTTCTTGTCAGATATTACTGATAAAGGAGAAGAAATTAATGCTACAGGAAGCATTACGGGAAGCTAGTGCTTCCTAAATACTCATGAAGCATATTTCATGCAAATTCTCACAGAAAATACTTGACATTCTTCATGTCATTAAAATGATTACCAGTTTTAGAAATTAAAATGAGAAAAACAAGTTCATAACAAAATAACACCATTTCCCAAATGTTGGGAGGATTTAGGAGCAGGGAAATCAACACACACACCAGGAGATTATCACCAGCTACATCCAGCTGTCATTGAATTTCAATCTCAAGAATACAGGTCAAATGACAGCTTGATTGACCAAAGTAAAAACACAACACCATCTATACAAATTCTTGACCTTATATTTGCAATTTGTCATTTTTTTTCTGCTTGTAATGGGTTTCTTTTTCTTTCTTTCTTTCTTTTTTTTTAAGATTTTATTTATTTGACAGAGAGAAACAGAGCCAGAGAGGGAACACAAGCAGGGGGAGTGAGAGAGGGAGAAGCAGGCTTCCTGCGGAGCAGGGAGCCCTATGTGGGACCTGATCCTGGGTCTCCGGGATCATGACCTGAGCAGAAGGCAGTCGCTTAACCAACTGAGCCACCCAGGCGCTCCTTGTAATGGGTTTCTTAAAACTAGGTCAATCCATGCCTATATTTCTTAAGGATGAATCTCAAAAAGCATTTCTTCCAAG
Organism: Spilogale gracilis; assembly: GCA_004023965.1. Taxonomy (NCBI): domain Eukaryota; kingdom Metazoa; phylum Chordata; class Mammalia; order Carnivora; family Mephitidae; genus Spilogale; species Spilogale gracilis. The sequence continues at coordinate 77,506 of PITA01000150.1, read as the reverse complement.
AATTCTTCCTTCACTTCACCTATTTTCTTTAATGCTTTCTTTTCTCAGGGTTTCCTTAGCCACCTACAACGTGCCAGGCAATTTGGGGGGGCGGGGGGAGATTTACCAACATTATTTCGAATCACTGCAATAATTTTGTGATGTGGATATTCATAGCACCAATTTACTATGAGGAAATTAAGGCTCAGCAATGGTAAGAGAACTGTCTAAATCACAATAAACATAGGCATACTTGGTATTCAAACCCACACGTTTAATTCTGCTGTCTGTGCTCTTTCCACTTCCTCACAGTCTCCTTTCTCTGTTTCTTCCCAGTGCCCTCATAAATTAATTCTCTTATTTGTTATTAGACTAGAACAGTAAATCAGACTAAAATCGTAAAAAAGAAAAATTCTAGGAAATATTCTCAACACTAGAGCAGTAAGCATTGCTGGGTATTGCTAAGGAAAATCAGCTACTTTGGGATGCTGATTTTTCTCCCACTAGTTCTTACTTACCAAACCAGAAGGTTCCTATTACTATTCAGTAATCAGCCTTGCCCTCAATCCAGGAAACAGCATTGCCCTGTTAAGAGTTTGGCTGTGACATGGATTTACTAGCATCTTCGTTTTGGAATCCACGCTGGTCCAGAGAGAGCCTAAGACTACATGCTTTTTAAGCCATTGCTTCATATTGCTGGGATTTCAAACCCACCTGAAACCCTGTTAAGTCATGTCTTCCCGATTCCGTAATTAGACCTTGATAAACTTAAATGAAAGGCTTTACATTTATTCCTGTTTAATTTTTCAACCAGTGCTTTTGGGTCTACTGTACCATCTTGTTGAAATCTTTTCTACTTCTTACTCTGGCAACTAATCCACCAGGTAGCCTCCCCAGGAAGCACGGACCCCTTCCGTACGTGCTACCTCCCTGCTGCCTTCCTCCCAACACCCCTACATCTCCATTTGAACACACTTGTGGTCTTGTTTTCTAGACTTTCAGCCACACAAGAATAAGGCCTCTGTTTGTCTTATTCACTGATGAATCCTGGCCTCTAGCATAGGGCCTGGCATGGTGTAGAATCCATATGTTTTGAACAAATGAATGAATAAAAGGATGGGGAGAACAGAGATGAGACTGGGAAAGAAAGGGAAGGGAAAGAAAGGAAAGGAAAACATTATGGAGGAAAGAAAAAGAACAGGATGAGTTCAGAAAATAGAGTTGGGTTTCAATTTGGAATCTAAAATGCTTAAATTACAAATTATTTAACAACTCTGAGCCTCACATTTTATTTACAAAATATGATAATATCAACCTTATAGGATTGAGCAGAAAATTAAAGGAGACCATGTATGTGCAAAAGTTGTACAGGGGCTGGGAACCAGGGCAGGCCAGCAGGCTCCCCAGGCTTCCAAGGCTGCTGGTGTGATCCAACAGCAAAGATTCTGTGGGGTGGAGCCCCCTCAAACTGCTGGAGGAATTGGGCCTTATTCTCATGGCACTGACTCTCTTTCCAAATGAAGCATTTCATTATAATGAAAGCTCTACAGATACAGTGTGCTAGGTGAGAGTGACTCATCTGCCCCTTTTCTGGTCAACAGGAGAAAACCCCGTGCCTTCAGTACAGTTAGAAAGCCTGAAGGGCCACTAATGTGCAGAGCTTTGGGCTTGAGTTTAGGCTGGGCTATTTCTTCCCTTGATGGTACGCTGTAATGAAATGCATTTTTAATGTGAGATGGGAACTGTAAAAGCCCATTTTCTATAGGCCTCCAATGTGGCGCCCCGTTTAGCTTGTCAAGTAATGCTGCTACTTAAATTGAACAAAGTAACATTTAATCCTGAACACCATTTCCAAAGTAAATTCCCTTCTTTTTCAAACTAGACAAACTAGTGAGACTTTACCTCTGCAGATTTCTGATCAAGCCTAAAAATCAAAACAGTAAGGGTTATTCACCTTGAAAGGCTAGCGATATAAAAATAATCACATATGAAATAAGGTATTCATGTCACTCCCATATTTCCCATACAATAAATGGCCCTCCAGTACTAAAAAAAGATACATCTGGGGTGCCTGCCTGGGTGACAGTCTCAGTTTCGGCTTAGGTCATGATCTCATGGGTCCTGAGATCAAGCTCCTTATCAGGCTCTGTGCTCAGTTGGGCGGGGGTCTGCTTGAGATTCTCTCTCCCTCTGCCCCACTTCCGACGTGCAAGGGATTGCAAGTATGTACCCAGTTTTTCTCGTTCTCAAATAAGTAAATCTTTTTTTAAAAAAGGATACATCAAGATAGGTATTACGACTCAGTGTTGCTCAAAGGTGGTATCAATAGAAATGTTAAAAGAATTTAAGTTCTCGCCCACAACCCTGTGGGAGTCCCCCTCACTCCTGAGAGCTTTTTCTGTATCTTCACTTAATAAACCTCTCACTTTACTAACAACAACAACAACATCATCAATTTATTCTGCTTAAATACATGACTCACCCAAGACTTTCAGGAGCTTTTATCTCTCAGAAGCTGTCCTTTATTTGGAATTCCCTGCTTTAATCCCTTCTAGGCTGCCACACCCCCAAGTCCAGCCTCTTTGGGCCCTGGGGCAAGGGGAACAGGGGTGAGGCTGGCGGGGGTGGCCTGGGGGCGGTGAGAGTTGGGTGGAGGCAGTGATAAGAGTGCTAGACATTCCATTTAGAGCACCGAAATAACTGCACAGCAGACCTCTGTCATTTGTTTTTAACCGCACTGAGTGACTAAGAAGGCTTTCACTCCAAGGGCTGTATTTAGTTCTCTCCCTTCTGCATATTTTTAAATATACCAAACAGTCAGTTTCAGCTCTGAATATTTTCTCACTTTATAAACCCCAATGTTCAAGATCTCTACACACTAGGTTTCCAACACAGTGTTGAACTGCCCAGAAGAACCAATTTCGGGACTGTAAATAGGAAGGACCCAACAGGTACGTATATGTCTCATGTAAATTACAGGTGAATTGTTCATCATTGAACCACTGAAGATCTCACACGGAAGAACATTTGTTTAGATATAACTTTTCCCACATCAGGTAACTTAACAAGATTTTTATCTGAAAGTACTTTCCCAATTAAATTGGATTCTGTGCAAGTCACAGAAATTTGTGTGATTAGGGCTCTAAAGGACAGAAATGTATCCCCGTTTGCATGAGAGTATCAGAGTTGGCAGATTAGAGAAAAATGTCAGTGCCCACTCCACTAGTACAGATTATCCCCGCCCATCCCTTTCACATTTTCAGATTACTTTAGGAACATGTAAAAAGATCATCACCAAACAATTTTTTCTCCACACCTAGATCACAATGTCATAAGGTATTTCCAAGAACTGAGAAAGAATCCTACCTTCCTACCTGCAGAGCACTGTGCATGTTCTCTGCCCACATCACCACATTAGGGGGGCCTCTGTGATCTTAAGGCTGTGGAGCACCTGGGTTTCCTAAGAGACTCAGACCCTGGTGGATACAGGCCCTACCATCCTTTCAATCATAGTTTTACAGTTTTACACTCACTGCTCTTACCCTACTCTTCAACTTCCTGCAATTAAACAGAGATCTCAACACACAAACCATCTCTTAAAATATTTTAAGCCAATGGACAGCATAAACATACCCGATCGCTTTTCAACTGCATCAGTTAAGGAGAAACAGAATTATCCCAACAAACATACAGAACTCAGATTAAACACTAAATAAGTGCTACACGCACAATGTGGGCTATAGGACTTCTTTATGACCTTGAGCATGAAGCCTAGATGTAGCCACAGGGCTGATGGGCAAGGGAGATGCTCTTGTGAAGGCTGAGGTTGTCCATCCAGTGACAAGGGCAGGGTGGTCATCTCTGCCAGTTCTGCCAACACTCACCCTTGTGTGTTTCCTGTGTCCCCAAAAAGGACCCCATCCAGCAGAGGGGTAAACTCTATTGGTTTATGTCACATGTATTTCTGATTTATAGGCATATTACCCAAACCCAGGATTAAACTTTCAAAACATTGAGAATATAAACATGTTTGGATTTCAACTACACTGAAAGGGATAAAAATAAAGGTCTTTCTCCAGTGGAAATGAGTTTGCTGAGCAATGAACAAAACATAAAGGGGCACTGTCAACAAGTCTGCCATAGCCCCCAATAGAAACACACCCTTTCTTGGGGGAGATTTCCAAGGGGTGATCAATTTATAAAATATATTAGTGCTACAACTGAATATAGATAGGTGATAACAAGATGTTGAATGTCATATGTAGGGTGACCGGGTGGCCTAGCCTCTATGGGACTGTCCCAGTTTTAGCACTGAAAGTTCAATGTCCCAGAAAAGCCCTGGGTCCCAGGCAAAGTGGATTGTTTGATCCCTAGCAGGTGGAACACCAGGCTGATAAGACAGTGGGTCACTAAGCAGACTGAAGTCAGAAGTACAACACAAGATGAGGCCAGAAGCAAAGGAAAATTCATTGACCTGACATATCAGACACCTAAGTGGAGCTGGAAAGAGAAGGTGATGTCAGGACAGTAGGTTCTGACTGTGCTGAAGGGAGAAGTGGATGTGAGCCTGGGTGCCCTTATGGATACTGTTAAGACTGTGCTGTGTTATCCTTATGATGATCTGTTTAGGCTCATCTTATATTTCCCAATCCCTTCTTTGGTGTCACCTATACTTGAGTGTCTGAAAGTGGGCTGTGAATGCCCCCAAGCTAAAGAGCTCATGCAGATGTATGCACAATTCACGTCCAGAAAGATCCAAGTATTGTAACTCTCTCCCTGGCTTTCAGTAAGGGATAGGTAGCTCCCCAGGTTCAGGATGGGGAGCAGGACTTTCACTATTATTACGTGAGCTAAGAATAAAGATTTGTCAAGTAACCCAGTCTCTAAGGATAACCATTCATGACTGGGGCCAAGTTCCTTCCTCCAGGGCTTGCAAGACCCACAGCCCTCAATCATACCCCTGCCCACTCTCCCTAAGTCAATAGAAGGAGGTAAGGGGAAGGTAAGGCATTCATGGTCAAGTGAGTCTTGCTGGCAATTTATTTCACCAAATACTATTCTTTTGTCATAAAGGCAAAATCTTCAGAGGCTGCTAGAGACAGAAAAAATCAGACTGAGTCAGACTGAGCCAAAGATGCCTCTTCATCATCAACAAGCAAGAATTTATATACAAAAAGGTCTCATCCATATCCTTCTCAGCCACACTCCTTCCAGGGCAAGGAGGGGCTGGTTAACGGTGTATAACAAAGGCTTGCTTTTAACTGTGGAGGAAGAGACCAGGTTCTTGCTTTTACTCATCCTGAGTTGTGGAGAAAGCACCAACTAGAAGTCCTTCTGCTTATGTTTCCCAAACTGACATTCATAATGATGGTCTACAGGTAATGTAAGAGCCTTCATAATCACCAGAGAAAGAGTACAAAAGAGTCTAAGATAATCAGGTCCATTTTTATATTAAATATAAATAAAAACAGAAATGTAGAAATACAAGTTGATCAACTTCATCTGATCATTTTCCAACTAGGCCCACTGAAATACTAACAGAGCCAAGCATATACCTGACAGCAAAAAAAATTTCAAAACTAATTTTCAAACTTGATTTCGTGGAGTGCCAGTTCTGAATGGGCCTCACCCCTGAGCTGTATTTAACCATTCTGATAGGCAAGTTTGAATGGGCTTGGGACCCAAGAAAGGATACCAGGTGGATAATGTGCATTTCATCAACTGCCTCTGCTTGCTCAGCCTCCTTGGGAAGGCTCGGGCTGGCCTGTGGGGCTCAGAGGCTCCTGCAGCCATCTATTCAACAGTGTTTCCATTTTGTCCATGGGTTCCCTTCCACTGGTAGGTTATCACCAGTCACATGAGCTCTACATCTCTTACATGCTTCACTCGCATTCCTTCTGAGCCCATTAGCACTTATAAAGTTTAGAAATGATCAAACTATTCATTCCAAGACCACATGCAACACATTTCTTTATCTTTCCATTCTTTTAAGAAAACTTCTACTTTTTAGTTTTCATGGTAATTGCAGGTCTTTTCTTAATAGAACTTTATAGCTGCCTTGGAACTTTGAATTGTTACTACTTTTGCACTTATCCGACCAGAATCACTTCAAAATGACTGCAGAAACCCTTCCTAATCACGCTTAATGTGACCAGCCCATTCACAAACACGCTGGCAGAGATAAAAATGAGGCCCTGTAGTCGCTAAAACCAGCTACCAGGGGAAGTAGGACTGACGAGGATTTCAATAAAGTATAATTTGTTTATATATTAAAATGTTTAAGTTGAAAGTAAATAGAGAAGTTTCTGTACTTGGACCACAATGTTTGCGGTGCAAATAAAGAATAATTTGATCCGTATGCCGATCCCAAAGATGTTTTGAAGAAAAAATGGTAGTGCTCAGTGATGGGATACAGACCTGAGAGTGAGAGGAGTGTGAATAGGGACCATAACCTTCTTATCAAGAAGGTGGGGGAGAAGGATAAAGCTCTAGCCAAAACAAGACAAGACTCCAGGTGGAAAATTAACATGTTAAGCTTGTTGACCAGAACTGACAGTGGTCACACAGTTAGAGATGTTCATTAAGGCAATCTGAAATCTGGAGCTGGCAGACAGGTGTAAGATTTGACCAACAGATATAAATTTGAGATTGGTAATAAAAGCCGTGAATGGAAACTAAATCTTAAGAAGGCAGAGCTGGGTGATGGAATCAGAGTGGCTAGGAAAGACATCAAGAGAAGCGGGGAAAAATAAAGTGCTAATGAAGTTAAGGCAAGAAGTAGGTAGAGGTCAGAAAATCCAGAAGCCTTTTTCACACTCACTCTACCATAGGCTGGATGCCAAAGGCCATGCTAAACACTGACGATGGAGGAAGAGAGAGAACAAATGTGACTGACGCCACAGCAGGGGCCCGGGAGCTCCAAGAGCGCTGGAGATTGATAAACCCAGGAGCTCCAAGAACGCTAGAGATTGATAAACCCAAGGGCAGGAGGAGAAGGGGACAGGCTGATTTTAAAAGAAATCTGAACTACCATTAAAAAATAATTTTTGGTCATTGACAGGAATATAATCCATGAGTCCCAGAAATGATTTGACCATGACTTTTTATGGATTGGAATTATTATATCATAATAAGAGTCATAAATTATTAATAAGAAGGGGGTTGGGTTACTCTTATCCATTTTTTCCAGCCCTTTCAGTTTCACACAAGAGGGCAACAGAAACAAAGTAGAGGCCAAATTTCAATGTGAACATCTCTGAGAATCTGCATTTAACAAGAAAAGATCATCACTGTAAATATATTTTCCAATTTGGAACAGCTGAGATTCATAAATGGAGATTGTATGGCACATAACAGCTGACAGATTATCAGCATGTGCTGGCAAGAGCCTTTTGGCTATTAAAAGATAATTAAAACGCACTATAATATTCCAGCTGCTTCATTTAGTCATTTTGTTTTATATGCATGTGATGAGGCTCTGATTCACTTGAAACGGACAGTTCCCCTATATCAGCTTCTTGGGTTAAGCTGGTGAGTGACAGCCCCTCACCTGCAAATCTTCTTCCAGCTACAAAATCTACTCACAGTGCCTTCCTCTGGCTCTGGGATCAAGGGTTCTGGTCGCCAAGGAGAAGTGGCTTTATCCTATATCTGGCACAGTTAAAGCAAGTAATAGCCTATCTATATTAAGTCAGTGGAGTCAACCCTTTCATGACCATCTTCCTGAAAAAGAGATAGGCTGGAAAGCAGTTCTGTGTTTTCAATGGAGGAAAATCAAAGACAGCAAGTTTGAACTAGATTTCAGTTACACTTACTTTAATGATTGTGAAGCCCAATAGTACAGGAACACATTACTACAAGAGACCATGTAACCTTCCATTCTAGAGATTAGGAAAGGGAAAAAAAAAAAAAAGGGTATGGGAGAAAGTAGTAAAGGGCAACCTTTTCAGTACTCACTGTTTAGACCCTATAGCTGGAAGGAACAGAAATGGATTTTAAAACATTTCAAGCTGTTTCTAAATGCAAATACAGAGTATTTCTGAGAATCATCCTTGCAGCTTTCAATGAAAAGATTTTCAATTCAATTTTATGTATAGTTTTTTCCTACAAGTACCTAATACTAATAAGCACACTTCTGCAGTCAGACTGCTTTAGGGAGGGGCTCCAGGGATTGGGAATTATATGTGCACAGTCATTAGAGAGTCTCAGTGAACTATCAAGGCCTCTGCTTCCATAAAGAAAGTATGGTTTCTCCTTAATTTGCTGCTCCAAGAACCCCAAGAACTGATCATGCTTTCTCACCCTGCTAGGTTACGGCACATGAAATTTTAATCCTATACACATCTTTCTTTTCTGTCTTTGCTTGGATGTCTCATTCAGAAGTCAGTGGGAGCATATTGCCTTATCTTGGAAGACTTCCCTGAGCATTTAGCAGACATTGTGGCTTTCATTCTATCCTGCACTTACACCAACATTCTACTTTTGCCTTGTACTGTGATTACCTCTAGACTTCCCCTCCCTGCCCTCCAACCACTTCCAGAAATAAACACTTCTGGAAGGCCCTGTCTTGTCTTGCCTAGCTTTTAACAGTTGCTTAATAAACAATGAACAAATAAGTGGGAGAATGGATACAAGAAATTTATCTTTTGAAGAAGAAGAAGTTGTAAAAAATTTTTACTGTCCTCATTTTCATCGGATCTGACAAGATCCTCTTCCTGAGATTCTGGTAGAAATTAAAAGTTAATAGAGAAACATATTGATTAGGAGGATATCCAGGCCAAGGATACTCACAGAAAAGGAAAGGACGTGTTCAAAACAGCTCTCTCACCTATGTCTCTACCTATTAAACCCCTTTGGTATTGTTAAACTCACTTTGGTATCGTCCCCACAAACTTATGTCATTTCAACCTTGACAGAAGGAATCTCCTTTGTCATATTACTATCCTTGGTCAAATGTATATAGTTGCCAGCCAAAGAAAGTAGTCTGGGTGCATCTGCATTAAGTCTCAGGGGTCAAGGGCAAAGTCTTCCCTGTTTATGGTTAGGTCAGGCCCAAGAAATCAAACAAGTAATATCAAACCAGTGATATCAAACTTTTGTTTGAGGTTAAAAATCATTATTGATATTCCAACAGAAAGAAAACTTAAAGGGTTGGTTTCTTTCCACCTCTGCAGGCCTTTCCTAAGTTTTGATGGTCTTTCTGATCTCCCCGTCTGTAATCATCATCAGCTCTTTTACTAATGATAAATACCACTCTGACCGCATCAATACTGGCTTTACTCTGCTGAAGAATTTCTCACAGCTCCTTCGCGTTAGAAACAAAGTTAAATATTTTTGATCTTTGGTTTTAAGTAACAAAGCTGCTCAGTAGACCTAGAATAGCTTCCTGATTTTTGCCCCCTTTATATTTTTTTAATTAAATTGATGTATCATTGACATACAACATATTAGTTTCAGTGTACAACATAATACTTCAATACTAGTATATATTGTGAAATTATTATCATAACAATCTAGTTACCATCCATCACTGAATATAGTTACTGAATATTTTTTCTTGTGATGAAAACTTTAAAAGACTTATTTACCAATTTTCAAATATGCACTACAGACTTTTGACTCCCTTTCACCATTTCCCGCACCCCCACCCGCACCCTGACTCACCCCTGGCAATCAACAATCTATTCTCTATAGCTATGACACTGTTTTGTATTTTTAATTTTTTCAAATTCTACACATAAGTGGGATCATACAGCATTTCTCTTTCTCTGCCTTATTTCACCTAGCACAATGCCCTCAAGGACCATCCATGTTGTCGTAAATGGCAAGATTTCATTTTTTATGGCTGAGTAATATTCCATTGTGTATATATACCACCTCTCCTTTATCCATTCACCTGCTGATAGACACTTAGGTTGATTGCTTATTTTGGCTACTGCAAATACTGCTGCAGTGAACATGGGGGATGGATCTATCTTTACAAGTTAGTGTTTTCATTTTCTCCAGATAGATAACCAGATGTGGGATTGCTAGATCATACAAGAATCCTATTTTTAATTTTTGGAGGAACCTCCATACTGTTTTCCATAGTGGCTGCACCAATTTACCTTACTGTGAACGCTGTTCCTTTTACTCCACATCCTTACCAATACTTGTCATTTCTTGTCTTTTTGATAATAGCCATTCTAACACATGTGAGATGTTATGTCATGACTTAGATTTGCATTTCCCTGATGGTTAATGATATTGACATTTTTTTTTAGGTACTTCTTGGCCACCTGTACATCTTCTTTGAAAAAAATGTCTATTCAGTTCTTCTGCCCATTTTTTAATTGGATCATTTGGTTTATTTTTGCTATTATTTGAGTTCTTTCTATATTTTTAATATTAGCTCTTTGTCAGATGTATGATTTCATGTATTTTCTGTCATTCAGTAAATTGCCTTTTCATTCTGTCGATGCTTTCCTTTGCACACAGAATATGATTTCCTTTGCACTTTTTAGTTTGAAGTAGGACTACCTACTTTGTCAATTTTTGCTTTTGTTGCCTTTGCTTTTGATATCAAATCCAAGAAACCATAATCAAGACTGATGTCAAGGAACTTACCACTAATGTTTTCTTCTAGTAGTTTTATGATTTCAGTTCTTACATTCAAGTTTTTAATCTATTTTGAGTTCATTTTTGTGTATGGTATAATACAATGGTCCAGTTTCATTCTTTTGCTTGTAACAGTTCACTTTTCTCAGCATCATTTATGGAAGAGACTATCTTTCTACATTGTATATTCTTGGCTCCTTTGTCCTAAATTAATTGACCACATGTACATGTGTTTATTTTGGGGCTCTTTTATTCTGTTCCATTAATCTATATGCCTTTTTTTCTGCCAGTACCATACTGTTTTGAGTACTATAGCTTTGTCGTACAGTTTGAAATCAGGGCGTATGATACCTCCAGTTAAGTCCTTCTTTCTCAAGATTGTCCTTGGCTATTTGGGGTCATTCATGTTTTTATACAAATTTTAGAATTATTTATGTATTTCTGTGAAAAATGTCATTGAAATCTTGACAATTGCACTGAATCTGTAGATTGCTTTGGGTCATATAGACATTTAAAATATTAATTTTTCTAATCTATAAGCATGATCTATCTTTCCATTTTTATGTCTTCTTCAATTTCTTTCATCAATGTCTTCTAATTTTCAGTATACAGGTCTTTCACCTCCTTGGGTTAAATTTATTCTCATTTTATTCTTTCTGATGTATTTGTAAGTTGGATTTTCTTAATTTGTCTTTTTAAAAAATATTTTATTTATTTATCTGTCAGAGAGAGAGTGAAAACAGGAGGGGGAGTGTCAGGTAGAGGGAGAAGCAGGCTCCCTGCTGAGCCAAGAGCCTGATGTGGGACTCGATCCCAGGACCCTGGGATCATGACCTGAGACAAAGGCAGATGCTTAACTAACTGAGCCACCCAGACATCCCTTAATTTCTGATAGTTTATTATTAGTGTATAGAAATGCAACCGATTTCTGCATATTGATTTTGCACCCCTCAGCTTCACTGAATTCATTTATTAGTTCAAACAGTTTTTTTAATGGATCTTTAGGGGTTTTTTTAATAAATATTATGCCATCAGCAAATAGTGACAGTTTTACTCCTTCCTTTCCAACTTAGATGTCTTTACTTTTTTCTTGCCTAATTGCTCTGGCTAGGATCTTGAATAAAAGATAATATTGTCTTGTTCTTGATCTCAGAGGAAAAGTTTTTAGCTTTCTGCCATGAAGTATGTTAGCTTGCACTTGTCATATCTGGCCTTTATGTTAAGGTATATTGCCTCTATACACAATTTGTTGAGAGCTTTTATTTTAAGTGGATGTTGAATTTTGTCAAATGCTTTTTTTGTATCTATTGAGATGATTATGTGTCTTTTATCCTTCATTTTGTTAATGTGGTGTATGATGCTTAGTGATTTGTGAATGTTGAGCCATTCTGACATCCCTGGGATAAATTCCACTTGTTTGCAGTGTATGGTTCTTTTAATGTATTGTCGAATTTGGTTAGCTAATATTTTGTTGAGAATTTCTGCTTCTGTATCAGGGACATAGCCTACCTGGCAACTTTCTTATGGAATCCTCATCTGGTTTTTGTATCAGGGTAACACTGGCCTTGTAAAATGGGTTTGGAAGTATTCTCTCCTCTTCTGCTTTTTTCAAGATTTGAGAAAGATTGCTATTAGTTCTTCTTTGAATGTTAAATACAATTCACTAGTTAAGCCATCTAGTCCTGGACTTTTGTTTTTTAAAAAAAATTTTTAGAAGATTTTTATTTATTTATTTGACAGAGAGAAACACAGCTAGAGAAGGAACACAAGCAGGGGGAGTGAGAGAGGGAGAAGCTGGCTTTGTGCTGAGCAGGGAGCCCAATGCAGGACTCAATCCTGGGACTCTGGGACCATGACCTGAGCCGAACGCAGACGCTTAATGACTGAACCATCCAGGCGCCCCCCCCTTAGAGAGTTTTTAAATAACTGATTCAGTCTGTGTACTACTAATCAATTTTTTCAGGTCTTCTATGTCTTCATGATTCATTCATTTATATCCAATTTAGTATTAGAAGACTGTATGTTCCTAGGAACTTATTCACTTATTTTAGATTGTCAAATTTGTTAATGTATAATTGTTCACAGTAATCGCTTATGATCATTTGCTTTCTGTGGTCAGCTGTAAAGTCTCTTTCATTTCTGACATTATTTATTTGAGTCTACTCTTTTTTCTTTTTCTTTTTTAAAACTATTTATTTGTCAGAAAGAGAGAGAAAAGAGAGAGAGAGAGCATGCACACACAAGCAGGGGGAGTGAAAGAGGGAGAAGCAGGCTCCCTGCTGAGCAAGGAGCCTGAGGTGGGACTCCATCACAGGACCCTGGGATCATGACCTGAGCCAAAGGCAGATGGCTAACTCACTGAGCAACATAGGCACCCCTCTTTCTTTTTCTCTTGGTGAGTTTACCTAAAAGTTTGTCAGCAATTTTGTTTATCTTTTCAAAGAACCAGTGATTGGTTTCACTGACCTTTTCTATTGTCTTTTAGTCTCTATGGCACTTATTTCTATTTTACTCTTTGTTATTTCCTTCCCTCTACTCACCTTGGGCTTCATTGGTTCTTCCTTACCTAGTTCTTTAAGGTATATAGTTAGGTTGCTATTTGAGATTTTTGTTTCATGAGAGGCATTCATCACTGTGAACTTCCCTCTTAGAACTGCTTTTGTGGGATCCCATAAGTTTTGGTATGTTGTATTTCCATTTTTATTTGTCTCAGAAAATCTTCTGATTTCTTCACTGACCCATTAGTTGTTCAATAGCATTTTGTTTACTCTCCACATATTTGCAGCTTTCCCAGTAAAGAAATTTTTCTAATGTACCTCTAGTTTCATATCACTGTGGTCTGAGAAAATGTTTGATATGATTCAATCTTCTTAAATTTGTTAGCACTTGTTTTGTGGCCTAATATCCTGGGGTATATTTCATGTGCACTTGAGAAGGATGTGTAGTCTGTTGCTTTTGGATGGAATGTTCTGCATACATCTGTTAAGTCCATCTGGTCTAACATATAATTTAAAGCCAATGTTTCCTTGCTGATTTTCTGCCTGGATGATCTAGTTGCTGATATAAATGGGGTTTTAAAGTCCCCTACTATTATTTTATTGCTATCTCTCCCTTTAGGATTGCTAATATTTGCTTTATATATTTAGGTGCTCTTATGTTGGATGCATAAATCTTTATAATTGGTATATCTTCTTGTTGGGTTGACCCCATAATCAATATGTAATGCCCTTCTTTGTCTCGTAGTATAGTCTTCGTTTAAAGTCAATTTTGTCTGATATAAGTATAGCTACCATAGCTTCCATTTTGTTTCTACATCCATGGAATATCTTTTCCCAGTCTTTTATTTTCAGTCCATGTATGCCCTTACATCTGAAGTGAGTCTCCTGTAGGCAGTATACAGATGTATCTTGTTTGTTTTTAACCATTCAGCTGCTGAATGCCTTTTGACTTAGTTTACTAACATTTAATTATTTATTGGTATGTACTTATTGCCATTTTGTTCTAGCTGTTTTGTAGTTCCTCTGTTTCTTTCCTCCACTCTTGCTCTTCTCCTTTGTGGTTTGAAGACTTCCATAGTGGTATGCTTAAATTGCTTTCTCATTATCTTTTGTGAATTTACTATAGGTTTTTGTCTGGTAAGGATTACAAGAACTTACATTTAAAACAGTCTATTTAAGGGGCGCCTGGGTGGCTCAGTTGGTTAAGCGACTGCCTTCGGCTCAGGTCATGATCCCGGAGACCTGGGATCGAGTCCCACATCGGGCTCCCTGCTCGGCGGGAAGCCTGCTTCTCCCTCTCTCACTGCCCCTGCTTGTGTTCCCTCTCTGGCTGTGTTTCTCTCTGTCAAATAAATAAAATCTTAAAAAACAAAACAAAACAAAACAAAACAAAAAAACAGTCTATTTAAGTGGGGAACAACTTAAGTTTGAATGTATTTTAAAGCTCTACATTTTTACTCTTCTCCTAAGTTTTATATGTCACATTTTACATCTTTTTATCTTGTGTTTCCCTTAACTAATTATTGTAGTTAAATTCTTTCTACTACTTTTGTCTTTTAACATTCATATTAGCTCTATAAATGATTAATCCACTGCCTTTACTATGAAGTTGACCCTTGAACACCATGAATTTGAACTTCGTGGGTCCACTAAAACATGGACTTTTTTTTCCAATAAAAATGTATTTTCTCTTTTTATGATTTTCTTAATGACATTTTCTTTTCTCTGCCTTTCTTTACTGTAAGAAAATGGCCTATAATACGTATAGCATGCAAAATATGTGTTAACTATGTTATTGGTAAGGCCAATAGGTAGGTTGTTAATAGTTAAGTTCTCACAGACAAGTTATATGTTGATTTCTGAATATGCAGATTGATGCCCCTGGCCCCTGCATTATTCAAGTGTGAACTGTATATTTAGCTTTACCAGTGAGATTTATATGGTTTCTTGTTACTAATTACTGCCTTTTCTTTTAAGCTTAAAGATATCCTTTAACATTTTTTTTAAGGCCCAGCTTAGTGGTGATTAACTCCTTTACTTTTTGCTTGTGTGGAAAACTTCCTCACTCCTTCAATTCTGAATGGCAAGGATATGTGGGGTAGAGTAATCTTGGTTGAATTTTTTTTTTCCTTTCAGCACTTTGAATATATTGTGCTACTCCCTTCTGCCCTGCAAAGCTTTCATTGAATAATCTGCTCATAATTTTAAAGAAGTTAGCTTGTATGTAATAAGTTGTTTCTCTCTTTCTGCTTTTAAGATTCTCTCCTTATCTTTAACTTTTAAGAATATTAATTACGTGTCTTGGTGTAGGTCTTTTGGAGTTCATCTTTTTTGGAACTTCTAGACTTCCTGTATCTGGATGTCTGTTGTTTCTCCAGGTTAGGGCAGGTTTCAGCCACTCTTCTTCAGATAATTTTTTTGCTCTTTTCACTCTCACTTCTTCTCCTGGGACTCTCATAATGCAAATGTTAGTCTGCTTGATGTTGTTTTTCCATAAGTCCCTTAAGCTATCTTCATTTTTTCCTCCTTTTTTCTTTTTACTGCTCTGATTGGGTTGAGTTCCTCTGCCTTGTCTTCAAATTCACTGATCCTTTCTTTTACTTCATCTAGTCTGTCGTTGAACACCCTCTAGAGCATTTTTCAGTTCAGTTATTGTACTTTTCAGTTCAGTGGGCTGTGCTTGGAACTTTCTTCTATTTTCTGTATCATCAGTGAAGTTCTCCCTGTGTTCATCAATTCTTTTCCTGAGTTCGGTAAGCATCTTTATTACCATTACTTCGAAATCTTTATCAGATAATTACTTACTTAATTTCATTAATTTTTTTTTCTGAGGTTTTACCTTGTTCTTTCATTTGGAACATACTTCCCAATTTCTTCATTTTGCTTGGCTCTCTGTGTTGGTTTTTATGCATTAGATGAAATAGTTACTTCTCCCAGTCTTAAAGGGCTAGCCTTATATAGGAGATGAGCTTTATCATTCAACACTGTCAGCTCTTAGTTGTCTCTCAAACCTTTGAGATTGTCCAAACAGCCTATTTTTAATAGCTCCCAGTAGTTAAGGGTGTGCCAAGATCAATCAGTGTTCCAAAGGTAAGATTTCAGTAAGCACCTAAACTCTGGCTGACAGAAAGCCATAAACATCAGGCAACAGTTTTTTGTTTTTAGATTTTTTAAAATTTATTTGACACAGAGAGAGATCAAAAGTAGGCAGAGAGGCAGGCGGAGAGAGAGGAGGAAGCAGGTTCCCTGCTGAGTAGAGAGCCCGATGTGGGCCTCGATCCCAGGACCCTGAGATCACGACCTGAGCTGAAGGCAGAGGCTTAACCCACTGAGCCACCCAGGCACCCAGGCAACAGTTTTTAAATAATGCGAATACATACAGCCTGGTGAGACTGGAGGTGTCCTCTGGGCAGCAGTCCCAAAAATTGGGTCTCCAGATGAGTGTATAAAATCTTTTCTGGGAAATAATGATGAACTATAGCAAGCCAGAGAGAGAGCACAAAAATGGAATTCCCAGGCACACGTTCACTGAGAATACCTCCATAAACTTTAGATAGGTGCTAAACCTGAAGTCTGCCCTTAAGGCAAAAGCTCCAGAGCTAGCAAGTAGGCCTTCTTCACAGAAAGGCTGGGGGTTTCTTTCAGTGTATCGTCCTGTGCAGTACGCTGGAGGTGGTAGGCAGCCAAGAACTTCCTTTCCGATTGTTACCACCCAATGGAATCCAGGAACGCAAGCCCCTCTGGCCATCAGAGCCAGATGATCAAGGGGTGTCCTCTGGATAGCAGCCATGAAAACCAGGGCACTCAATGTAAAAACTGGGATACCTGACATGGAGAAGAGCTCACCTTCAAGAGATGCTGGTGCTCTGGAACACGGGAGAGGGAGAGCGCAAAAATACTCCTCACCCTCCGAGTCCTCAGGGAAGGTTCACAGGCAACCCTTAGATGTGTGTTTAACTAGAAGTCTGCCCCTCAGGCTGCAGCTACGATGGTAAGTGAACAGATCTCTTCCCAGAAAGACTCACCTCCTGGGTCTCTTGTCTCTTGCCGTGCCCTGGGCGAGGTAGCTGATTAAGAAATCTTTCTCTATTGGTTACAGTCCTGTGGGACTTGAGAGCGTAAGCCCTGCTGGCCACCAGAGGCAAGTGATATAGGGGTGCCCCCTGGCAGCAGCTGCAAAAACCAGAGAAGGGTACAAGTTCATTTTTGTAAGTAAGATAGAGGCAAGCCTGGGTGAGGCAAAGACAGCGCACGAAGATTGTGCTCACCAGCCTCCATTTCCTGAAAGCCCCTCCATAGTGCCAAACAGAAAGCTGCCTGTCCCTCAGGCCAAAGCTCCTGGATACACTAAAAATCCCCCTTGTCAGAAAGACTGGAGGTGTGTTCTAGTCTGCCGTAGGTGCAGAGCCCTGGGAGTGGCAGCCTCCCGACAACTGTCCCTCCAATTATTACAGTCCCATGGGACCCAGGAATACAAACCCCCCTGGCCTCTGGAGCCAGGTGATCAAGGGGTGTCTCCTGAGTGGCAACTGCAAGAACTAGAGATCAGACATAAAATTCGGGAACCTGATGTATGTGGAAGCTTTCCTCTGGGAGATACTGGTGCTCTGGAGTGTGACAAAGGGAGCGCATGACGGTCGTGCCCACTGGCTGGAGTGGGGCAGAGAGGGCGTGCAAAGATGGCACAGGCCAAAAAGAAGGGGGTTAAAAGGAAAAGAAAAAGGAAAGAAAAAGAAAGGGAAAAGAAGAAAAAAGGGAATAAAAAAAAGGAAAAAGGAAAAAACGGGTTAAAAAAAATATGGTGACCCTGGCTTTAGTAAGGCTGAGGGGGTAATGTGGATGACTCCTGCCAGCTAAAGCATAAAGA
The DNA here is from genome assembly GCA_004023965.1 of Spilogale gracilis. Classification (NCBI taxonomy): domain Eukaryota; kingdom Metazoa; phylum Chordata; class Mammalia; order Carnivora; family Mephitidae; genus Spilogale; species Spilogale gracilis. The sequence goes on along the minus strand of PITA01000150.1, from coordinate 59,566 downwards.
TACTGTAGGAAAGGGGAAAAAAAGAAATAGAAAGAGAGAAAAGAAGAAAGATGATGACTGCTGGCTTCAGCAAGGCAAAAGGAAAGCAAGAAGGTGGTGCTCACCAGCCTCCATCCCTGGAGGGTAACTCACCAGGTAACCCCCTACACCCATGCTCTGAAATTAGGGAATGAGTCTCTTTCACATGAAGTCGGGCATTTTTAAAAGGGCAGCTTCTGTGCTGCCCTTCTGCTCACGGAAGGTGAGTTTGCACATGGACTCATTAAGCGATGTTCCTCAGTTTATCACAGTCCGATAGGTCTGGTGGGTACAAGCCCGGTTGGTCTTCAAAGCCAGATGTTTGTGGGGATCATCTTTCAGGTGCTGGTCTTAAAAGCTGGGGCGCCTGATGTGGAGTGTAAAGCTTTCACTCCTTGGGCAGAAGCTCTGGGTTTTGAGTTCCCTTTCAGTTGTGGGCCACTGGGCGATTGGTGGGGTTTACAGTGAGATTATGTCTCAGCCTTTCCCACCCATTTCGATGATTTCCCCTCTCATTCGCCTACTGGGAAGGAGTCACCTTAGCAATTTTCAGGTTTTTTCATAAAAAAAGTTAGTTCATATATAGTTGTAGATTTGGTGTGTCCACGGGAGGAGGTAAGTTTCGGATCCTCTTATATTGTCATCTTGAACCAGAACGGGCCTGTTCCTTTCTATCTTCAAGACAACAGTTCTCCATTGCATATATATATATATATATTACCACAAATTATTTATCTATTCATCTGCTGATGGGCACTTGGGTTGCTTCCATGTCTTGGCTATTGTAAATAATGCTGCAATAAACATCTATCTTTTCAAATTAGTGTTTTCATTTTCTTTGGGCAAATACCCAGTGGTGGAATTACTAGATCATATGGTAATTATATTTTTAATTTTTTGAGGAAACACCATCCCGTTTTCTCCACGGTTGAACCAAATCACACTGCCACTAACAGTGCAAGAAGTTTCCTTTTCCTCCACCTCCTCACCACCACTTGTTATTTCTTGGGGTTTTGTTGTTGTTGTTGTTGTTGTTCTTTTTTATTCATTTCCACGGGTGTGACATGATATCTCATTGTGGTTTTGATTTGCATTTCATTGATGAGCTTGACGGTGAGCATCTTTTCATGGAGATATTGCCATTTGTAACAACATGGATGGATCTGGAGGGTATTACACTATATGAAATAAGTGAAATAAGTCAAAAAAAGATAAATACCATATTATTTCACTCATATGTGGAAACTGAGAAACAAAACAAAGAACAAAAAAGGGATTAAAAGAAACCCAGACTCTTAGTAGATTGCTGGTTATAGGAGGGGAGGTCACTGGGGGAATGTGTGACAAAGATAAAGGAGATTAAGAGTAGACTCATTGGGATGAACACTGAGTAATGCACAGAACTGAATCATTATATTGCACACCTGAAACTAATATAACGTTGTCTGTTAATTATACTTCAACATAAAAATAAAATAAAATTATATAAAACAAAAACAGTTTTCGAACATAGGGTCATAGCACACCAGCGTGAGGTACATGGCAAGCAATGTGTTATTAACAATATTGCCACCCCCCGCTTCACCAAACACATTAGGCAATTTTAGAGCACCTGTAATTCTTACAGCAATCTTTTTGAGGTGGGTGTTATTGCACCAATTTCTGCAAAGAACCTGAGGCACAGTGGGGTTAGATAACTTGTCCACACTGTGATGCAGCAGGGATTTCATCCCAGGTCTTTCTACCTCTCCAGCCTACATACTTGATGATTAAATCACACTGCCTCCAACACGGTTCAAACATACACCTGTCTTTAAATATAAATTTGCACCCATTCAAAACCATCCCTTATCGTAGCATCTCTCACACTTGTTTGCAGGGCAGGAGAAAGAGAGGACTTCCAGCTAGAGTGTGCTGGGAGCTACACTCCTTGTTGCATGTAGCTCATGGCGCACAACCATTACAGTGGTGCTTCAACAGTTGGGACAGTTTCCTCTAGTTTCATTTTATCATCCCCTGTATTTTATGGGGGCGATTATCACATCTGAGGCCCAGAAAAGTGTAAACATCCACTTTTGTCTGTTACTACTGAACAAAGGTTGAAAACTGACATCAAAGTATGACAGATAGCTTCCGGAGACCAAGCCTCAACACAGTCCAAGGTCCAGAGCTCACTCAGCTCCTGGAACCGCTGGAGACTCAATGGAATCATTCAGAAGCTCTCATGTATACTGTACATAAGTTAAGCCGAGATACCAGAGCTTCTTGTAATCTACATTTGATAATCTAAATTTACCTTCCTGACACATTTATAAATGAATTCATAGGTTTAGTTTTGAAACTCTCTATAGTATATAGTATAATGTCTTAGTAAACAGGAATGATTCCCCTTGAAAACACAGGTGTTTCCTGAATAAAGAGAGAAACAAGACTTTCTGGGAAGTCTACTACTTGAATCAGAGTTAAAACTTCCTCCTCTGAACTCCCAAGCCAAATCCTTCCTATTTTTATTAGAGTACGTCCCTGATGAATTATTTCCATTCAAGGCTGTCTGCCTTACAAGTCCCAATAGGATAATAATTATGATCTCCCAATCTTTCAGTTTACAGTCTCCAAAGAAGATTTTGTCACACAGGAGGAACTCAGTGTATTTCTAAAAGAAGTGAATGTATGAACGAGCTCACTTGTATCTATTCCTTTATCTAAATCGTTGGTTCTCAACCAAGTGTGATTTTGCTAGCTTACAAACCCTTGGTGATGTCCAAAGACACTTCACACACTTCAGCTTTGACTCACTTTAGAGGGAGGACACTTCTGGTATGTAGACGGTAGAAACCACAGATGGCACTTACCAACCTACAATGCACAGCCCCCACACAAAAAAAGAATTATCCGGGCCCAAACGTCAGTAGTGCTGAGGTTAAGAAAGCCTGATTTAGATCCAGAATATTTACAAAAATGTCATATGCAGTCAAGAAATCTCAGAAATAAGCCATATCTCAGATTAGAAAAAATGCTATGGCACCCAGTCATACCATTTACAGAAAGTATTTCAGAGAAACATAAACCAAACTGGACATCCCAGGTGGTCATTTTCATCTCATGGCTCATTTTTGTTCTCCCAACATGAGCCTCAACCAGCTAATGCCTTTGGACTTTCAGAAGTCAGCATTTGCATGTTGACCCCATAGCCCAGAATAACCCAAAGAACGAGACTTTCATTCAGAAACAGTGGCATTATTTTTTATTGTGGGTCATGGCTCATAATATGCAATTCAGCCAAAAGAGAAAGATAAAAAACATTCGAGATGACTGGCAGGCGAATCTCTAAAAATGCCCCAGCACAAAGGGGGATTAAAATGTCACAGGAAATTTTTTTCTTGAAAATGGAATGGCTTATGAATGCTTCATTCTTTCCAGAACAGTTAAAACACTGTATGTGTGGGCTGCCTGAGTTCAGAAGGCAGGGCAGGCTTTTCCTTTTGTTCTGCAGCTCACCCCTAGAAGGCTTTCCCCCGTGCACTTGGGCCCAGAAGCAAGTGAGAAGATGAAGCAGAAGATGCTTCATCTCAGTGAATAATGTGGGTTGATTTTATCCTCACTTTAGAAAAGAAGAGAAACTTCCTCAAACAGGAAACAAAGAGACTGAGCAGAGACGGCCAAGTCTTTCACTAGAGATAACACGGGCCTGACATTTAAACTACTGTCTATTACCTGAAGGTTCATTTGTCCAAGGCAGAAAGAAGCCTGTTCTTGCACTGACATGGAATGCAAAGTGATGAATGGGCCTATCAGAAGGGATGACTCAAAGCCAGACATTCTGCATCGGGCAGCATTAATCAGGTGTCGAGAGGGAGCGGGGGAGCCCTGTCTGCAACGGCCTGCCTTTGCCAGACACCCCGTACTGTCCTCTCTCCAGGGAGCAGTGAGCACGGGGCCCAGCATGGTGGGGACCGTGACACCCAGCCACAGCGGCAGTTCTCAGCTTGCCTGGTAGATATGATGGGGGCTCTAAAGGGATAATGAGTGTTTCTTTCCTGACAATCTGCAGATGATCCGAACTTTCTGGGGTTTGGATTCCTTTCCTGTTTGGCATGCTTGCAGATGAGAAAACAATTATATCCAAAATTACAAGTAATTAGCTGTTTGCTTGTCATTGTAGGATAAGATCTTACTGCCCTCCCACAACACTCCCAGACCACACATGCACACAGGCACATGCACACGCACACACAGACGCAAGCAGCCCATATGCCACTTCAGGTATTGCCCTGAGAGGGTAGAGCCCAAACCCCACCCACGCCTGAACCTAGAGTCTTAACTATGTGTGAGCACGGCACCCATCTCCTGAAGGGCAAAGAAAATGATGCCTTATGCTCCTGACAGTTGGGGTGGTGGACTCCAGGCTGCCCAAGATAGGATAACTGTGAGAAAGACCACGTCTGCCTCCAAGTTCTGTCCCTCTCTAAGGCAGGTGGCAGGACTAGCTGAAGTACCAAAAGGAAACAAGACCAAGACCCTGAGGATTTCCAGATGGCTGCCTAAATTCTGCCTCCACTGCTTAAGAACTGTGGGATCTTGAGCAAGTCATTTCGCTTCTCGGAGCCCCAGCTTCCCCCTTTTCATGACAAGAATTATGAAAACTCCCTGGCAAGGAAGGCAGTAATGACATTTTAGGTGAGATGATTCTTTGGGTGTAGTGGGATATCCTGTGCGTGCAGAATGTGTCGAGACCTCCCGGGCCTCTCTCTACTGTAAAGCTAGTAGCATCTGCACCCAGTTATGACAATCAAAATATCTCCAGATAGTGCCCTTTGTCCTTGGAGAATAAACTGCCCCTGCTTGAGAGCCACTATTGTAAATGAACCCCATCTTCTTCATTTTCTTAATAAAACATCACCCATAAATTTTAATTCTACCCCTCAGGATCCAGGGTAGCAGTAAAGAAAACAGCTATGAGCAAAATGACACAACTCTTGATTCTTGTCTCTGGGAAACAGGGCTTGGTATAAACTGATTACCATTTGGCTTCACTTGGGGACTTTTCTCCAGCCCTACATTTGGAGATTCTGGATTTTATTCTAATCTTGGGCAAAGAGTAGGGATGGGAGTATATTCTCCTTTGCAGAGGGTTATGGGGCTTTAGCAAGACAATGTCTGGCAAAACGATGTCTATAACTATTCATAAAATCACAGCCAAAGAATTAGTGCAATTAGGAATGTGACCAAGGCACTCTCCTCACACCTGGGGGCAAAACCACACTGCAGGATGATTTCAGCTGCAGCATTCAGACAAATAAAATCAGTCACGAGCCAGCCAAGGCCAGCAAGAATGGCAGAAACCCAGAATCATCAAAAGTGTTAAACATATTTTGTTGCTATTATAAAATATATCTGTGAACTCTCTGATCCTCCCTCCTCCAAAGTCGAGGATCAATGTCCTCCTTCCTTGAACCTGGGAAGACCTTTATGACTATGTTGACCAAGAGGATAAACAAAAAGTGGCCCTACACAACTTCCAAGGCTAGTCATGAAAAGGTGCAAACTTTGCCTCATTTGCTCTTGGAAGGCAGTGTCCACGCTGGGAGGAAGGCTGGACAGCTATTTGGAGAGGACACGTGTAGACAGATGTTCCAGCCGGCAGTCTCTGTTTCTGGTCCCACCCGACAGGCAGCATCAACGGCCAGTCCTGGGAGTGAATGGGGCTTTGGATGATTCTAGAAACCAGTCAGTGACTCATTCCCAGTGCTCAAGTTTTTCTAGCTAAAGTCACAGTTTTCATGGAGCAGAGACAAGCTATCTCCACTGCATTTTCGAAATTCCTGACCCACAGAGTCTGTGAGCATAATGCTGCTTGTTTAATCCCACTAAGTTTGGGTGCACTGTTACATAGCAACACTTAACTGAACACACCTCCATGAGTTTGGACTGCTGCTGTTCAAAGAACGCATTCATTAGGGAGCTTGGGTCTTGTAGGATTAGCTCAGTTAGAGGTTACATCCGAAACAGTCAATGGATCTGCCATTGGGCATGATGAGGAGCTTATGGTCACACATTTCCCCAGTGCTGTCTAGAGGTTGTGATTTCTTTCATGACACTCACATAAAGAGCAGCTAGATACACAGGAAAGGGAGACTTGGATTTACATATAAATAAAAGACAAGAACATTAAGTATGGGCCTTGAAAGAAGAGCATTTCCTTGGAAAGCCATGAACTTCTGGAGCCAATTATTGGGTCCAGAGCAGCCTGACCTAGTGAATAATAACCTGGCACTGACCCAGAGGTTGGACAGTGACCTCTAGTTTTTGCTTACTGGAGAAGTCATGGGAGTAAGTGTGACCATGGGCTGCCGAGAAATGAGTCTTTGGTTGACTCATCAGGATCTTTTCCCCATCTTTATCTATAGAGAATGCCATCTTCATCATGAAGAAAACAAAAGTGAACTGGACTTGAGGGAAATGATGAAAAGTTATTTGCTAAGCAGAAGTCATGAGACTACAGTGTGTGGCAAAACAGTAGAATGTGGGGCGCCTGGGTGGCTCAGTGAGTTAAAGCCTCTGCCTTCGGCTCAGGTCATGATCTCTGGGTCCTTGGATCAAGGCCCGCATCGGGCTCTCTGCTCAGTGGGGAGCCTGCTTCCTCCTCTCTCTCTGCCTGCCTCTTGTGAGCTCCCTCTCTCTGTCAAATAAATAAATAAAATCTTTAAAACAAAATAAAACAAAAAAATAGTAGAATGTGTGCAGGCATGCTGAAGAGCATGGTGGATAATTCAGGGTCATTCATGCAATATCCAAGGGAAGCCAATTCTCTGACACGGGTCCTTCCCCTGCAGCGCGTAAACTGTGTCTCCTGGAGGCTCTTCCATCACCTCATTTAATTGGGATTTAACATGCGGCTGGATTCAGAATATGAGCTATAATTCAGGCAGAGAAGTAAAACTTTGTATTAATAGCTTTTTAAAAATACTATATGAGTATTTTTTATTCAATACCAGTGGGCACCTGCCTTAGGCAAATATGTGCAAGTTTATACTTCATAAAATATTTAAACATCTTTTAAATTACTTATGGAAGAATTCACATTTGGAATTCCCTTTCTTGATAAAATAATGACTGGCTGCTTAAGAATTTGATATAAACAACAAGAACAGGTGTCCTATAGGGACACTTGTTTACTGGGTTTTTCTACCAGTTAATCTTGTAGTTTCAAACTATTTCAATCAATTGGCCCAAATTGATTAGTGTTTTGCTTTGTTTACATTTTTAAAATCAATCACTAAATTATATTTGTATTTGGGTACATAGTCCTCTTACAAAAGCCTTTTTCTAAAAAAATATGAGATCATTCAAGATAATAAGTAATGTCTATGGGTTTGAAATTAAAATCTTCTTACCACACATATTCAATTAATTTAATAATAGTATTTGATATTACTTATTCTTTACCAATAAATTCTAAAGGGGTCATCCTTAAGCAGAAGGCAATATGTGTATTTCCATCAGGTAATTTAATCACAATTCAGTGAAACTTCTCTCGTAAAGTGACCCAAACTTTACCAAATGAGACTTTCTGAGAACACAAATCACTGGGTAGATGTCTCCAAGTAAAATGACAACCTCTGGTAGAGGGTACAATACTAAATTCAGATTAATGGATTCTTATCATAGGAAGTGGGAAAAAGGCATGTAGAGATAAATTAGTACCTGGAAATATTAAAATTTTATGAAGCATATAAATATTTGGCCATTCTGAAAACTTACGGAACTAAATCTACATTTATCATTTTTTTAATCACAATAGTTAAAATCCTTATGCTTCAGGATATTTTGGGGGGATTCTCATTGTAACAACAGCAACAACAGATACAAGGGGAAGCCTTGGGCTATAGAAGAACATAGAGTCAGATAATCCTGGGTTCAATTCCTGGTTCTGACAGTTATTTGGGTTTAACTTGAAGAGGTTACTTGAACCTCTCAGGGTCTCAATTTCTTAAACTTTAGAATGGACTATCAATGCTTTCTACTATTATAAGGTTTCAGTGAGATAACTATTTCTCACACTTAGGGTCCAGACAGAACATATGACTTTTTCTCTCTCTACAGTCTGTCTGACTAGTTCAAACCCATGTTCACCCCTTCATCTTTCTAAACTATTGCTTTCATCCTATTTCTTTTTAACTCAAAGACACTCAGTAGCTTGCCATTGCTTATACATTTCAAATTCACTGCTATCTGGCCTCTAGCTTCTTCTTCCGACTTACTGTCTACACTTTCAACAACCCTCTTGTTCACCAGATTTCAATTACATTTTTAATTACTTAAATCATATTTTCAACTCATTCGGCTGCCTTACTTAGAATAACTCACTCTGATATTTGCTCAGAGGAAACACTGCCAGTTCCGTGGCTCAGGCAGTGAACTTATGTCCTTACCTGACTGCCCTGTTGAAAATGTCTTCCACTTTTTTTCTGTAAAGCTTTTATTTATTTATTTGAGAGAGAGAGCACAAGCAGAGGAAGCAGCAGGCAGAGGGAGAAGGAGGCTCCCTGCCCAGCAAGGAGCCCAATGCAGAACTCGATCCCAGGACCCAGGGATCACGACCTGAGCCGAAGGCAACGCTTAGCCAACCAAGCCACCCAGGTGTTCCTACAATGTTCTCTTCCAAGCACCTATATTTTGACAGCCTATTAGTCAGTGAACCATGGACTTCCTAGAATTGTGGACATGAATGACTATTTCTATGTCTTATCTCACTTAATTGTAATCTCCCTGAGGGCAAGGATCAAGTTTTATATAATTTTTCACATACATAATATGAGCAAAGGTCTTGCACATATTCGATTTTAAATAAATATTTGTTGAAATATCCACAAGGTTAGGTTCTCCACCGGCATAGCTGATGCCAACAAAACACAACAAACAAAACCACGTATTTATTTCCAAAATAGAGCCTGTCTAGCAGTCTTAGCACAGATGTAAACTCTCTGTAGATGTCTGGCCCTTACTTTCAAAGACACAGGAGAGCAGCAATGCACTTTTCACCGGAAGGAGAGAGTTCCATGTCCCTGGATGGCTGGGGCACAGGTGACCAGATACTAAGGAAGGCCTACGACAAACAGACAGGGCAACAACTGATGAAGGCTGAAACCCAGGATTCCCCCGACAGTTAGGAAGAATCACCTCCAGCAACAGCAGGGATGGATGCTTTCTGCTACAGGAAGAGAAGCTGAAGCAAGGGAACAACAAAACCCCAGAACAACAACAAACCAATAGCTGGAGCTAGAACCAGACTCTTTCCGTGGTGCTTCCACCCCCTGCACAGATGCCCATCTCCGGACCTAGAAACCTCTGTGACACCTGTTTAAAGCACACCCATTAAATGGCGGCACAGATCATGTTTTAATGTATTGTTATATCCCCGGGACCTAACAGCAGCCGGCACAGAGAAGGCACCCCAGAAGTGATTTTGTGAGTGAGGTGAATGACTATGTTCCTCCTTGCAAAATGGAAAGGATGAACCTACTTCATTTTCTGGAAGCCAGTGAGTGGGGTGCAATGAAGCAAAGATTCAATGTTTTGAGGTTTTGAGTTTAGCAAAACTTAAAAACAGAAGATTTTAAAGGCAGTCTTTGAAAAGAAGCCAAGGAGATTCTAGGCTTTGAAGATATCTAGCCCCTTGCTACCTTGCTGTCCCTTTTCCCCTAGGCTTTAGAGCAGGCTGCAAACTTAAAGGGGGGGGGGGGGGCAAAGGTGTGATATTAGGCTTCCTTTGGGCTTACCAAATCTTAGGAGAGTAGTTTGAGGGATGTATTCTTAAATTCCCAACTGACTCCCGTGCTAAGGCAGATGGTTTTTTTGTTTTGTTTTTTTTGTTTTTTAAACGATTTTATTTTATTTATTTGACAGAGAGATCAGAGTAGGCAGAGAGGCAAGCAGAGAGAGGAGGAAGCAGGCTCCCAGCTGAGCAGAGAGCCCAACGTGGGCCTCAATCCCAGGACCCTGAGATATGACCTGAGCCCAAGGCAGAGGCCTTAACCCACTGAGCCACCCAGGTGCCCCTAAGGCAGATGTTTTAAAGATAATAGTGCTTCATTTGGGGAGGTTCGACTTGAAAGACTGACAGATATGTTTCCATCAACTCATGCCAGAGGGGAAGTTCACATTCTGGATTCATGGGGGTTGGCCTCAGTAATTTAAGGACTAAAAATATTATCTCTTCTAACCAGAATTTCACGGCTGTCTGCTTTCAGAGGTAAAGTCCCTATGGTTAGGAAAATCCTTGTTTAAAATTGCATCATTTCCAACTGGCCCTTGTTAAACTTTCTCTCCTCTCATGCAAGTGCAGACATTCTAATTTCAGATCCACCATGATTATGGCCCTCCCTTAACTTCCACTTTATGTGATTCTCCAAACCTGGGTATTTTTAATCTTCCCCACAAGCGGTTAATCCATAGCATTGGGTCATGTTGCTGATCTGCAGTGTCTTTTTGTTTCCTTTTTAGATGAAGGCACCCTGAGCCCCGGGTGAGCGCCGGCTCCAGGCTAAGCACTCCGCCTGTGCATCAACACTTCACTCCAAGACAACCGCAGGGAGGAGACGTCATTATTATTTTTCCCACTTTATGCGAGGAAACAAGCCTACAGAGGTCATGGAATCTGCTCAAGATCACACCGTGAATCCGTGCTTGAACTAGGATTTGAACCCAGGTCCAGAAAACAATGAAGCTCTTGCTTTTGTGCAATGCACATTGCATCTACAAACTACAACGCACCCTGCACCTACGAGTTTCAGAAAAAGCACAGCCTCTCAGAGCTAAAGAAAAATATGTCTGAAGATTCTTTCTCTGATAAATCAAGGATCTGAAGGCTTCATAACTCCCATGTCAAATTATTAACATCAATCACAGAACATGGTAATTTATTTAAATGATTGATCATTGAGCATAGCCAGCTAGAAACAAGAAATGCGTTCTGCTAAGCCGAAGGCGGCAGGGAAACTCAGAGGGTCAGGTAGCTGTGTGGGGGCTGAGAGAAGCCAGGCTCACCCTCATGTGCAAGAAAGAAGTCAATAGAGCCTTAGGGTTCTGTTTTTGTTGAAGTAAGAGATTTTGGGAAGCTATCCATGTGGCTGGATACTTCTCCATCCAACAAGCTCCTTGCTTCACTTCATTTACGTTCTCCTACAAATTCCACTTCATTTAAGACACACAGCCTTTCCAAATAATAACCAACTATATAGAGTGCTTAATAATTTTCAAAGATTTTCACACAAGTCTTATTAGCAACTGCCCTTATTCCTGGAATCCACCGTCATCAGCAAGCTCAAACATTTAAAACAAAGCATAAAACTGATACCAAATTATCAAACAAAACCCAAACATTTTAAAGGGATATGTTTATAAAGTGTGTGTTCTTTTCACTTTTCAAGCCTTTCCAGACCAGGCTGTGCCAGGCAAGGTAGCAGGAGAGCACTGGGCTTATCTTTTCCTCATCGGATCATTTGGGAACCACAACCTCGGGCTCCTTTCCTCCCCTTCAGAGTCAGACAGTCTGCTAGCCAGCGAAGGCAAGGTGTCCTGCCTAAAGGGCTAACTGTCCATGTGAAACATCAGCCTTAGGCAGGAGGCCCAATTTATACTGGAAATTCGTAACTCTGAAAGCGTATGATTTATGGCATTCTAAGTTGTCAAAGTCCCTGAGTCTATAGCACAATTATCTTTTCACTTTAAAAGGTTTTATTCTGATCATGATTATGGGAAATTACTCACTAAGGGTGAAATAATATTTATTACCTAAGTAAAAATGCAAAGCAAAATTCTTGACACCTCAAAAAGAAAGAAAAATAAGAGGGAAAACTAGAGTTTGAAATGACCCTAACTAATTATACAGATTCACTTCTAGCACATCAACTACATAAAAAGGAAACATGAAATGAAACTAAGAGCTAGTCGACTTTGTCCATTTGAGAACCAATTAAAAGTAAGACAAAAGCCACAGAGTGGGTCATTATTCCCATATCCTTCAGGAATGATATGAATTATTATTCAAGAAAACGAAGCAAGGGCGCCTGGGTGGCTCAGGTGGTTAAGGCACTGCCTTTGGCTCAGATTATGATTCTGGGATCTTGGGATCCATCGAGCCCCACATCAGGTTCTCTTTCTTCCTCTGAACTTCCCCTTCTCATGCTCGCTCTCTCGCACGCATGCGCGCGCTCTCTCTCTCAGATAAATAAAATCTTCTTTTAAAGAAAAGGAAAGAAAGAAAGATGAAGCAAGTTTGGTGATGCTTTGTGTCCAGCTGGGTCTTGCTTTGTGTGGCTCCCATGTTCAGACCCATCCAGGGATCCCTATCAGGGGCACCCCAACATTGCTTAGCCACCCCATAACCGAGTATCCTTCCATTTGAAGTGATTTCACATCGATTCTTGTTCTCCTCAATAATATTACTCAAAGTGGGAGCTAATACGATTCCCATTTGATAGGTGAAGAAACTGAGCACCAAGAAGTTAAATAAAATCATCCACAGCATGGGAACATCCGTGTCCCAGCTCCCAGGCCTCGTGCCTTATGTTTCCGTGAGGTTACTGTATAGGTCAAGTTTCTCTTTCTACAGGAAACATCACTATTCCACTGGAGACTCACACTGTTCCTGAGTCTTCAAAATTCATTTTCCCTGCAGAGGCTTTCTAGCCGCATGTAATTCATGCGTCAGGGTGTTTTATCTCCATGGGTTAGTTCACTTACACTGCAGAGAGAGCACTGTCTGTGCCACGGACTGTCTCTTTGGAAACGCAGTGACTTGAGAAAACCTCAAACCATATGCAACCAAGCACCAAAAAATCAATATTTTCTCCTTAAAAAACTCCCTCCCCTGAGCACTCACACAGCACTGTCAGTCCATCAATCTCTTTATGTAAATAGCAGTGAGGCAGCAAGGGAGGAGGTCTGTTTATTATTTTTGATCCTGTTTTGCTTCTGGCAAAATTTCACAAACAGCAGAAGTTGGCAGAACATCGGTATTTTCTTCTGACTGGCTACTGTTCTCTAGGTACAAGTGCAGAGAACAACTGCAACTATTCTGCTCGCCCAGCCTCCGCGGGGACTGAGGTCACACTGCAAAATTGAGGGGAGGTGAGGGTCTCCATAGAGAAGTTCTCTCCGGAAATAGAAACCCTGGTTTAATATTCACTTTCCTGCCACGACAGAACTGCCGGATTTGAGTTTTAGGGTCCAGAGAACAAGACAAGTTTGACCTGACTCCCAGTTTGCTTCTTGTCTGCAAAGGCCCCCTGCGAAGGTTACAGGGGTCACTGAGCTAAGTGGGCCCTAAGAGCCCTGAGAAAACTTGCAGGAGGGTGAGCACCGCCACCAGCACTTTCTAGAAAGAAAGGCAGTGTTTTGCAGGTTTGGGAGTAGGGAAAATGAGTTCTCCTTGGGGGTGGAGAAATCTGTCCTTTCCATCTGTTGAGCGTGTTCCTACCTAACCAAGCTAGATTCCTTTGCCGAAGGCTGCACTACTGCTGCCTTTGACGTTGACTTTGGACAAAGCATTCCTGATAAGGAGCGGCCCGCCCTCAAGATGGCTGTGGGCGGGTAGTTAGGACACAGGATGCTTGCTCAGAGTTGCTGTTGGTCTGGAGGTACAGCGAAATCCTCCAACAGCCTGAACGGTGGGTGAGGAAGAGAGCACCAGCCAGGCCTAACATGATGGAAAAAACCAAAACGAGTAACCTTCTTTGGTTTCAAGTAGACCATGACTACCTATAATTATGAGGGTGATGGGGTTGCACAGTGGTGAGTAATGGGGGCCCCTAGGTCACAGAGGCTTGAGTTCCAAGCCCACCTCTGCCACCTTCTTGCTGGGAGACGTTGGGAAGGTTATTTAACTCTGCAAGCCTCTGTTTACTCATCTGGAAGATAAACATAGTAAAACCTTAAGCTTTAGGCCTTGCCATATTTATTTTACAGAGGAGTAAACTTAATGCTCGGGTCTTCATGAAAATGAAATCAAACACCAATATATGTAATGTTGAAAGTAGTCCCTGGTACGTAATAGCGAGCCCTCAAGAGGAGTAGCTATAGGTATAGTGTTGCTATTTTTTAAATGTAAATGGGGGTGGCTGGGTGGCTCAGTCAGTTAAGCTTCAGCCTTCAGCTCAGGTCATGGTCCCAGGATCTCGGGATCGAGTCCTTGTCAGGGAACCTGCTTCTCCCTCTCCCTCAGTCTATCCTCCTGTTTGTGCGCTCTCTCTCTCTCTCTCTCTCTCTCTCAAATATATAAATAAAATCCTTTAAAAAAATAATAAAACAAAATATAAATGTTTAAAAACCTAAAACTGTGTTGTAAAGTTTATAAAAAGTCCAATCACCATCCGCAGATCCAAATCCTTTATGTAAATAGACAGAAATGCTAGTAAACCATGTTGACAACTTGCCTCTCCATGACCAACCTTGACTCTCACTTTTCACTTGGGTGAGTCAGTGGAAATGTCCTCCCTGGGCCCAGGGGCAGGCCTCCAGGACCCCCAGGCACAGTTGCGCAGACTCACGCGGCCTACAGGAGGCATGACTGACAGTTAATGAGCTGAAAAGAACCTATCTCAACTCCGTGTCATTCCAGCTTTCTGGAACGAAGCAGTAAGCTTCACAGAACACAAGCTGCCTGTGTCTGGGGTCAGCCCCGCTAGAGTAACCAGAAACGGGAAGCCTTCATCAGAAACTGAATTGTAAGCTGGAGGTGAGGAAGTGACTGAACTCTCAGCAGAGGCCGGGAAGGGAAAACCTGGCTTCTGAAACCATCTCTAGTCTACCCCTTAGTTAATATTTAACAGACGCATTGCTCACGGCCACGTTTCCTTCTCCCATGAAGGGAGTCTCAGCTACTCTAGCCACTCAGGTAAATATGCTGTTCCAAGCGACAACCCCAAGCGAAAATCTGCGCCCAAGGAAGGACTTAGGAAAAGGAGCTTGGAAACATTTCAGAGTAGGGAAACTTGCATATACATTCATCAGGTCTTGGAAAGATTCTAGGGCACAAAGCTTGCTAATCTAAGATCGTAATATCATTTTATGCAAGGGTTCAAAAAAGAACACATCTGGAATTTCTCCACAAACCATCCTATACCATATAAGTGAAGGAGTTACTATTAGAATAGTTTTTCAGGGTTTCCAGGATGTCAGATGCAAACATCAAATATTTTATCCTACCAAATAAGTCTTTTACGAAGTTTGAGATGAACATTTAAGTTATGATGTATAAAGCATACACTAACTGATATTTCTATCTTTGCAGAGGGGCCTGCTACATGGAGTTTCCTAAGACTAGATACATTCCATACATAAATAAATCAAAAAGAGTCGTATTTCTTTAAGATAAGAACACATTTCAGCAAATGCTAATGATCACATTCAAACAGTCTTTCCTAGCAGAGGCATTCAAGATTCAAAGATGAAGATTATTCCTCAATTAAAAGGAATGAAATCGTAGAAGAAACGGGTAATGGAAGTTTCTTAAATAATCTGTTTGAATTCTCTTGGGAAAGGATGCTGAGTTTTTACATTGCTAACTGAGTATTAGAAAGTTTAAATACATGGTAGAACATCTCTTTTTAACTCTTTCACACAAAGACCACTTCATACAGGAAAATTTCTACAAAATTCACAATAGTCTTGAAGTTAACTTTCTGGTTTAGAAAATCACTACAGTTGGGGAGAGGGATGCAGATATCAGGCACAGAGATCTAATTTGACTACTGGTCGGTGATGCTTGTCTCAGGCCTTGCTCTCACTTCCCTGGCCTTTTTCACTCCGGTCTATCCTCTGATGAGAAAGACCCATCCTCCAGCTCTGCTGCCAGCTCTCAGGGGTTCCAAAAGCCAGGACACTTCCTGTCCAGAACGGTCTCTTTTAATTTGCCAGGAAGTGGGGATCAACAGGCTTTGCTATTTAACTATGTGAGTTGAAACTTGGCCTAAACCCATCATTTCAGGTCAGCACAGGGCAATTGATAGTAACTGCTATACATTCATTACTTAATAAACTGATGTTACTAAGTAAATGAAGTAAAGGAAACCACCTCTGGGAAAGGTGATAGATTTCATTAGACTTTAAGATAAAAGGGGGAAAAAACACCAAACAAAAAAAAAAACCCAACAACAAAACAACAAAAAACTCCTTTGTTTTACATTTTATGAGGCTTTTTGAGGACACGAAAAGGTGGCAGTATGTATGCCTGCCTTAGTAAACTTGGGTTAAAGTGTATAATTTATTCTTCATTTGATTATCGAGTTCCTTGAAGGCCCATATATACATGGATGTTTGTTTAGTATACATATTTTTTCTTATAACGAGCACTTAGTATGTGCCAGGCACTGTACTATGCTTACTTATATTATTGCATTTAATTCTGGCAATAACTCTGAGATAGTAACAGCAGGTGGAACTAATAGTGAGGGCAAGGAGTATCAATGGTTGAAGTGAAGGTGATTTGTTTACTAAGAACTTGCTATACACAACATGTGCCTTTACAAAGGTCTAAAGAGTAAGACTCTGCGATGGAGTTCATTCTCTATTTGGGGAAATTCATTTAGGAGGACATGTCTTGTGTCCTTCAAAGCAACTGCGAGAGATTTAAATTCCTCTATTAAGAACTCTCGTCTTATTTAGAGGGGAATGGTTGGAATATCACTGGAATTGTGAGTCTCTCTTATTTTTTTTAGTAACTTTAAACATTATAAGCAATATTGGGGTAGTAAAACTCGCAGAGGAAAATATGATTTTATGACTACTGTACTTTTTCCCAGTGTGTCATTTGGAGATGACAAGGGTATGAGAACTGCTACTGTTCACTTATAGAGGCTGAGTACCAATCCAAGGTTCTTGCCATCGCATGTATGATTTTTAAAATTAGCTGGGAAGAGGGGACTTGGAATGCAGAAGAGAAAGCCTTCTTTAGCTCAAAATACTGACAGGTAAATTAGTTGTGATTGCCTAGTTTTATTACAATCTCTACTCTTTTCCCCTACACTGTTGGCCCTTGTATTTTGTGAGAGTGTTAGGCAAGGCAACGGAAACCATTGCTTTTTAGGCAGCTCTGCCTCTGTCAGACGTTTAAAATTGTCAGGATTCCTACACCTTGCGAGGGAAATCATTTGAGAGCCTAGCCAGACATTTTTGGTTTATTCTTATTTATTTATTTATTTATTTATTTATTTATTTATTTATTTATTTATTTATTTATTTTCTTTTTTTTCTTTTCGTTCCTTCTTTCTTTCTTTTTTTAACAGCATTAGTGTGTTCTCTAATTTTCAGATATTTTGCAAGTGGTCCATTTAAATTCCTTTAGATTCTAAATTTAAAAGAGAGAGGGAGAGAGAACTCAGGGCTTTTTAAAAAAATAGTGTACAAATTGTCCTGGTGACCTGTGTGCGTGTCCCGCCCTAGGCTGCCCCGGGTCTACAGTGATTGTGGGGGGTCCGGGCTAGACAACAGGGCCAAATCCCCATGCATTCTGTTGTAACTGTTTTACATTTTGTGGATTCTCTCCAAAAGTATCACTCATAATGCAAATGCAAATGCTACATGCTATCTCTTTGCCAGCACAAGGAAAAATACCTTAAGAATGTATTTGCTTGGGATGCCTGGGTGGCTCAGTTGGTTAAGCCACTGCCTTCGGCTCAGGTCATGATCCCGGAGACCCGGGATCGAGTCCCACATCGGGCTCCCTGCTCGGCGGGAGGCCTGCTTCTCCCTCTCTCACTCCCCCTGCTTGTGTTCCCTCTCTCGCTGTGTTTCTCGCTGTCAAATAAATAAAATCTTTAAAAAAAAAAAAAAAAAAAAAAAAAGAATGTATTTGCAGCTTCCTGAGAAACTTTTAAGTGTCGCTTATTCAACTAAATCCAACAAACCTGACTCATTAAAATAACCTATTACCTATTAATTCACTTTACTCTGTCATACTGACAGAGGCCTCACAGTAAGCAAAGATAGGTTTGGACTATGAAGTCACAAATGGACTTGGAGCCATGCTCATCCACACCTGAGTCTCAGAGAGTCCATATCCCACGTCACCGAGAGCCCAGGAGAATCTGACACTGCTGAAGAGCTTCCTGTTTCTTCCCTTTGGGGCAGCGACTCCACTTCCCAGCAGTAATGGCGTATCCTGAATTAGCTATGATAATAGCAGACACCTTTGGAATTTGCCAGGGCTTCAGCTTTACCCTGGGTTAGACAAAATCCAGAGCCAAAAAGCCATAATTTCTTCTTTCTGGCCCACCAGAACCTATCTTGTAGAATTATTTGAAGACTGATTATATTCTTGTTCGAATTATTAACTCAGCCCATATACTTAGTCCTTTGGTTTTCTGCCTGGCAAAAGCACAGGGGCCATCTAATCAGGTTAGAATCTTCTTTTGGTTGTTAATTTTTATAAAGAGATGCCCATCCTGTCTTTACTCTGTTGATTTTTAGAGTATATGGAGCTGGCCTTATTTGAAAACAAAAAGTACTTGCAATTTACTCTCCCAAATATAACTTCACACTATCTATTGCCCAATCCATGCAAGAAATATAGTCAAAGAGAAAGATGCGAATGAACCCCAGGCCCTCAACTCTCCTAAATCAGTTTTTCCTAAATGTGTTCCCCAGGGAAAATGCTTAATAAGATGTCACTTCCTGGTATCCGGTAAAAAATGATTTCATGATGAAATATACCAGTTTGAACAAAGTTAAATTACTTTCTGCAGAGTTCTCTGAGCCTTTCATAAGTGTGAATTTCCAAAAAGGGAAAGAGGATATAGCATTTCCTACCTCACTTAACCACAGAAACATTTTTCCCCTGAATATCTAACAGGACCAGTCTTCTGTGAAGCCAACTGAGATACTGTCTCTAGAGAATCTCCATATTATTTAGAGATGAAGCCAGAGAACGAGAGTGCATACCTGAACCTCCTTGTCTTGAGCTACTCACCTCATGCCCAAATATTTTTATTGAATTATAATTTGTTCTTATGCCCCTGACTCAGTGTGGGATGTTATAGAAAACTTGCAGTTGAATTCACTGTAGGAATGTTTAATTCATCTACTACATCTCATAGATCTCCCTTTATGAGATTTGTATGGGAAATTGCTCTCACGTATCAAGTTCCTGGGAGAAAATTCTCCCAAACATCAGCTCCCAGAAAAAGCTGTGCTGGTATGCTTTTACCAAGGACATGACAAATCTCTCCTTGATCACGTTCTCCTCTTTGCTTACATCAGGGAAGCTCAGGCTAAATTTATAGCCCACTTTTAGTAATTATTCAGTACCTTATGTTTCATATTTTTCTGGAATATTGCTCCCTAGCTTTACCATATTAATTAACCTACATTTTTCTTTTCATCAGATTTATCTTTTTATAACCTTAACTGAGTTGAATGTTCTTTTATCCACTACTTCAAATCTTTTAGGTAATGCAGGAATGTAAATGAAAATATATTGTCTTTACCCATACCAAAATCATATTCAGACTACCCCTGAGGAGACAGAAAATGATTTTCTCATGATCCTTCACTCAAATGCCATCTATGCAATTCCTGGTCTCCTATCTTCCTATATCTTCTTCCTTAGACTTGCCAGTGGACGCTCATACCTCTTGAAATGCAGAGACGAGGCACATTCTCATGAATGACCTGCCCCATTAAATCCCAACAGATTTACTGCCCTTTGTATAAAGGTTTACCAGAACCCGCTTATAATTTTCTCTCTGCCCAAGTTTGCTTGGATCACCAACTGGTGTTGTTTAGACTTAGACGACTCAGAAGCACTGCCCATAATTAGGTGGCTAAGGGAACAAGGAACCTTGCTCTATAAGAGTTGACCAGCATCCAAAATTTACATAGAGTTAAAGCACTGACTTTGGGAAAAACAGGAGAAAAAAATGAATCTCTATTCACTTAAAGTAATATCACAAAATCCAAATTTGGCAACTGCCTGCATCTGGGATGTGTGTTTATAAAATTAGAGCTAATAAAAGCAGTGACGTGCAGCTTTGGATGTCTCAATTTGGTTAAAGTTAAACTCTCAACTCTTACGTGTGTACAAGCATATCGCTCTTTGTTAATTTCTCTCCAGTACTTATTTCTGAATTGCTCACATTTTTAATATTTTCATATGTGATGACTTAAAAAATGTTACTCAAAGTTCATGGACTTTAAGTCACTGAACAGATTTTCCTGTAACTTTCAGTTACACAGTACCCTTTGTGGACAGGCCCCTTCGGTCACCAGCAGGGAACAGAAAGAGGCTCTGATTCACGAAATGTGAATTTCCGACAGTTGCCACTTTTTAAAGAAAGTACTTGAGCAATACATAACCGATGCATTCTCACCCTGTTTTCGGGTTCCATCTGTCTTTCTGCCAGTGTATCCATGCTCTGTTTCTGCAAGTAGTTGGGCAACAAAGTACTGAACACAGAGAAAGGGCAATTCCCAAAGAATAAATGATTGTTTAATTTCCGTGGAAGCTCTCCAGTTGGTGGGGGGTTCACCCATGAGGATGAGCAAGGCCACCGCTCAGGTTGGGCAAATTCCCCAGATGCCATTTGACCTGATGGAGTAATGAGAGAGCCAGCCCATCACTCATGGCCCAATTCCATTCTCTGGGAATGTAAGGAAAGCAGTTTATTCTACTCTAGTTAAGTTCAGCTCAGGTGCAATCTTTAAAAAGAGCCTCAGAAAGAAAGTCAATGAAAATGCAAATCTGACTTTTACTCATTCCTCTAGTTGCAAAATTTTCTACACTCTGTACAAGAGAACAAGTCTTTTTTTGTGAAAGCGCATGTGTGCTCACGCGCGCACACACACGCACACACCCATACTCTGATCCTTACAGGTCTTGCAATAAGCTAGGTATTGCAATAACTCCATTTCACAGCCCTGGACTCTGGAGAAAGACTTTTATAAGTTGCTTTATAATTATAGGTTATAATGACATTTAAATAGTCCACAAGACTGGACATCTTAACGTTCTTATTAAATTGATAATGAGAGCATTAAATAGGTATTAAAGAAACATGTCCAGGTAGATATGAATGACATAAGAAAAATGTAAATAAGAATTGTCTCTTTCTTAAAAAGAACACTTGTGATCATGAATCCTAGAATTTTAGAGATGATGGGAACTTCACGTTTATTTAATCCAAACCCTTTATTTTATGGAAGAAGGAAAGAACGCCCAGAGAAGTTATGACTTGCCCCAGATCACACAATTAATTAGTGACAGCTGTAGAACTAAAATCTGATTTTTGCTTTACCATTTCCATGACCAGCTGTAGAAAAATTATAAGCCGCTGACTTATTTCACTTTAGAAAACGCCTCCATTTCCTTCTCCAGCTTCTATTATTTTAAGTTTCTTAGTTCTCTGCTTTGCACCCTCTTGTTCAAGAAGTTACTGACTCCACCACAGAGAGGACTTGAGGACCAGAAAAAAACCTGAGAAATCACAGACTGATCATTTCATTTTCTCATCAAGAAGAGAAGGCCCAGTGAGGTTCTGAAATTTGTCTCAGTAAAAGCATGCGAGAGTGTCTAAATAAGAGCCTGTCTCCTGGTCTCCTTTTTTTCTGGTTCCATGAACTTGACTGCAATGGGGTCCATCTCCCACCGTTTTAGGCATTTAAAATAATTTTAAAAAACAGTTGAATAGCAAGATGAATTCTTTCACAAAGCAAATAATCACATTTATGTATTTGCTTAGATTTGGTCCAAAGAGCACGTGTGTGAGTAGACGGTCTTTCCTCATATGTAGGTAATACATCACAGCCATCAAATAATGACATGAGATCTCAGTTCTCCCTTCCTGTGGCCTAACATTACTCTTCTTCCACCTCCCCAGCATCCTCTCTCTTGTCCATTCCCAAGTGTCTGCTAGTGAGGGACATACAAACCATTATTATTTCCACTGTCCCTCCATACGACAATGTCCCCATTGATTCAGTGAGATTGTGGGGTAGGGATTATGGGCAGTATGACTTATGATGAAGTTTCACTTTGCAAAACAACATGCTATCTTAAAGATCTCTTCTAAATGGACTCAAAACTCCAGAACTATAAAGGAGGCTAGAGAAATGATGCATGTTATTTTGAAGCATGCCATACGATGAGCAAGTTTAGATTCATCCTGGGTTTGAGCAACTAATTCTGATCCTATGCATCATCAAAGATTCCTTTATTTCTCCTCTTTGTTTTCCCTTCTCCCGAGTGTATCCGCTGTTGAATCATGTCCATGCCATTCAATGATTAGCTCACTGTAATGAGGTCAGTGGGGAGCAACTTACACTTGTTTGTACTCTTCCCAGTAGCCAGGAGAGAGATGATCATAAGTAATGTCCCAAATTATATTAATAAAATGCTAAATTTTCCTTGAAAGGTTGACAGTAATGCAAAGAATTTTGCTGTCATTTCGATACTGATATGTGAACTACATAAAATAATGCTGTGATTCATTTAATATGCACTTGATACGCTTTAATTGAATGATTAGTAAAATCACTTTGACATCATGCGCTACTGGACACTAACTGTTCAAGGAAGCACTTCGCTTCCATCAGCAAACAGAACCTGATTGGAAATCTCATCACGAGTGACCAATTTTGATTCTGCTAAATGGCTCACTGCGGCATCCTGAGTAGAAAAGACTAAAATGTCTTTGGCATACGACAGACTCTAAAATCAACCACAGGTCCAATACTTTAGCACTCATTATAAAAAGCAAACACAGTCTGGCATATCAAAGAGCATGGGCTTCAGAGTTCTATTCAAATACCAGCTCCTACTATATAACCTGAAAGAAGTTACTTAACATCTATGTACCTCTGTTTTCTCACCTTTAAAATGGGTATAATAATAGCTTATACTCCTGATATCTTTTTTATTTGAGAATAAAATAAATTGACATATATATATGTATGTATATGGCTCTCAAAGCACTGCTTGAAACATTATAAATGCTCAATATTCTCTACCATAACAGTGATCTAATAATACAATAAACCCAGTAAAATCGTTTTGCCTCTGTTTTCATATGGCTTACTATGTACTATTGTATGATATCAACAAATGATGAGTTGCCAATCACTGGACTGTTGGAATTCCTTTAAGTCTCCCTATGGTCTTCATTATCACTCTTAATTTCTAGGCATTCATTGGCTTCAGACATCCCATGGCTCAACACGGAAAGGTGAGAAAGCTCACATTTTCCATTTAGGCAAATGAAACACAGACTTAGAAGGTAATATAACCTTCATCCCAAAAGAATATCCAGAATTTTAACAAAATCAATTACTGTAAATGCATTTAAGGAGATCCGAAAAGCAACCTCAAAATAGTTCTATATGCAGTGTTTCCAACATGACACACTTTATATGCATGCTGAAGAACATTTATGGAGTGTAGATCACAAAACACCGTCAAACATTTGTCAAGTCCCTACATCCACAGCGATGACGGTGTCTGGTAAAGTACCATCGTCAGAAATCTGGAGAACTAAAATAAATCTGATTTTTATTCTAATTCTAATATATTTTTAAATCAAGTCACAGGGAAATAATTACTTTTGTTTCTATTCAATCAAGACCTGCACACAGAGTTTATGGAATGACATAATATCCTTCCTGAAATCAGACTGGTATGTAGGACCAGTATCCTTCACACATAACCAGTTCCTGAACTTTTACAAACAAATCCTAATTTCCAAGGAAACAATCTCATCAACTGCTACTCGCGAGAATACATATTGTTCCTTTTGGAAACATTACAATAAGATTTTCATGATTACAAACCCCAACTTCCCTTCTAAAATTCAATATAATTGTAAATTCATTTATTTAAGTGGAAATTGTATTTGTATAATGGCTCTAGAAACTCCTGGTAAATTCTGTATCACCAGTATAATAATTCAGTATTTTTTGTTTGTCCAGGAGAGGGGTGGTCA
Organism: Spilogale gracilis; assembly: GCA_004023965.1. Taxonomy (NCBI): domain Eukaryota; kingdom Metazoa; phylum Chordata; class Mammalia; order Carnivora; family Mephitidae; genus Spilogale; species Spilogale gracilis. The sequence goes on along the minus strand of PITA01000150.1, from coordinate 35,579 downwards.
TAAACTTTGTAAACTTAAATTGTGATCATGTGGGTATTATGTGGGTGTCTTTTAAATGAGCACCAGTTAGGGACTTCCTAGGAATGTTCATTTTCAAGCTTCTACAGACCTACTCTAAGATAAGGAACATGTTTTAACTATTTGGGAGAGTGATCAGTTTTAGTGATGTCCAGACTGTTGATCTACTTTACTTTTACTTATTAACTTTTTTTGCAGAGAATGAAAAGGAACATCTAGCACCTTGTAATCAATATCCTCTCCTCTCTGCCTCCGGAAGCTGATATGTCTAAGTCCAGGTCACAAGCTCTGTTTCGAACTTAACAGACCCCTTTACCTTTACCAGAAAAACAATATCAACAAATCAGAGGCAACTACTGACATAAACACAGAATTCTATAGAGTATGCAATTCTGGTTGTCAGCCCAATGACCTTAAGAATAGAATTCTAACTTTCTTTCTTGTCACTGGAGTGTTGTAAAGAATCTAAGCAGGGTTCAAGTCAGTCCCCTCCTTCCCCCCAATTAAATAAACAAATGTCCAAGTTTTAAATGTGAGGGTGTGAGCAACCTGCAGAAAATCTCCGAAAATATGCACTGAGTAAACCTGTCTGGTTTATTGAGTCGGTACACTGCAAATTTTGTAAACAGATGATACACCGTCCTACCGTGAAGTTTTCTGGGGACTTTATGATTAAGTATGTGGCAGCGAAGCGCTGTCACTGCTTAAAACTGCTGCCTGAAGTTACTTGTAAAAGTTACATGCAGCGTGGCACAGAAATCCAATGTATTGTAAAGTGAAAACAACAATGTAAAAAAAAATAATAAAATTGGGTTAGCACGAAATAGAGACAAAAATCAGAATTAGCAATAGCCTGCCACTACCGGCCACTCACCTTGTTGAATTTTAGTCACTAGCTGATGGCGTGCTAGAATCCGGCTCATCCTGTAAGGAGAGCGTCTCGCAGTCTGATCAAATCGCAAGAACATCTCCTGGCCCTCAGGTGTCATGGAATTGAGATAGTAGCAGCCTGAAGCTGGGGTCCTGGGGCCCTGACTGAACATCTCGGCAGATTTTCCTTTTGCCACCTCAGTCTGCCCTGTGGCTGTTTCCGTCTGTCTCCAGTCTCAAAGACCAAGGCACCAGCCCAGCAGCGCTGCACCGACCAGGCGATTTTTAAAAAGAAAAAGGAGTGCCAAGAGCCACAACTCAGAATTCCAACCGCCCCCCCCTCCTCCGGCTCTCACGTGATCCCCGGCAGCCAATCCGAGGAAGAGAGCAGACCGGGAATGTACGCAGTCAATCCCAAACCCCGAAGCCGAGCAGTTCCAGCAGCTAAGATCCCCCCGCGGTGCTGGAGGCAAATGCAAACCTTTGCCGCGCCTCAGAGCTGACTAAGCGCCAACAAACAGCACGCTCTAAACGAGTTAAAAAAGAGAAGAATGAAAGAAAAGGCAACAGAAGAAAAAAATAAGCCCTGGGCAAGATTTCCTTTTCTTGGCTGTAGAAGTTAGAGGAAGCATATTTGCATTCTACGAGGCAGCTGCCTGCCAGGTTAAAAAAAAAAAAAATGGGTGTGATAAACGTCTTAAATGAAAAACTACTTCACATAACCATAAACAGCTGAGTATGTTGCCACCCTGCATTACAAAGAAATAAATCAAATAAAGCTCTTCCAGTGAAAAACTTCCAAGTGCTTTAACACCCAGAGTACAAACCTACAGATCCCTGACCTGCAGTGGGGAAGCTGAGAGCTCTTGGGGATGACTGGGAGAGGCCGAGCGCATAAGCAAGCATATTATGAAGTATCTGTTCCCCTGTCATCTTTCTACTTTCCCAATTTGTAATCACCAAGAAACAAAATAGTTACGAAGTACCTATCCCATTTAAGACACTGCCGTGAACCAGTGTAAGATTAAGCTTTATGCAGAGGTACTGTAGCCAAGCTGCTAAGATCAGTAGAGAAGTTATACAAAAGCTTAAAGCTTCCACAGACTTTGTGTAAAAGGTCCATCAAGGACACAAGGACAATGTTGGGGAAGCAGTTATTTTTGACTCTGGTGATCACAGCAGGACACATGGGGAAGATACTCTGATGGGCTTTAAAAATAATGGGTGGGATTCTGACAAGCAGAAGAGGAGGAGGGCTTGCCGGAGGGTCTAGGCCCCATCCCTGTGGAGATCAGGAACCGGACCATGTTTAAGAAAACTGAATAATTCAATGTGGCCCTATCTGAGTATCCATATGGGAATAATTAGAATATTCCCCTCGACTTTTCTTTAATATTATTTGATGTAAAGAGAAGAAGTCCATAGAAAACATTATTGAATTCTGAGCCTGGAGCTAAATGAATGAAGCTCCTTGAAAAAGAAGCATACGGCCAAGCTGTTCTTACATTTGGCTGACTTAACCTGAAGCATAGCCTGGCCTGCGATTTATAGTCCTCATGATGAAAAGACTCTCAATTAAAAGGTTAATGGGACATAAACTAGGAGCCCAATTCTGGTTATTGTGGCTAACGGTGGTCAGCCCGAACACATTTCCCTGTGGGAATTTTTGCTGGCCCAATTCGACCGGCAGCCCATCTCCCCTAACTATCCTACTACATAAGTGAACAGAGCCTGCAGTAGAATATACTCTTGCTTGTGTGAGTTGTTAGCCTCTTCTGATAAATATGCAGGTGTAGCCAAGTGTTAGGTTTTCAATAGCATCACAGTAGAAAAGGAAAGAAAGATCTCACTGGATTATAATGTTCTTTTTCCATTCTTATTTGGGGTTTGATCAGAGCTTTGCCATTGCAAGGCATCTTTTGTGGAAGGTGACAGGGACCTAAGATCTAGTGACACTGGCATACAAAAAGCATGGGCATTAATGGTAGACAGGTTAGCACTACACTTCAGCACTGGATGCTCTTAAGGCCTGTGCCAAGCTCAGATCCAGCACTGTTTGCCATCTGATTGGGATGCTAATGTCAATCATTTTGTGCATGTGCTTTGTTCTGATAGTCCAACGTTAGGGATATCCCTGCCATTAAGCAAACATGTGTTCAAGCCAGACACCTGGCAGTTCCCAGTTTTCCACTGGAAGAGGATGGAAGGAGGATGGAGAGAGAAAGAAGACCATGGAACCTGGGAAGCCGGGCCATGTTCTAAAAGCCAAGCAAAGGGAAGGAAAAGGCAGGAAATAATGTCTCATTGTTTTATAGCTGTGAATAACACTTAAAGATTGGCCATTTCCAGTGCCAACCTGGTAGTTCATTAGCGACTTGGCTGCATTTTAAAAATAAATGGAATGATTCTCTCTGAGAAGCACTGCAGTGTATCATGGCCAGTTTAGGATTCAAAAAAAAAAAAAAAAAAAATCACAACGTCTCCCTTCTGCATTGAAAGTCCTGGGGTGTTTTGTTCTGAAAAGGTCAGTGGCATATATGTAAAGATGCATCCTTTGCTATATAGGTAAAGAGATGCAAAAACACAAAGCATAGTATTTCATAAGAGATTGGCAATGAAGAACAAGAGTTCAATATAAATTAAGAAAAAAAGGGAAATTTCTACTCCTGATTACAAGAAAGACTACTTAGAATAGAGCCTAATTTTTGTAAACATCAGTGTAAGTTTTAATAAGGGAATCTATAAAGGATTACGTAGCAGCATTTCTGTCTCTAAGTTTTATTTTATGGTTCAAGTAGTAGCTACAAACCTGTGCAACTGCTCGCCATGTTTTTGCCATTTCGGATGTCCAAAATACCATATTTAAAGCGGTTAACTAACACGCTTTCTTATTAGCACTCTTAAAGCCTTGTTTTATGCTAATGTATTGCTATGAAACCCATGACCTTTTAATGAATGTTTTTTCATTATCTGATCAAATAATTATCACTGGGTAGGCAGTTCTGTTTCATTGTTGTAAATGTAGAAGCAAGAAATTGCTGATAATCTATCATCTGTGGGCTGATAATGTCCTCCATGCATCTAGTTGAGAGAACTCTTCATTTTCACTGGCGAGTGAGTGAGCACCAGAAAAATCAGAGATAGGGAGAAAGTGCTGAAAACCCAAGTGTATCATTCAAGATTGATGCTGGATTCCTTCCTTTAGAATTCCTTTAAAATGAGGAAAATGGATGGCACTAGCTTTTAGTTTTCACCTCTTTCCTACTTTGGTCAAGAGCAATCCTCACTCATATTATTTCAAGGATGGGATAAACAGATGAATACTGGGATCCAAGGAGAACAATTAACAGAGAAGGGGAAGGGGCACGCATCCAACTCAATTTCAGTTCAGGTCATGATCTCAGGATCTTGGAATCGAACCCCACATTGGGTTCTGTGTTCAGCGTGGAGCCTGACTGGGATCCTCTCCCTCTCCCTCTGACTCTCCTTTCCCTCTCTCTCTCTCTCTCTTTCTCTCAAATAAATTTTAAAAACAAAACAGAAACTAAAACAAGGAAGGGAGAGGTGGGAGGGACTAACAGTGTTGAGCACCTTCTATGTGCCAGTCATGTCCTTAATTAATGTCCACAGCAAACTCCTGTGGTATGCTATTTTATAGAATGGGAAATCAAGAATCCCAGAGGTGAAGAGATGTGCTGAGTTGTAGAGCAGCCAAATGTAGAGCCACTGTCTCTCTCCAAGTTGATGATATTTGAACTCTTCCCACCATCACATGAAAAAGGGGCAGGGAAGGGAAAACTATGGCACTGACCCTGTGCTGGGGAAACTGGATAGAGGAAAGGATTCTCATAGGATATATTGGAAATCACCTGAAACCTGCTTAATTGCATGGGATACTGGAATGCCTAAAGGAAAATACAGTTGACCCTTATATACTACAGATTTATTTGTGGGGCTCTACTTCCATGCAGATATTTCTCAATAAATATATCAGAAACATTTTTGGAGACTTGCAGCAATTTGAAAAAAGAATTGCAGGGCGCCTGGGTGGCTCAGTGGGTTAAAGCCTCTGCCTTCAGCTCAGGTCATGATCTCAGGGTCTTGGGATCGAGGCCCGCATCTGGCTCTCTGCTCAGCAGGGAGCCTGCCTTCTCCTCTCTCTGCCTGCCTCTCTGCCTACTTGTGATCTCCCTCTGTCAAATAAATAAATAAATAATCTTAAAAAAAAAAAAAGAATTGCAGAAAAACCACATAGCCTAGAAATACTGAAAAAAAAATAATGAAAATGTTAGGTAGTATTGTAAGAATACAGTCTATATATACACAACATATTAAATATGTGTTAACCAACTGTTTATATTGCTGGTAAAGCTTCTGGTCAAGTAGGCTATCAGTTAAGTTTTTGGGGAGCCAAGTTATATGCAGACTGCATGGGAGTAGATGCCCCAAAACCCTGTGTTGTTCGAAGGTCAACTGCATAGTATGGGATGGCTAAATTCTTGTAGTGGTTGAGATATAGGTGTCTAGAGAGCAAGCTACACAGCCCAGAGCCTTTAATTAACCGGTGAGAACCACAAACCCTCTTAGGAGCACCCAAGCACCCACCCCAATCTTAAAGTGCAGAAGCAGCCTGACTGTCTTTGTGTTTAACAACTCCCTTTGTAGGGTTCGCTGTCTGTCCTCTGCTTTCTGTTCATCCTTACCGCTAATTCTGCATGTTCTCTTTCCTTTCCCGGGGAATTGCTTCCCAACAAAAACACTCCAAATGCAGTCAAAACTCTGAAATCTGACCTTCTAAGCAAACTTTTGCTATCAAGTCTTTTGATAGATGATCCCGGAGTAGCGCTCAGTGGAATCTTGTGTACATGCAGAAGAAAGCTAGGTACGTTTTACAGGAGCCAGGAATGGCTTCCTGTGCTTTCATCTGTCTACAGCTCCTCTGACTCCTTCACACACATTCCAGCCTCCTCGTCAGCCTGCTCAGAAGGAGCCAAGGTAGTTCTGCCAAGTAGGAAAGAATGTTTGAGATCTAAGTGGTAGGAGGGAAAAGGCAGAACTGATTTGGAGGGCTGCTTTTGAAACTAGTTGAATCCAAAGTTGTGGGTCAATGGCAAAGCCTTCCTGTGGGTTCTGAAGCTTACTTTGTGGATTTCCACCAACTGATTTGTAGAGTATGTGCCCAACTTTGTGCCAGTAAGTCTTTCCAGTGTGTATGCGCCACACACCCAATGACCAGTGCAGGCAACCAACTAAGACTCGTAGCCATGACCAGGATCCTCCATGAAAAGTTTCAGAGTGGATTCTCTTCTGACTCAGCTTCACCAGCTCTAGACCAGTTAAGAGTCCAGCTCCTGCTGCTGGACTTGTGAGTAGTAATAGATTTGCTTTATTTTGTCTTAGCCCTCCCTACCGTCTTTGATTAACTTCACCTCTGTGGGTCTCCAAGAGCACATGCCCTGCCCTCGTGCCATCCCCTGGGGACCCAATCGTCAGCCCCAGTTCATAGGGCAAGCGATCTGGTCTGACTCGTCCTGGGCGCATTGCCTACACACATCATTCCAGCCAAACCAAAATGTTTTCATTTTGCTAAGTTGTTTCAAAGATCTGGAACTGTGTGATTTCTTCTATTTCACCCTGTCAAAAACCTATTGCCTTCAGAAACATCTTCATGACTAATTGCAAAAATATTTAGTATTAACAGTCATGTTAATACCTGTAAATAGTCGTTATGTGGCCCATTAATTAGATTAGCTTGTTACATGTGAATATGGAATCCACTTATTCATTGTAACTCCTATTGGCATAAAGTTTTTACAACTTAGACTTGGAAAGGATATTAAACATCTTCTAGCCCAACCACTGAACTACTATACAGATCAATTAAGTAATACTTAACCCACATAAATGAATTGTTGTATCTTACTGAGGACTACAAATTGTTTAAGAAACTTTCTCCTTATAATTTCCACCCACTCACTCTAATTCTTCCATTTGGAATTAAATAGGATAAATCTATTCCTTCTTCCATATGCTTGTCCTTCAGATGTTTGTAAAAAGTCAAACTGTTCCTTATAAAAATTTTTCTTTTCTTTACTTCCTTTTTTTTTTTTTTTTTTTTTTTTTTTTTTTTTTTTTTTTTTTTTGGTAGGCTAAACATTTTTTTACATTAAACCACACACAGCTTCAGATAGCCAAATGCTATCTTTTGGATCTGGTCCAATCTGTTAGTACCTCTTTTTTTTTTTTTTAAACGTGGGACTCGATCCCAGGACTCCAGGATCGTGACCTGAGCTGAAGGCAGTGGCTTAACCAACAGAGCCACCTAGACGCCCCCTGTTAGTACCTCTTTAAGAATATGCCTCCTCCCCTAAATTTAGAGCTCTAGGCAGGGCTAAGCACAGTAGTATAGGTACAAATTGTGCATACTTCCTGCATTTAGGAAATTGTATTTTTACTGATCCAGTCTAAGAGAGATCTGATTTTTTCAATCTATATTTACTCAATCATTAATTCAGCATGGGCTGACTGCTTGTACAGCATTGTAGTGAGTATGGAAGACACGAAGGCAATATGATCTAGTCCCTGTCCTCAAGGGAGTCTGCCAGGGAAAATAGGAAAGAAACTCACCAAATAGGAAAGAAACTCACCTGTGTTAAGTGTGATGTAGCAGGCTATCTCCATTCCCTCACATTGTTTTACAGTCAACCTACATGCTGAAGTCATGTGGTATTTATGTGTCTTCCTAAAATCTGCTGTTTAGTGAGTGTTCTTTATTCTATATTTAATGAGTGACCTTTCAAACTAAGAACAAAAAGAAAAAAAAACAGGTCTTTCGACTTATTGCAATTATTGAGATATTTTCAATTCCTGATTGTCATGTCTGGACCGTGTCTATTTCATTCACATTCCATACTTGGTGCCTATCACAAGTCCTGACACACAGCAGAAAATCAATAGAAGTTGGTTTAATAAAGGATTAAATAAATACTTGAACAAATGATAATATGAATTTTTCCAAAGATCTAGAATGTCTACAACATCTAGAAGAATGGATGCATATTTTAAGGCAATCATCATAAATGTTGCTATTGTTGTTGTTACTACATTTGGATTGGATAAGAACTGGACAGTAGATAATTCAAGGTTTTATTCTACAGAAAAAAACCTTAAATGCACATATTTCACTTTGTTGGTTAGTGGCAAAAGTATATGCTTTGATCAACAAAACAAGGGCAATTTAAGATTTTCTGTGAAAATGAGGAAGCCTGGAGGGATGAGCAATCCTTATTCCATACGAGGCTGAAAGGCATTTATTTAAAAAAAAAAAAAAAAGCAGCACTATCTTCCTGAGCTCTGAATCAGCTTCAAATTTTATAAGCATGTTTGTTGTGTCTTCAATTAAAAGGTGAACAACATGAGGCCAGTTGCTCTTCATGGACCCATTCTGCATCTAGGTTATCAACCATCTCTGCTTCTTCATGCTCATAAATAACTTTTAATAATTCCCGCACTAATTTTGCTGGAGATTTTAATTAATTCATGGTGTGGTATTTTCCAAAACCTATGTGTTTTTGGCCTACTTGAAAATAAAGGTAATTGATCATTTGGGGTGCCCCTTTTCCTTTCTTTTTTTTTTTTTTTAAGTATTGCATCAATTACAAGAGGAAACCTTTGGGATTTGTCTGCACTTAGAAATTCATCCTCCTTTACATCAGGTTAGATTCTATAAACTCTTTCCCTTAAACAGGTGAATGTATTTTCTTAACGTTGACTCAAATGATAACTTGAATATTAAAAGGAAGCTTGCTCATTAAACAAATCCTATGATGAGTCCTTTGGAAAATCCTTTATTGATTCTCCACATTATCTGTTTCATAAATATTTGACATTGCCTAGGGAAAGGTACACCACTATTTAGATAGCATGCTGACCTGTCGTTCTGGAACCAGACGCCATTTTTTATATAAATGCTTCCCATCTGGCATCATGCAGCAGTTGAGCACTAAGTAAAGTTTGTAAATAACTCTGGCCTACAAACTGTGGACAAATAAGGGTGTGGGATTAATGATGCAATTACATTTCTTATATATTTAAACCAACATAAATTCTTAGATAAATTCAGCTCAGTACACTGAGAACAGGATAGAATGATTTCCCTCTTTATTCCTAATAGAATATCAATCTATACTTTAAAGATTGGACAAGTAGTATAAGGAGGAGCAACAGGATTGAAACACATCCTATAAAAAAAAAAAGCACTAAGAGACTGAGAAGGTAGCAAATGACCCTTTAGAACCCTACAGAGTATTAATGGAACTTTGAGGTGATAAAAAGACAAATTTCAGGGTTTATGGTTGGGCAACAAAGGGGAGATTCCTCCTTTGGATTGGGAGGAATGATTTCAGCAAAGGTAATTCCACTATAATGAAAATAAGATTTTTTATTGGCATCCTGTTTCTCCTAAGTAGAGACAAAGCCACTAATTAACTCATATTGTAGTATCTTTTTTTATACTCCTTCCTAGTCAAACATTTCTAGTGCATACTTCATGCCAGGCATAGTGCTGGGCACCAGTGGTACAAGGGTAAACATGACACTGTCCTTCTTCTCCACAGTATGATTTTTCATGGCAAAAGCTGAGGACAGTTACAACCACCAGACTAAAACATAGGTCCTATGTATAGGTCCTAAAACAGAGGTGTGAAGAGGTGCCTCTTGGGGGCAGAGTAGCTAGATCAGACCAGGACCAAATTCATTCTGCACAGCAGGAAAAGTACAACTGACCCTGGAAGAATATATCTGAGTGAGAAGAAGGTGAAGACAATATCAAGAAAAAAAAAATGCTCATGAGAAAGAAAAAATACATCAATATTTTGCTGTGCTATGCTCCCTTCTTTAATTAATAAGAGGACTTAGTATTTCACATCACCACATTATAGAGATCTGTTGGATTCTAAGGCTCAAATTGGGAGGACACACAGCTCCCCTAAATGTTCCTTGTGATTCATTCTCCCTTTTTCTACCAAAGCTCTAAAGAAGAGGATAATATTTAACTCCAGCTATTTCCTGGAGGCTGTTATCCTTTAAGAAGGAGGACTATGGTGAATAATGGTGAAGAACTAAGAAGGCAAACCAAATTCAGGAGTTACAGGCTTGGGCAGAAGAAAAAGGGGTCTGCTTGAAGGGTTTCCAGTGACAACACATGCAGGAAGTCCTGAACCTACCCATCAGATGTACTCTGGCGTCGTGAAACAAACTATCCTTTGTCTAACCTGCTTTCAACATCAATACAATGCTACTTCTAAAGATGAGGCAGATTTCCAAACTTATCCCCATCGTAGCTTCCCTTGAAGGCTCTTTATCCTGCTGGTCCTTCGGGTCAAGGGAAGAAAAAGGTATTGCTTGGCTGTTAGGCCTGCTTCATACAGCCTTTCTGGGGGAGTTCCTTTCTATTCTAGAACATATGTGTGTGTATAAATACACACACATTGTCCTGGGATTTCTCACGCTATTTCTTTAGAACTTGATATTTATTGAAACACAAAGTGGCCTCTGGCCAACCTCCAAGATCATCATCATATTCACACTGTCTCTTAAGACACAGACCTGTCTAAACAGACCAAGCACACCACAGAGAGCTGGGCGTGATTACCTTCTCTTTACACGGCTCCACCAAGATGACTCAACACTAATCAATCCCAGAGAAATACAAAATACCAAAAATGTGTTTGCTGCATAGGAAGATAGAACATACCAAAAGCTACTCTCAGTCTTTAATAAACTTTAAAATACCCTCTCTCATTCTCTGACTTTGGGGGGCTCAAGAACTATCCTTGACCTTGGTTTCTTTCTCAATATGGATTTTCTGGGAAAGTCCAGTCCCATAGTATTCTGTTCATCCATCAGTGTATTGTTGCAACTGGAAAATGTAGGGTGCAGAATGGCGTGGTATCTACTACAATTCCATTTTGTAAAACAAAACAAAAAAATAATGCATAATAAAAAAGAGTAGAAGAAAACACATCAAAAATATGTTCACTTTTAGGGTGGTAAAATTATGCATGACATCTTTTAAATTTCCATTTTCTAAATATTCTATCATATGACTAATATTTCTTACATAATGAAGGGATCAGGCCCAACCAGTGATTCATGTCAGGAGGTGTGGAGAAGGACCTCATCCTCGACTTATTTCCAACTGCATCTGTGTTTCACAGACGAAAGACAGGGAGGAGAAAAATCTACCCCAAAATGATATATATTGTCTAAGATAGCTTGAACTTCCTTAGTGCATAACATCATATTAGGCAAAATAAGGCAGCATTAGTGTTCAAAATAAGAGAAAGAGAAAAAGAGAATGAGAGAGAGAGAGGTCTATGAATTTTTTTCAAAATGACTCTCCTATCCATTCCTTCTTGCCTTGTTTTCTCCACCATTTGGGGACCAGCCCTCTCGCCTCAGTGACTCTGACCATTCCCCTTGTGTCTCTGTGCCCAGCCATGCCTACCTGAGAACCACCCGAACACACAGCACCCTTAGCTTCTGAGGATCGCAGTTCCATCATACTACTCACCTGTTGAAAACACCAAATAACATCCCAGTTCTACGACTTACTGTGCAAGGTATGGAGTCGCTTCCAGTGTCCCTTTCCTTATTTACTTATGGTTCATATGTATATAAGTACACAGAGATCTCATATATATAGACAGGCCAAGTATATCTGCTTCCCTTCCCATCCTTTGTTTCAACTGGATCAGCATCGAAACCAAGAAAAAAAAGTAACTAGTTGAAAGAGGACTTTGTATCACTTCTTGAATGTAGCCTTCCAGGGAAAATTCTCTGGGAGCACCAAGAGCTGGCAACTGCACAGACCCAACCTCTAGATATATGAACGGATCTTCTCGGCTAGTCTTGGTTTTAAAACCTGGGGTAGATAACATGTCATGTTCTTACAGCGGTCTTCTAAGAGTTGATATTTACTTCAGTTTTGAAATACACATAAGCATCCCCAAGTTCTAGCCTCCCCCAAATAAGTGGGGGTTCACTTTTTAAATTGTCCGGGTTTATTTTTAAATTGTCCTCTGAACTGATAGAGGGGTGACACCAGAAAGCATTTGAACAACGTGGTATACACATGTTTTATCCAGATACTTCCTGAAAATTGATTCACAAGTGCTGTTTCTACTAGTGTATTTCAAATTCTAACTTAAAAAGAAACTTTTGAAAAACACTATCCTTTTCTGAGAGTGGGGGCAAGAGAAAGTGATTTTAAAGTTAAACAGCAAAACAAAACAAAACAAACCATAATGACTCAGATATGGACATAGATGGTCCCTTTTAGTACTTCTTGGGTCCCCTGGGGTCAGGGTTGGGAAGTCACTCTGTGGTTCTCCTAAATTATGCACAAAGGCAACCACTCTATACTAGATTTTTATCACTGCACTCTAAGTAATTAGGTGAGTGGGCCCAGGCATTTGGAATCACTTTTATTCAACAACTACTTTTTGAGTTCCTACTCTGTGCCAGGCAATGTTCTTAGTGCTGACAATGCAGCATTGAATAAAACAAGCGATGACCTCTGTCCCAGTGAAGCTCTTACTCTAACCAATGAACACCATAGCATGTGTGTATTCATTTATGATTTATGAGCCATCTAAATACTAGAATTGTTCGCAATATTTTGTGCATATATCCACTTCTCTAGAGCATAAGGTATTAGATTTTATCAGATTTCAAAAGATGTCTGCAACTCAAAGCATTTTTTAAATGACTCTAAGGTCTAGTTCTAGAACACCTAGAACTGTGGCTTTGGAGTCAAGTCAATGTGTATTCAAAGTCAGGCTCTTCTACTTATTAACTATATGATCTTGGCAAATAAAATTCATTCATTTTTTCTCACCTCTGTTTTCTCATCTATAAAACTGAGGTTAGGCCTCATAAAGCTCTTGAGAGGGTTGAATTAGATTATGTAGGTAATACTGTGAGGTTAATGTCTCTCTCCCCCATCCTCATCTTGTAGGTTCCCCTAAAAATGTGAGAACTTTGAATCAAGTTCAAAGCACAAAGATAGAAGAGGCTGTCTCGATAGCTCAGAGGTCCTCATTCCCAGAGGCGTTCATTTTCCATATTGGAAATGTCATAGGTTAGTGAGGAAAATCCTTTCCAAACAAAAAGTTTATGGTTCCATGAAATCACCAGCATTCTATATACCAAGAAGGTGGATGCCTAGACTTTTCTTTGGAGAGTATTTTACAACCCAGTGATTAGTCAGACTTTGGTCTTTGATTCCTTGAATAGAATAGGTGCTTGTGTTAAGCAATATATAGTGATGTTTGGTGCAATTCTCTTAGTATAATTCCGGAAAGACAATATTCATGATGGTAATGAAATTGCCTTTCATTTGTTCAGTATTTTATAATTTTTAAGATTTTATTTTATTTTATCTTTTTAAAGATTTTATTTATTTATTTGACAGAGAGATAGATCACAGGTAGGCAGAGAGGCAGGCAGAGAGAGAGGAGGAAGCAGGCTCCCTGCTGAGCAGAGAGCCGGATGTGGGCCTCGATCCCAGAACCCTGAGATCATGACCTGAGCCGAAGGCAGAGGCTTTAATCCACTGAGCCACCCAGGTGCCCTAAAGATTTTAAAATAAATGTAAACCCTTCATTGTACTTGATAATGAACACAACCCTTTAAAACAATCCTTTAAAAGGGCATAGAAGGCTCTCTTTATTTTTACCCCTGCTTCCTTTTGCAGCCTCAATAATCACATCCCTCCTATTGCTCTATGTTCCAGGGACACTGGTCTTCTTTCTGAGGGCAGTAAACATGCCATTTCCTCTTCCTCGGCTGTAACATCAAGTAGTCCTAGTCTGGTATCATCAACCACTACTCAACACCCACTCCCTCAAGGATCCTTTCCCTGCCTCCCTACAGTTCCCTGCAGCACCCTGTAGCTTTTCCCCTGTAGCCTCTCACAGTGAATTGCGAGATGGGGGAGGGAGGAGGAAATTAGTATCTGTCTGTTCCCCTAGTTTGTACATCCCGTGAAGGCAGGGACCATGTGTACTTTTGCTCATGATTGCATCACAGAACTTGGCCCAGTGCCTGGCACCTAGGAGTGAATACTACATTTGGGTAGAATGGAATGTTGGATGAAAAGCAAATAGGATGGATGGCATTTTCACTCTGCATGTGAGAAAACAAAGCAATTTGCACAAGGGCACGTGGCCACACAGTGGGGTTGGGCATCCCGTGCCCTGACGGTACTTTATCTCCCCTTCCTACACCGTATCTCCTCTTCTCTCTCTCCTCTTCTAGATCAGACTCTGTGCTCATCAAAGATGGGTAACATGCCTTTTACTTTAGTATGTTAAGCCTTGGTTGACAGAAAAGGACTTAACCTAAAAAACCCAACGCTGCTGATAATCTCAAATGTCGCTCTCAAATTCTTCTCTGGGAATTTCCACCTTGACTTTCTTTTTCTTAGAAAACCAGGGTTCACCCACTTATTTTTAAATTGTCCTTGGAATTATAGTCCTTCTTTTATACGTGTGCCTACAAGCAGAGAACATGCTCATGTAAAGGGAAAAGGACTGATACAAGAGCAAAGTGACTGTAAGTCAAAGGACAGCCACGGTGCTTCCCGGATCCCTAATGTTACAGAAAAGACAGCACAAGGAACACCTACCTGGGGGAGGAGGGAGGGACAGGAGCAGGGAGAGAGGTGGGTAATGGTGACCCCAGCACTGCTACGTGGCAGGAAACTCCTCCCACATGTCTGACACTGTACTAAGAGGCTCTGAAGAACTAACCCTAGTGTTTGCTAAGTGGAAATAAGGAGCAGGCTTTGGGCTCATTCACATTCCCAGCCGGAGAGCAGAAATACGGAGAGGTCACATTTGTGCACACCACGTGTCAGGCACCATTCTAAGTTCTTTATGTCCCTGTCCCATCCAATTCTCAAAAACAACCCTGGGAGGTGTTTTCCTCATTTTACAGGTTAAAAACCAACAACAGACCTCCTATATTCCTGCCTCCTGCTCCTGCAGCTCCAGTTTTTCACATTTCTAGTTGCCAGAATAATCCTCTAAAGTATATATTTCTGGTGTATTATTTATAAACAGGGGGTGGTCCCCCAGTGAAAAAAGGATGGGATCCAAATTCTTTGGTCCGGCAGTTAAAGGCCTGTCCTAGTGGACTCCATTCTGGTTGCCTGAAAAAGACCTGGAATTTTTAATGTTTAGAAGAAAAGAGATTTCACTCCTGTCCCCACATCTATGAAGCTCTCTTCTCTGCTCCTTTTAATTCCTACTCATTTTTTCAAGACCTGACTCAATGGCCCCTTTCTGTGGGAAGCCTTTCCAGGCCATTCCGGCCTACATGGTCTCCTCTCTCTTCTGTATTCCTCTGAAACTTATTTCTGTTATAGTCCCTGGGCACTTCATTTTTATTTGCTTTGTGTCATCTCTTACTGCTCTTATTGAAGCCTCCAATATGTCACGTACATCTTCAGACCCCCCCACACTGATCCTGTCTGATGCCTCCCACAGAAAGGCAGTGAGGTACAGTAGAAAGAGCACAGGCTGGGAGCCACAAGACTTAGGTTCAAGGGTACCTTCGACTCAGGTCATGATCTCCGTTCCTGGGATTGAGCCCCATGTCTGGCTCCCAGCTCAGCAGGGAGTCTGCTTCTCCCTCTCTCTCTCTCCCTGCTTAAAAAAAGATTTAGATTCAAATCTTGAAAAACTCAGATTCAACTCTCTTACTGGATGGATAGCCGTAGGTTCATTCTTTCCTCAATGCCCTCATTTGCAAAATAAAAGATAACGATATACACCTTGCATGATACAATCTTTGGCATATAGAAGGGCCCAAGAAATTATTATTTGAATTTTTCATTGGCAGATGGTGCAATGACTGCTGGCCATGTTCCTAAAGGAACCGAAATTCATATAAGGCGCATTACATTATATAGTGGTATTTAAGTACTACTATGTTCTGAGGCTTGTCAGGGGGAAATCGGGGAGAAGAGTATACTGCAGGCCAGTGATATCTAGAGAAGATTATTCCTTTAAATCAAAGGGGTAAAGTAATGATAAGCACTATGCACATTCGATGAGAAGGATTTCCAGAAGTGTTTGTAGTTGAACCACATTCCAACTCACGTCTGATAACAGCGTTTTCATGCTAGAATCCTGGAAACCTTACCCAGGATCCTCAGGCAGTAGAAAACCTCAAGAGATTTCCAATGCTTTGTTACTCAGAGTGAAATCAACAACCTGGGCAACACCTGGGCGCTTACCGGAACTGCAGAATCTCTGCCCCCTCAAAACCCCAGCTACTCAGTTAGAATCTGCATGTTAACTAGATTTGCAGGTGATTAGGGACTTGCTAAAGTTTTGAGAGGTGCTGTTCTAATATGACCCCCTCTTTTTGTCAGCGAGGAAGATGGGTGTGTTGGACTTTCCCAGGTTGTGAAATCTGCTGTTTGCAGACACAATGCAGGCCCGGGCCTTTAATTTTGACTTTTTGATCTTTCTGCTGAGCCACAGATTCCTACATGATTAGGTGAATGTTTTAGGCACTGCTTTGAATGTTTCTATTCACTTGCATTGTATTTTTAATATTACTTAGAAGCGAAAGTAAAATCATTTTTCTTAAACATCTTATTAGCCTTTAGTTTTAAGAGCTAAAGCCTATTATTTGTACCAAAATATTTTAAATTCTTATAGGAATGTGTTCTATTGTTTAACATTAATTTCACAGAATTAAATTCTGAAACCCCTCCCTTTCAAATTTTTAAAAAAATTTACCAACACTCCATGTGATTAAAACATTCAGGTTAAAAATACTTGCATTGCTTTTACACATAAGGATAAGAACTCTGCATATTTTTAAAACTCCACATCTTTGAATAAAGGAATTCTGTAACTTTGAAGAATGAGGTTGTTTTTTTATGTTTGTTTTTAAGTAAAACTCAATGCTCTTCTGGATATCAACTGAAACTCTCCCTTTTGCTTCAAGATCTCCAAAATGTTATGAAAATTTATCAAGTTTATTTATAAAAATACTGTACCTCTACAAGACGTGATCTTGACCACAAGTGAGATGCCAAAATATTTTGTTTTATTTCTCTTCTAGTGTGCGTTTTCTATCACAGCCGTTTGTCTACTTTTGGCATCTCCTCTACAAAGACTAAAAAGGAAACATTAAAAACTTCATTCAGGGGGCGCCTGGGTGGCTCAGTTGGTTAAGCGACTGCCTTCAGCTCAGGTCATGATCCTGGAGACCCAGGATCGAGCCCCACATCGGGCTCCCTGCTCGGCGGGAAGCCTGCTTCTCCCTCTCTCACTCCCTCTGCTTGTGTTCCCTCTCTCACTGTGTTTCTCTCTGTCAAATAAATAAATAAAATATTTAAAAAAAAAAAACTTCATTCAGCAAATATTTACTGATCATCTACTATATGTTGGAGACTGAGGCTACAATGGTGAATAAGATCAATATAATTAGTACCTGCCTTCAAGGATCTTATTATACTGCAGTTAAATATTAAGAATGTTGACTATAATTGGCTGACAGAAGGAGCCCATGAAAGATGAAAGGATTTCATTAGGACAGTGACAGCTATGAGCCCCAACTTTTTGATGGCAAACTGACTGCAAGTACCAGATCGGTTCATTAATCTACTCTTTCACCAGACATTTAATGAGTACCTACTGTATCCTAGTCACTTAATCTTCAGAGAATTGACAAGTGATGATTCACAGTGAGTTAAAGAGGAGAGTTTCACATAGCCTGGGGATACGCCTAGGGTTAGGGGGAGTCTCATCTCTGTGTCCTTCATAGTGATTAGCAAAACACATTATACAGAGTAAACGTGTTAATCAAAAACGTAAAATTCACCTCATAGAGTAGACAGCAAACCAGCAGAGAATGTCCCTGTTATTAAAACATATGTTGATTATAAATGATTTACCAGTGGGGATATTTATGAGTTCAACAATTATTTATTAGTAGTAGTATCTACTATGTGTCATGTACTATGGTAAGTATTAGGCATAGAGAAATGACAGATGTAGACCTTCCTTACATGGGGGAGACAAACAAGTCACAACAATGGTAATATCTTTTAGTAAGTATTATAATTTATTAAAGCACAAGATTTTACAGAAATGAACGGCAGGCCTTATCATCCATGTAGGGGATGAGCAGTTTGGAGAGGGCTTCTGGATCCAGTTTAAGAGCAGGCATATATTCTCCCCATCTGTATCTCAGAACCAGACCTTGTATCTACTAAAGCCTAAGATATGCATTAGAATTCAGATTTGATGTTAATCTCTCTGTGCTCATGCTATAGCTACATCACTTCTTCCTTTGGGGAGCACACGTGAAAACATGAACCTCCTTGGTCACAAAGGACCCCGTAGTGTTCATTTACATTCAAATATTTTAAAGAATTCCTGGAAAAAGAGCACTTGTGGTGCTTCTTTATTTGTGAGTTTTACAAAAGTTTCTGGGCAGATTTCCATTGTTTCATTCCGTCACTGGATTTCTTGGCTCTCAACACAAAGGGACTATATTTGGAGGGACAATAGTCCTACTCCACATGGAGCTTTATAGTAGTATTTGCTTCGGGACACTTGGCAAAACCCACCTTACTAACTGTCTCCAGAGGAAGAACAATTAAATAAGGGCCACCCCTTCCCATAATGATCGTCTCTGTGGCTTTAGAATTAGCCCATTTTCCAATTAGCTCTTTTTCCTTATTTCTTCCTTTGATCATGCCTACAAAGATGTTCCGGAATATATAAGCAATACACAGTGCACAGAGAAAATAGAGCAGGGGATTAAAGGTGATGTGCCTGTGATTTTAAATATTAGGGAAGTGTCTATCAGTATATACATTTTCATTTCTTGAAGGCATTAAACCCGGACGCTGTGATCTGTTTATTTACTTATTTTTCTAATTTACAATCAAATGTCTTGACAAAATGTGTTTACCTTGTTGGACTGCCCATTTCCTCCCCTCATGGTTGCCTCATGGTTGCCCACAGTAAGTATGCTGGGAACCTCTCCAGAGCTCTGGGGTCTATATGACCACCAAGAACATCACGATGATCATTTTGCCTCTTACTGAGTTCTTTCACCAAGAACTTAATTCTCTGATTCTCTAACAAGCCCAACACCCTGCAGACTTAAACTTGATCTTAGTCGAGAAATGCAAATTTGAACTTCCACACCCACTGGATGTGTATTACGCAGTGTTGAGTACTAATAATTCAGCAAATTTTCTTAATAGAAAAGCTCTATCTGGACAGTTTTGATATAGAAGAGTCCATTCACCATTACAGTGAGTTTGAGCCTTGCTCCCTCCCTGACATCTTCCATTATCATATCCTCATTCTTCCTTCTCTGAGCAATTAAAGAGTTGAAGTGAAATTAGAGAGTTGTAGGTCCAGGGATGGATCAGGACCCTGGAGGAAGCCACAGCACCGGACAAAGTAAGGTGGAGTCTTCACTATAGAGGCCATAGTGAGAGCAGGAGCTGTGGGTCAGCTCTCTGCAGGGAGGCTCCTGACTAAGTAAGAGGAAGGCGGAGGAGAGAAGCTGGCATGATGTCTACATTGACAAAGCTGAGCCAGTGAGGCAAATGGTGGGCAAAGAGGGGAGATCAGGACAGAACAGTCATGTTCAACCGTCGTTTCAATCAAATACACTGAACAAGGAAACCTCCTAAAAAATACTGACAGGTAGCTTTCTAGGGTAACCTCAAACAACCGTCCTGCGTTTAGGATCTTCTATTCCTACTCGGGATATTTGTCACAATTTCTTTATAATGGGCAATTGCTTTAGAGTGTGCACATAAGAGTAGAAAAGGCAGCCATAAAAGCAGATACCAATATTCTAAATGGGAATGAATGGGACCGGAAGTGTTTCTTTTGAATAAGAGGGTGACTGAAGATGGGGACAATGCATGCTTTAAGCCCTGAATAGCCTATTCCTAATGTTTTTCCTCCAGACAGCATCCCATTTCTAGTAAATGACAAGTATTACAAATGATCTACCTCGGACCTGTTTTCCAGAAACTTTGCGTAGGGTCCACTGACATCATGCTTCCCTGAGGTGAGGAAGGGGACGGATATGGAGGAATAATAGCGACAGATAAAGGATTCTCACTCACTAAGCTCTGGGTGGTTTGGGAGACAGGAACCCACTGAGTGGAGCCATCCCTGCTCTTGTGCCCTGCAAGTCTAGGTGGCAGCAGACACCTGTCATTCAGTGCCGGGGACAGCATGCTGCTGACACCCTTCTGGATACTGGTGGCTCTTCAAGGTAAAAAGCCATTACCAGTGAGATGACATAAAAGGAAGTCATTATGGGATTGCCAAGGGGAAATATCTATTTAAAAATATTTTCCTACGATTACAATGGAATGCTTGTAATCGGCCTTCCTTTCTATAAGTGAAAGTTACACATCTCTAGGCTGTAATTCAGTCCATCTGCACAAACTGATAAATAGCAGTACTTACATCACGGCGGGCAACCTAGCAGGGCAGGTTAATAAAATACTGCCAAATCTCTTGTGATATTAGACTTGCACTGCTGGTTCTTCTTCTTTCATATTTCCCAAAAATAATAAACCGAATGAATGTGAGCATTCATAAAATGTTATTAATATTCTGAACTTTTAAAAAATAGAATGCTTTACTTATTTCACCCTGAATAAAATTCAATATATGAGATAAAATCTCTTCAGCTTCTATTCTTTGTGTATAAGGCCCCTAGAGACAGAGACAACAGGACAGAGTAGTAAATATATGAAATTCAGGGAAGATCTGGTGTAAATTCCAACTAAGTAACTTTATTAGCTGTGCTCTCAGGCTGCCTACTAACCTCCCTGAGTTTCTGTTCAGAAGCCTGTAAAATAGAGACAGGAGAGATCTACCTCATACCATGATTTTGAGTGTTAAGTCAGATAATGAAAGTGCCTTGCAAACTGTAAATTTTAGTTGTAATATTAGTTATGTTTCAACACTTCTAGCCTGAGGTTATTCACTTCTTTATTCATTTAGTCAACAAACAAATGAACAAACTTAGTGAACTCCTTTTAGGCTCTGGAATAGAGAGGGTCAGAACTCCCAAAGAACACATCAGGCTCAGAGAGACACGGAAGCCATGGTAGGAAATGAAACCAACGGTGGGGCCAACTCCTGGTCTCAACATAAATGGAAAGCAACTTCATAGGTAAGAGACCTTATTTACACTATGCTTTTTCTTTCATGTGGATTACCTAGAACTTAGGAAGTTCTGTGTACATGGAAGGATGGAATCGTTTTTGCAATCCCCTCAAAACACCAAATGTCATTGTTATAAGAAAAAAAATAATGCTACAAGATATGTCCACTATCGAATATGCATTCCTATCAGAACAAATGGCTGTTTTCCTTTTGAAAGTTGTACTTAAAGCACTGCAAGAAATATTCATGTTTTGCTTGACAAAATATACACAAAAGCTACAATCACATCATATCAACAAATCATTTTTACTGTTTATCTTATGGCTTCTTTTACTTTCACTATAAAGTCTGTGGTTCCACATTTAAGTCCATGCATTTACTAAAGAGAAACAACCACTTCTGCCCTAAAGAGAAAATGCTATATTCCTTTTTCCCTTTTTCCTTCTCTCTGAATGGCAATCATAGGTTCTAGATGCCACCTAGCTGGGGAAGATAGTCTTTCATGTTGGAATTCCCTTGTGGGGGCATTTTCCGCCTAAATTTCTATTTTGAGAACTGCACGCTGCCCTTCCTGCTCCCCTCCTTTTTGTACACCCCTCTTCTAACCCCTATCCTCTTATTTTCTATGAGTCTACATTTTAGCATCTGTGCCAGAGTCGGGGTGCAGGTAAAGGCCAAGAGATGGCACATTAAAACAAGGCGAAAATGAAAAACCTGTCCATTTCAACGCTTCTGGTGTGCATACTTTCTGATGGGAGTTATGCTTTCTGCAATATAGAACTGTTCCTTACAAATGAGTCAGTTTCGATGGTAATGTGAATTTATTTGAGTAGGCATGTGGCAACATCGCTTTCTTCTGCAAATAAAAAAAAATTCTACTACGTAAGCATGTGGATATCTGTTATTGGACTCAGATACATTTTATTTTGGATTGTTTCATTTAAATCAAAGTAACACCAAAATTTCTAACAACAAACGACAAAAATTCCATTAAGAATGATCCATTTGTTGAGCTAGACTTATTAGAATTGTAATGAAAGTACAATTTCTTAGGTAATAACATTCTTAGTTCTCCTTTAGCCAGTTGTAGTGATCTACTAAATGTTTATATCCTAGTTAGTAGAACTGAAGTCTGATCTCAAACCCATATTTCCTTTTTTTTTTTTCATTTTATTTCTTTATTTGTGTGAGAGAGAAAGCAAGCGCACAAAGCAGCGGTAGTGGCAGGCTGAGGGAGAAGGAGAAACAGGCTCCCCGCTGAGCAAGGACCCTGGGATCACCACCTAAGCTGAAAGCAGATGCTTAACCAACTGAGCCACCCGGGCATCCCCCCAAATTTCCTTTTAATTTCCTATTAAAATGGCTAACTTTGCTGTCAGATATTCTTAAATCTTGGAATATAAGTAAGAACTGCATAGGCATCTAGTAAAAATAGATATAATTTAAAATGTTATTATTAGGAAGGTTTTTAAAAAATTATCATGAGTTCATTGTCCTAGAGACCCAATTTTTAGTCAAACAGGGTATTCAGAATGAAGAATTTGCTACTCCAAAGGGAAATTTCATTATTTTGTGATATAAACACATTGTTTACCTTAATAATTAAAAGTTCACATAAGCCAAAAAAGTAGAAGCCACCAACCCTATTGAAAATTTCCATCTATACATCCTTCAGGCATCCTGACCTGGGGTCAGTAATCCTGGCCCCTGCTTCCTACTTGTTGTGGCTTCATGCCTAAGTATCTCTGCAGGTGCCGCTAATCCTTGCCAGGGCGTCCTTTCCCCTTCCCCCTCCTTTGGTGAATTTTCACTTATTCTTGAAAATTCATCTTGCCAGCCACCTATTCTGGACAGCATTCCACACCCCGTTTCTCCAAACCTCCACTTTCATCTAATTTGTTGGCTCTCTGTGATACTCCACAGAACAGCAAGCTAATTTGTTCATGTGTCAAGTAGCTGAATTCCAACCCGGGTGTGTCAGGGCACTAAAGCTGGCATCCTTCTTTAGCACTAGCTTGCAATGGTGCTTTATTCCCACGTATCTCACGCCTAGTAATCAAGTTCATGAGACCAGAAAGTATGTTTTTTACAATTACAGTACTTGGTAATAGTATATTATGTGTAGAATGTATGCAATTACTAAGAATATTAAGGTTCTAGAAAGAGAAAGAGCTAAAACAAAGGAAACTTTTTTTTTTTTAATTGAAAAGCCCATTGTTTCCACTAACAGTTTATGTAGAGGGCGCCTGGGTGGCTGAGTGGGCTAAGCCTCTGTCTTCGGGTCAGATCATGATCTCAGAGTCCTGGGATCAAGCCCCACACCGGGCTCTCTGCTCAGCGGGGAACCTGCTTCCCCTCCTCTCTCTGCCTACCTGTGATCTCTCTCTCTATCAAATAAATAAATAAAATCTTTAAACAAACAAACAAAACAAACAAAAAAACCCAAAGCTTTATGTAGGATCTGTACAGTGTGTATAATCTATAACATCCTTGGGAAGAAATAACATAAAACACTTTCTAAAATATTTTATCAAGGATAAGACATATGCCTATCTTCTTTGATGTAAACCTAAATGAGCTTGCTCTATCTAGAACAGAGTTTCCCTTGGATGTCTGGTTTAGTAACACATATGTAAGGCAAAAACTACAGAAACTTGATTTAGTACATGAAAGCTCATGGTAAACCTTACCTTCTCCACTTCAATTCATCAAATCCTTCCACTCAACTAACACTTTGCAAGAATACTCAACATGGGGCATCTGGGTGGCTCAGTCAGTTAAGCATCTGCCTTTGTCTCAAGTCATGATCTCAGGGTCCTGGGATGGGGTCCCCCATCAGGCTCCCTGCTCAGTGGGGAGCCTGCTTCTCCTTCTCCCTGCTGCTCCCCCTACTTGTGCTCTCTATCTCTGTCAAATAAATAAATAAAATCTTAAAAAAAATATTCAGTATGATCTAAGCATGTAGTCAACCTTATTCAATAGAGGTTCAGAGTTAAAATTAAATAATACAAATGTGAATTTATTTGCATATACCACACTTCACATTTTGTATGTATTCAGAAGCTTTCTTTAAGGACTTTTAAATGGCTGTGTCTGGCATGAGAAGAACTCCCTTAAAGACTCCTGATTGGTTCTGCCATTAGTTACTAACAACATGGCAGCAAGAGATGCTCTGTGATCCCTTCATAGTTAACTGAAATAATGCTCACTGACTTCAGGGATGGTATACTTTAAGACAGAGGATCCCAGGGGCACCTGGGTGGCTCCAGAGGGTTGGGCCTCTGCCTTCAGCTTGGGTCATGATCTCAGAGACCTGGGATCGAGCCCCACATCGGGCTCTCTGCTCAGCAGGGAATCTGCTTCCCCACTTCTCTCTGCCTGCCTCTCTGCCTATCTCTCTCTCTCTCTCTCTCTCTCTCTGTCAAATAAATAAATAAAATCTTAAAAAAAAAAAAAGACAGGATCCCAGATTTTGAGATTTTATAGACTGGGAATAATTTCAAAAGAAGTTTGGAAGTAAAACTAAAGTTACTTACCTTTTAATTTTACTAGCTCCAGGAATTCAACACCACCACCATCATTACACTTAAAACAAAATTGGCATTTAAAACATCAAACAGAAGAAAGGTCGTAACTTCATAGAAAAGAAAAAAATTATCAATTAAAACTATATATAATATGTTCCCCATGGAATCATGAAAATTTTATCCGATTGCCGTCCAGGCACCATTTTGGGAGCAATGGTCAATGCACTCATGCGGTTTTAAATTTTTCCTTTAAATTTATCCTTAAATTTATCCTTAAAGTGCATGCCAAGGGCTTTTATGTTGTCTTGTGTTCTACCTACCACATGATCCTTATAGTGAGTGAGTATAACTGCTATCACAAGCCAGGTTCATGAAAGCACTGAGCTCCGGCAATAAAAGTGGAAATAACTATCATGATGTATGATTGTATTTTAAAAATTATATAAGACTGTTAGTAGGAATGCAAATTGGTGTAGCCACTGTGAAAGACAGTATGAAGCTTTCTCACAAAATTAAAAATGGAAATACCATATGATCCAATAATTCCACTTTTGTAATTCCACATAAAACACTTTCTAAAATATTTATGCAAAGAAATATTATGCAAAGAAAATGAAAAAACAAATTTGAAAAGATATATGTAGCCCTATGTTTATTGCAGCATTATTTATAATAGTCAAGATATGGAAGCAATCTAAGTATCCATCAATAGATCAATGGATAAAGAAGAAATAGCATATATACACAATGGAATATTACTGAACCTTAAGAAAAGAATGAAATCTTGCCATTCACTATAACATGAATGAACCTGGAGGGTATTATGTTAAGTAAAATAAGTTAGGCCAAGAAAGACAAATACCATATGATTTCAGTTATATATGGAATCTAAAAAACAGAACAAACAACAACAAAAGAGAAAGAGACTCACAAACTAGTGGTTGCCAAAGGGGAAGGAGTGAAGGGATAGGCAAAAAAGCTGAAGGGACTTAAGAGATACAAACTTCAGTTATAAAATAAATAACTCATGTGGATGAAAAGTATAGCATACGGAATATAGTCAATAGTACTGCAATAACTTTGTGTGGTAAAACATGGTAACTACACAGCTCGTGGTAAGCATTTCATAATGTCCATGATTGTCAGATCACGACCTTGTATAACTAAAACTAATGTATCAACTATACTTCAATGAAGAATAAAATTTACAGAGGCACCTGGCTGGCTCCATCACTAGAGCATCTAACTCTTGATCTTGAGGTTGTGGGGCAATTACTTTTAAAAAATTTACAAAAATTTAACTTGCCCAAGTCATACAACGAGTATATAACAGAGCCAAGATTTGAACCCAAGTCAGTCAGACTCAACGGACTTTAAACAACATCAAAATCAAAACTGGGACATCTTTTGATCTAGGCCTCCATCTTCAGCAAGTATCATATACTTTAAATGGTACTATAGCAAAACATAATTACTCTCATTTTACAGATGAAACAACAGAATTACAGAGATATTGTTACAGCCCAATCAGTTTGGAAAGCAATACAGAGAACAACAATTTACTTATCCTCTCATAGAGACAGCTATTCATTTTAAGAAAAGAATGAAGGCGTCAACAGGATTACAAGACATTTCAATGGGGGAAAAATAATCTTTTCAACAAATGATGCTGAGACAATCCGATATCCACATGCAAAAGAATGAAGTTGGGGGGTGCCTGGGTGGCTCAATTGGTTAAGTGACAGCCTCTAGCTCAGGTCATGATCCCAGAGACCCAGGATCGAGTCCCACATCGGGCTCCCTGCTTGGCGGGAAGCCTGCTTCTCCCTCTCTCACTCCCCCTGCTTGTGTTCCCTCTCGGGCTGTGTTTCTCTCTGTCAAATAAATAAAATCTTTAAAAAAAAAAAGAATGAAGTTGGAACCTTACCTCACCCTATACCCACAAATTGACTCAAAATGGGTCAGAGACATAAATGTAGGCGTTAAAACTAGTAAACTTCTTTTTTAAGATTTATTTATTTATTTGAGAGGGAGGAGGGGCAGAGGGAGAGAAGACTCCTCATGGTGCATGGAGTCGATGTTGTGATCACTCACTACCTGACCCAAAACCAAGAGTTGGATGCTTAACTAACTGTGCTACCCAAGTGCCCCAAAATTATTAAAACTCTTAAATGAAAACATAACATAACTTTTTGTGACCTTGAGTTAGACAATGGTTTCCTAGAAATGATACCTAAAGAAACAAATAATCAAATAAAGAACAGATAAACTGGACTTCATTAAAAGGACACAAGAAAGTAAAAAGATAACCCAGCAAACAGGAGAAAATATTTGCAATTCATACACAGAAATATAAAGATATCTTACAACTCAACAGTAAAAAGACAACTCAATGTAAAAATGAGCAGAGGCTTTGAATATACATTTACCCAACAAAAAAAAAATACATTTATCCAAAGACTATATACAAATGCATGTGAAAGAATTCTCAACATCATTACTCATTACAGATATGTAAGCCAAAACCATAAGACATCATTTCACATCTTATAGGTTGGGTATAATAAAAAAGTTGGACAGTAGAAAGTATTGACTGGATGCAGAGAAATTGGAACCCAGAATTTAAAATGCGCAGCCATTCTGGAAAACAGTTTGACAGTTCCTCAAAAAGTAACTGTATAGAGTTACTGTATCACCTATCACTTTCACATTTATAGGTATATATATCCAAGAAAACTGAAAATATATGTTCACACAAAAACATGTACATGAATGCTTATTCATAAAAACAGTATTCATAATAGCTGAAAAGTGGAGACAATCCAAATATCTATCAACTAATGAGCTGATAAACAAAATGTGGTATAATCCACACAAGGGAATACTATTCAGTCATAAAAAGGAATGAAGTACTAATGCAAGATGCAACATGGATGACCCTTGACAACACTGTGTGAAGTTAAGGAAGTCAGACACAAAGGCATACATCATATGATTCTATTTACAGAGAAATTTACATGAAATGTAAATTCATGTAATGTCCATAATAGGCAAATTCACGGAGACAGAAAGTAGCTTAGTGTTGCCAAGGGCTGGGAGGAGGGAGAAGTAGGATGTGACTTTGACTAAGCATTCTGAGGTGATAGAAATTTCCCAGAATTAGATAGTGGTGATGGTTGTACAACTTGGCGAAAATACTAAAAACTATGGAAATGTACACTTTATAAGGGTGAATTTTATGTGACCTTTAAAACAAAATCAGGTGATTGCAGCCTTTGGCTACTTCTAGAACTAAAGAGCAGTTATTGAATATCCTCATTGTATAAAGGGGTGTATCCAGTGATTCCTGCCCACCCCACCCCCCCAAGTTAGTTCTTTCAGTCCTTACAAAAGACTAAAGGTACTCACTTTACATAAGAAAACAAAGTCAGCTCTGAGTGACTTGGCCAGGAGCTCTTTCTCTGGGGCTCTTCACCCCCAGCCCCACCCCATCCTGCCATAGAGGTCACAGACCAGGATTCCAGGGTCCGGCCTGGGCCAGGATCATGGCAGGACAGGGTTTCCTGGAGTAGTGCATGCTGGGATTAGCCAACCAATGTGAGAAAATGACATCCCTCTGAATACAACCCTAAAGTTTAGGTCCTTCTCCCAGCTCAATTCACACAACTTTTTCAGAACCTGGAAATTCCCCAAATATACCTCTGTTATATTCTCTATGTATGTTTCTCAAAATCATATTTCTTTTTTTTTTTTTTAAAGATTTTATTTTTATTTTGACAGAGAGAAACACAGCCAGAGAGGGAACACAAGCAGGGGGAGTGAGAGAGGGAGAAGCAGGCTTCCTGCCAAGCAGGGAGCCTGATGTGGGACTCGATCCCAGGTCCCTAGGATCATGACCTGAGCCGAAGGCAGTCGCTTAACCAACTGAGCCACCCAGGCGCCCCTCAAAATCATATTTCTACCCATAGGTATTTTTTGAAATGACCAAAAGATCGACTTTCTATGTGTACTAATCTAGATGGAAAGCTGGACAAGCAATTTTTCAGTAAAAGCTGTGCCAGCCACCCTGCGTCATTCCGCCATTACAAACCTACTGTTAGAGGTTAATCGTGGACTGGTCATGTTTCTAATTCTGAATGCATGAAATAATTTCTAGATTTTTAAGGACACTTAAAAGGCACACAATCAGTTTATAGAGACGATTAAATACTGTGTGTGTAAAATAATATTTTATGTATTTTATTTGCTAGAAATAACATTTCTATTTTTAAAACCAACCGAATACTTCTAGACAGGCTTGATTCCTTCTGTACTTCTTCTATATCTGGCATTCTCTACACCTAATAATCCTGATTTCCTTTGGCTCTATTAATGAATAAAGATAATAATAAAAAGAAAAACTGCCATTTTTAGCACTTACTTTGTGCCACCACCATTCTCTTACATATTTTATTCAAACACACACACACACACACACACACACACACACACACGTGTGTGTGTGATTATTAGTCCCATTTTACAGATGAGAAAACTGAGCTGAAGTGGTGGATTATCTGACCTAAAGACATTATGGGAGACGATAGCAAACAACACCAGAGGCTCTCCTACTATTTACATCTCACCATGAGTGAGCATCAGTTCTTATTTCGTACCTTCTTCTCCAGCCACGTCTCTGTTTCCAGAGGCTTTCTACAAGTGACTCTTGCTGATAGGAATTTATTTTTTTTCCTCTATGTTTTCAGTATATACAAACTGAGTTTTCTAGAGCATTAATTTGTTACCTCTGATAAATTTTTTTCAATTATCATCAGAGATGTATTTTGTACATCAGGTTAAACTTATGCTTGGTTTAAGTGACTGTATTCTTTCTCTCCTCTCTCACTCTTTTTTTTTTAATTCTGCTATGACTTGTGCATGAAAGAATGTTCTGAATAAGGTAGGTGTTCAGCAGATACCATCAGCTCACCGCTCATTAATCACAGTGTTGAGATTAGCATGTGTGTAACTGTCTTATAAACACGTATCTCACTTCAAAATTGATTTCATTTACTAATCTTCCATTATTCCCCATCATTGCATCTAATATCTTCAGTTATATAATCTTCCAAATCTGAAGATGACAATCAACAAGAACACACAAATAAAGAGCTCAAGGTCTTGGTGACCTGAGTCTTCCAAACAATGCGGCTGGTAGAATCTAGACCCATAGGTAAAATCTTGACCCAGCCGCCCTTGTGTATGCTGTTCTCCACATGGTTTCGCTAAGAAGTGAGACCACCAGAAGTGCATTAGAAAATGTCACTCATGTTTTCCTTTCCTAACAAATGAACCAGAAAATGTATTTCGCAACTTGGAAGGGCATGTTTTCTTCAAATACAACTGGGAAACTTACATCTGCGCATAAAAACGTTGAACATCTTAAAACCTGAACAAATGCGGAGGTTTTAGGAATGATTTAACAGCTGTCACACACACAGATGTGATGTAAAAGCTG
Source organism: Spilogale gracilis (assembly GCA_004023965.1). NCBI lineage: Eukaryota > Metazoa > Chordata > Mammalia > Carnivora > Mephitidae > Spilogale > Spilogale gracilis. Next base: position 5,427 of record PITA01000150.1, on the reverse strand, counting down.
CAGAAACATTATCCAGCTATTCAGAAATAGGATCTCAAAGCCTTCTCTTTTGGTACAGAAGAGTTAATTTATCTTCCTCTTTCTAAATCAAGCCTTCCAGAAGTTGAAAAGAAGAAACTGCCATATTTAAAAGCTAAATCAGTATATGCTCTGATAATGTCATATAGTTCCCATTTCTACTAATTTGAACTAATATCCCATTTTTGAAAGATTATACATTAAGTTAATTAAAACTGCCAGACTATTACAAACAAGCAGTGGTATGATTTTCTTAGGATACACATACAAAAAACTTTTTTTTTTTAAAGAAATTTAGAGATGGAGATAGAAACACAGGCAAGAACTGTAACAGAATAAGAGAATAAATTTGAAGTCCCAATATTTTTTCTTCCAGTCAGAAAATGGGTACCCCCATGGAGGTTACCACAGAATATAAAGAGAAAAGCACTCCCCTCCCCCCAGCATCTGTAATGTAATGCAGTCCTAGTGGCACCCACCAGCCTTGTCCCTCCCTGATTCTCTGTGCTCCAACCACACCAATTGCCTTCTGATCCCCGGTCTGACCCAATGCTTTCCTGTTGCTGAGACTTCACATACGCTGTTCCCACTGCCTTACATGCTTTTCTTGATCCTTCCTTCTAAGGAACTTCTATTAGCTACTAGACTCTAGAACTTAGCTCAAATGCTATTCTTCCATGAAGCATTCTCCAACCTTCCAGACGCTGTCAGACCCCTTGTTACACTTCTGCAGCAGCCTTTCTTCTCCTAAATAGCACTTTTTGTACTGTAATTACATAATTAAGTGTGTAATTTGTTGCATTAATCCTCAGCCCTGGGCTGCAATTCCCTGAGACCTTTTTCAGCTACCTCCACAAGCTGGTCAAAGTGTCTTGCCCCAAATAGCCCTCAATATATTAATGCATACATTTACACTTGAAAGCACTATCTCCAACCTCCTGCTTTCTCAGTTTCCTGTATTTTAAATTTGTTTCTCTGGCCTTCAAATATGTTAATGCTAGGAAAGAATGGGCTTTGGCAACACATTCTGTACCTTAAGATCAAGAAGATAGCCCTGGACTCCATAACATGACTCCCATAAGAAACGCTCCCTTGCTCCTTGGGCTGTTGGGATTTTTATTCCAACGTCACTCCCTTTTGGTCTGGTTACACAGTCTTCACTGAAAGAAAAAAAAATTGCATTTCTCTTGGGAATTTCGTAAGGCTATTTCCACAGATGACCATTATGACTTTATGGGGGAGGGAAGTTAAAAAAAAAAAAGTGCTATATTTCACAACAGCTGAAATAATTTTCTGCCAAAACCTATTTTAAATTCAAAGTGTGTTTTCTCTGTATGTACCAGGCAGCTACGGGTCTAGATATAATGTGACATATGAATTTAACACTCTAATATGCACAAAGAGAACAGATTTTTTTATATACTACTAATGATAATAATTACTATTGACTCTAAAGTAAGCAAATCCATATTTGTTTTCAAGTTAAGTGTGTTACTTGAGAATATTCGAAAACATTTGCTAAAGGGGTGTGAACAGTGCAGACTCTCATCAAAATCCATCTGTCTGAATCTATTAACTGGCGTTTCCCCAGCTGGGGCATTCCTCAAGCCCTGCATCACAAAAGCTCCTTATGCCAAGGGTAAGGGTTGATCCCTAACTTAGAAACCCAGAAACTGGGTTTATTTCATAGAGAATTGAAAACTCCACATAGATTTTGAAAAATGTCTATTGTTACAGGCCAGATATATAAAAAACAGAACCAAAGGTGGATATTGAATAGAGAATTAAAGTTTGAAGCTCCAAAATCCAGGCAGTCATCAAAAGTATTTTTCTCTTAAAAAAAAAAAATCCTCCACAACTTGCTCACAGAAACATCTTGAACATACTCATGTAAATTATTTAGAGAAAGAAGTATTCGGTGTTTCATCACCTTCCTATCCCCCTACTGACCTCAGGGTTTTCTATTTTTTTACTCAGTGTTAATGAAGAGATATTACATGTGATTTGGTAATTTGCCTGTTTTTGACGGATTTAAGATATTTGGATTACCTAATTTAAAAAAAAAAAAAAAAACCCTCTACTTTTATCATCTAAAAAGGTTGTGTCTGGGCCCTTGGGTGGTGCAGTCAACTGAACGTCCAACTCTTGATTTTAGCTCGGGTCCTGATCTCAGGGTCCTGTTGGGCTCTGTGCTCAGTGAGGAGTCTACTTGGTATTCTCTCCCTCTCCCTTCCCCTCTGCTCCCCCATTCTTTTTTTCTCAAGTAGATAAATCATTAACAATAAATAAATATTGTTTGTGTCTTTTGAGTACATTGAAGGTGTAATAAATACGTGCAGATTGACCATGACATACTGATCTCTATGCATGTCGAGTCTATCCCTAATGCCCTCCCTTATGAAAGTGGGTGCTGCTTCTCCAGCCTATGCAATAAAAATTCCATTCCTATTGGCCCAGGATCTGTTTTGCTGCCACTGATTTTTGTCTTCCTTGTAGATCTAAAGCGTGTATGGTATCCCATATATATTTTATCTTCTTCTTTTTAAAAAGTAAATGGAAAAGATTCCAAACCTACACATTAGAAAAGCTTATAGGTTGCTTGAGTTTCATCAGGCTCTTGTCATCCTCTCTGAAAACATCATGAGCACAACTGTGCATTAGCAACCAGTACTACTTCCTACCGAAGCTAAATAGAGAAGGTTTGACTTAACTCTTATCTCACACCTTCATCCAGTCTCAGGAGCTACAGAAAAAAAAAAAAAGGATGAGACTTTCCCAGACCCTCTGCCTGTTGTCATCCATGCATCCATGGACAGTTCTGCCCACAGCTATTTCCTGATTATTTTATCGAGAGGAAAGAAAACGAAAATTAATACAAAAATACAAAGTCTTGGTATAACTTAGAATTTTCATTCCTTTTCGTCACAAAACTTTTTTATGTGCAGTACTTCAAAGAAATTTTATTTGAATCCTTTCTCTTGTCCATCCTCCTATAGGCCGGGTTAAACTATCCCAGTGTTGCATACCTAAGGGATAGGAAAAGGGAGGTGGTGGAAAGAGCCAAAAAATGCATATACCACCTCCTGATCTGTTTGACACATAATTTATGAACCTTAGACATTCATCTTCAGTCCTATGAAGCCTAACTCTGTTATAGACAGCAAGAAAAATGAAGCTGCAAGAACATATTTCATGAACTCATGAAAAGTGCAAAGGACATTTATCCCCATCTTCCTCTCCTCTAACAACACAAGGGTTGCATTTCAATAGAGTTAAATATAAGAGCTTCCTTTCACAACAACTATAAAAATCACAGGATGTATAAAATCATCTTAAATAGGTAAAACAAATAAACAGGAAATCCCCCACATCCCCACCTGGCATTACTTCAGTGGCCCCTTATGCTGTGAGAATCCTGAGATTTAAAAAACCAGACCTTCTGTGAGAACTTTCTTCATCCACCACTTTTGCACACCAAGTTTTACAAAGAGGCCATTAAGGTAAGAGGCTAAATTTGAAATGAAATTTCATTTGGGTGCACTCCGATAACCCAGTGCAAACCAAACACAGTACGGAGAGCATCTGCTATATAATAAAGTGGTGGTTTTTGAAAGAGGGTCTCCTAGATCTATAGCCTCACAATTGTCTGGAAAACATCTTAAAAATGCAGGTTCCTGGACCTCTCTCTGTTTAACCTGACTTTATAAGTGGTGGATCCTAGATTAAGTATACTGAAAAGCTCCTCAGATGATTCTTCTGAAAGTGGAGAAAGAATTAAATGAATTTGCCTAGCTTATTCCATACAGGTTCTCTTAGTCAGTATTTGAAGAATGTATCTCATGTCAGCTCCAGTAGTCCATTAACACCCAAGTGGTGATGTTAATAACTTAATCTGCATGCTTATTCTCCCTCTAGGCAGAAATAACTATGCTTCTCTTCTGTGGGTGCTTTATGGGTGAGCACATGAGTCTTCAAGGAAGACGGCCCTAACCCCCCAACCATGAGACTGCTTAATTCCTAAGCCTCCATGAGCTTTAGTTGTATCACAGGAAAAATGTTTATAATGCTCACTTGATAGGCCTGTTTTCAGTATTAAATACAATAACTTGTGTGCGTGAAACATGGTTGGCACTCAAAAAGTTGTTGCTATTATAATTTTTCTTGGAAAAAAATGATGCAGCTAAGAAATAATTGTGTATTTATCCACAAATCGTGCTTCAAACTTAGAACAAACAGCACATTGGGCATGTGATTATAAAGCAATGTTACCATTTTAAAAATACTTATAAGAGACATGTATCTGCTATCTCCATTGAAAGAATTCTGGTGGGAGATCACATTTATTTTTAAAAATGCTGGCTGGCTTGCTTGAAATAGTTTTAAACCCTTTAGAAGTATGCAGTGATTATCTTCGGGTGCTTTTTATAATCAGCATGTTAGTTTTATAATCAACATGATAGTTTTATAATCAACATGCTCACTTTTATAATTAAAAACAAATAAATGAAATTTAAAAGAGGGGAATCTGTCCTTTCAAATACATGTCAGTGGTGCCGATTTCTTGCACTGTGAGAATGGACTTGTTCTTTAAAATAGTTAAGTCTTTCACGGACAATTCTGGTGAAAAGCAGGTCAACCAGTTTCCTTCAGGGACCCAACGGTAAAATCCAACCAAATGGAAGTGAGACTCATTTTCTTCCTACTTGATTCACAAGCTGGCAACACCCAAGAAGAGCTGCAAGTTTTATGGGACTAAGGGGGTGGACCACTAGTGGAAGCATCATTTGGATGTAAGTATTTCGGGACATTTTCCAAAACTCTGTCTTATTTTGGTTGAACCTGCCTAAAACATCATGTTTATTTTTCATACACTGTATCTCCACAGGCTTTCTTGAATTAATATACTTAGTCTGTAGGAATTGTTTTTTCTACTATGAAGATTTCTGCCTAGATTAAGCAGCAGCCAGGAATAATGGTGATAGAAGGTGTCATGTGATATACAGTTCCCTCTAAACTAGTATGTACAGTGGTTTAAGAGCTCCTGAGACAGATCACCTTGTTCTAATTCTTTGCTTCAGAATACTCCTTAGCCTTGTGAACCTCGCCCAAGAATCACATACATTTTCAAGTCTAAATGTCTCCATTATAAAATGAGGACTTTAATAATACCAACCCTACATACAGGTCATTAGGATGAAATAAAAACTATGCATGTAAAGTGCTTAGCACAATGTCTGGTACATGGTATGACTCCGTCAAGGTAGCTCTTCTGTGTTTTGCTAGGATCTCCTTGGTGGGGAGCAATGGTTTCATCCAGAGTGGGAAATTCCTCCATCTTTTTGAAAGCTTGACCAAGAAAGGGGGAGAGGAACACGGTGAAGGGAGTTTTTCTATGACCATCTAGCTCAA